>JAQIUQ010003039.1:0-350000 GCA_030378365.1 Hybognathus amarus | reverse complement strand
TATCACAATAATGTTGAGTAAGATCGTTTTTGGCTTGTGCCTGACAAACTGATATAAATTTCAATCTGACTCTGACAGAAGTTTTCATTTTGCCAGGAGTGCAAAAAGAGTTAAGGGAGAGACCATATACACATTATGTGGATACAAGCGGAAGCTTTAACATTGGGAGTGAAGGGTTTTTATGGATTTCTGAATGAGATTTTTACAAAAAATTGATCTGCACAGCTAAGTAGTGACTTATAATATTTATGAATGTCTGGAACTTTTAAAATATTAAAACTTGTGCTGCACGATTAATGAAATCGCAAATTGGGAGGGATGTCAAGTCTATGCGATTATATGGCACAAAATGCTGCGATTTTATGAAATAAATAAATGCATGTGTGGATGACAACCCATTCTGTCTGATAACGGTCTATACCGCTAATAAAAATAAGTTTAGGCAGTGGCAGGTGTGCCAGTGTCACACATACAGAGAAAAGTTCGCAAAGCAAAGTGGTCACTAACACCGACAGACTAGAAAGCGCAGGTTACTTTGATATGAAACTAATCATCTGCTCTCAGATTCTGTCAATTTTACTATGAAATTTAAACAATAGTGTTTTGCTGTTTGTAAATATGATCGTACGCGTGAACCGAACATCTCTTACTCTTTACAAGTTCAAGCAAATAAACACTAATGAACAATAGGTGTGTTGAAAGATACAGTACAACTTAAAGGAGTAGTTCACTTTAAAAAAAAAACTTTTGTTGGTAATTTACTCACACCCATGTCATCCAAGATGTCCAGGTCATTCTTTCTTCAGTCGAAAGAAATTAAGGTTTTTGATGAAAACATTCCAGGATTTTTTTCCATATAATGCATTTTACTGGTAACCAAACAGTTCAAGGTCCAAAAGACAGTTTCAGTGCAAACTGCAAACTGTTCAGAAGGGCTTTAAACGATTCCAGACGATGAATAAGGTTATTATCAAGCGAACCGATCGCTGAAAAAAAAAAAGTTTTATAAGCTCAAATGGTCGCCTTGCTCTGTTCTGTGATGCGCGTTCCTGACTCTCCTGTTCAAACTCGTACATAAAAATGAACGAATCTTTTTCAGAATCAATTCGTTCATTTCATTCATTGAATGAACCATTCCGTTGTTGTTGTTTTTTTTTTTTACATGAGTGATCGTTTCACTTGATAAGGCCCTTAATCATCGTCTGGAATCGTTTAAAGCCCTTTAAACAGTTTGCACTGACACTGTCTTTTTGGACATTGAATCGTTTGGTTACCAGTACAGTGCATTATATGGAGAAAAATCCTGAAATATTTTAATTTAATTTATTTTCGACTGAAGAAAGAATGACAGTTTTTTTTTTACATGAACTACTCCTTTAATAGCAAAAAGAGGTCAATAAAACAGCTGGAGAATGATAGGCTCTGTCACATACTGTAACGCTACATTTACCTCAGGAAAGCCATTTAAAAGCACATTGGTTAGACAAATTATATATAGAGAGGAGTATTTTGCTAAATATGTGTACTATATTAAATATTTATTATATTTTTACTTTTATCATTAAAATATTGTAACGTTGTTTTTATAGCTTAGTAAAAACCCAAATTATATTTAATTTGAGTTGTTATTTTTAACCTTCAATAAAAATACCAGCTGACAGGGCTCTCTGTTTTACAGGATTAGGTGAGTTTTTTTCTGTAGAAAAAATGTATTTTTATTTAAAAAAATAATCGATATTGAATCAAGATCGGAATCAAATCACAAGATCCCAGTAGCCTACCAGTCATTGTACCATGTAAACATTGTAACATATTGTCACTAAACTTAATGTTCTTAATGTAATGTAAACTTAATTGTCACTAAACGTAATGTTCAAAATATCTTATTTTCATGAGCATACAAATGTTCTTATTTATTGTTCTATTTATTTTATACTATTGTACTATTGAGACGATAACAAGTTTGCAATAATGCAAAGATGTCATTATTTAATTTTGTAAAAAAGATTATTTTAATTTGAAAACACTGAGTAATACACATTTCAGCATTATCACTAATCTGTGTGTGCATTTTTCTAGAGAACTAAGCAAGTTGACTCATGAAACCATTTGTTAATTATATCGCAATCGCATTGTTGACCTCAATAATCGCAATTTCTCAAATCGTGCAGCCCTAGTAAAAACTTGTTCCATCAAACTTTTTATGTTGTTAGCAAAAACAAACAATGTTGTTAAACCATCAGACACTTTTGTGCCCTGAAATTTATTAGAACGAATGTCAGAGAAGTACACATGCATTTTAATACTTATCATACATCATTCCTTAGATCTTTCTGGAAGTGCTTCTTCACAGTTTATCCAGAGATGAATCATCCTGACTGTTCAAAGTGATTGAAATTTAGCAGAACTGGTCATTCCATTAAATTTGATCATTTTTGTTGCTTTTGGCTGTTGCAGTCTCCCCCATGATGGGCATCTACAGCCAGGTCCAGTTTGGCACAAACAACAGAGGGAGGAATCTTGCACCCTCATTACACAGCAGCCACTCTAATTACAAGCTGCTCAAGAGATGTTATTCTACACCTGCCGGTGACAATGACAGCACCTCTGTCCCTTGCTCGTCTTTGCTTTTGTGTAACGGGGCGCGGGTGCAACACAACACCGTTTTAAATAAATGAAGCTTCTCTTGTTCTTAGGCCAGCCAAGGAACAAAACAAAGAAAGAACTTGGCTAGACAAGTTGAGAAGGCAGGGCATAATTTCACCTATTAACAGTTCAAATAAACTGCATATTTGCTATTTTAATTGGTCTTAATTGATCCAATTTACTTCAGGACTTAAAGAATTGCTGTGACCATTAGCTAAACATAAACTATATTCAGAGACAGCAAACACATAGAAAGTCCAAGAGATCATCATTCGCCATCAAACTTTATCGCGGCAAATTCCAAACAAGTCCCAACTTGACTAAATTTTGAACCCAAACTTATTTTTCATGAATTATTTTCTTTTATTCTCATATACTGTTGTTTGCTTTGCTAATCGTCGCTAATTCAAAGACAAATTCTCTTTGAAATACATTATATCAGCCTGGAAGAACTGTCTTGGCTCAAGCATAGACATTAATATTGAGCAAATGCGTATGTTATACATTCTCTGAGATGTAAATTCTGACAATTGTGTGAATCCGTTAATTCGGATTACATTTATGCAATTTGTATCCTGCACTATTTGCGTTTTATAAGCCACAGGAGGCTCGAATAAAATGGCAGCCTGCGTGAATCAGTTTGACGAGTACGAACCCTAAAACCATTGTTATGCCGCAAGTTCCCTCAGATCTAAATAGAAACATGAATGTATTACACCGGCAAACACTTTTACACAAGTACACATTAGGCGGCATGTCTCCTAAAAGGTTTATGACATCCATTTAGCATCAGTGAAGCCAGCTTAACATGGCCATGTCAAGATAACATGCAAGCATCTAGTGGGCATTCATTGCCTGTCAGATGAGATTTTACAGTGGCCTTGAGGAACGGAGCCTATGTTTCTCAGGCAGGGACTGGCGACTTAAAATAGCACCTGAAAAGAGAAAGAAAGAAATAGATGGGGGTGAGAGAGAGAGCAACAGAGAAAGAGACATTAAACTGAGAAACCGGTTTTATGAACGTGGATATTTTATAAACCTCAGAAAAAAAAGGTTCAAGGTTTTCGCAGAAATGCCATAATAGAACCATTTTGGGATCCCCAAAAAATCTTCATGTGAACAGTTTTTTCTTTGAGTGACCGGAAGGGGATGTGATAATACATCGTGGCCATGATGAAACTAAGTAAACATAACGTCCCATCCTGGGTCAAAAAGGTGGACTGCTGACATCAAAAGCCAGCCACATTTGGGTATGTATCTAGACCATTGTAAGCAGAGTAAGCAAGTATCTGTCAATAAACTGGATATATGAGTGTCTCTAGTAGAATAAGTTGAGAGGAACGCCGTAAGAAGAGACCAGAAGAAGTGGTGAGAGGAGAACGTACGTGATAAAAGGAAACCGAATATGGAATAGGTCTGAGCACACTAAAGTGCTCTTTGCCAAGCTAGAAGAACAGTATATTTCCACCATCTTTAGTCGTAATTCATCTCATTAGCCCCATTCCAAGACCCAGAAGGTGAAAGCAAACTGCTTATTATCTCATGAAAGGCTGTGTATTAGTGATTGTTGGGTGGAAATTCACAGACTAAATAATTACCCTCTGCTTGTGTCTCTCTCTCCATCTTCCATGCATAATAAGAGGCTTCTGGTGAGATGAGTAATCTGGTTCCAGCATGCCTCTCCCGGCGCGCTCCCCTCTTCACGCGATCGTCAGATGGCAAGGCAGCTTAGTCAACCCCTCGCTATAGGCCAGGATAATAATTGCTGTATTAATTGGTGTTGTCCAAGCTCGACAGAATATAAAAGATCCCACTGGGGCTAATAATTAATGTTTTTCGCTCTTAGTTCCTCTGTCTCCCGCTTTTCTTTCCTCTTTCCATGTCTCTGTTTCTATCTCTCCCTCCCTCACCCCACACAACCCCTCCTTCCCATCTCTGGTTAGATGTTGGAAACTCGTTTATGGTGTTTTGAGATTATTAGCTGGCCTACAACAGCATTGCTGGCAGCAATGTACTATGTTTGTTCAGATTGTGTAACCTTACTGTATGCACATATAAAACAACAAAAGTTGCTTCTCCGTTGTGTTCTGGAAAGGAACTCTCAGAATGTTGATTTGGATATCAGTTATATGGCTCTATTTTAATTTACTGAATTGATGAAATCATGGTGTTTTCCTAGAAAGTCTGGTTTGATTTGATCATGTTATTGTAAGTGTTACTCTAATGGACTAAATTAGATCATAATAAGTAATTGTGTTTTTAAAGATTATAAAAGTGAGTAATTACTACTATATTTACGCAACTAGCATCACCAAATGAAATATCAAAAATATTGACTTTTTCAAATAGTTTTCCCGCACTGAAACAGCAACAACAACAACAAAAATATTGCAAAAGCCTGTTAATATGTTAACTGCAAGATACCTAAAGCCTTGTTCACATGATTTTAAAACGTTAGGCTGAACTGTGCGGTTCACACTACATGACTTGCTCTCTGTGAAATCAGGAGTGTTCAAGTTGTTGAGCTGTTCACACCTCACAACAACACAATGTGATTGATCCACAACAGGAGGTAACGCACTACACAAGTTGACAACGCACTACATAGAGATACAACCACGATTGGATGATAAGAGCAAATCATTTGGGACTCTAATGAGAGCTGTTTCAGTACTATGGTATGGTCTAAATCCTGAAAATAATCAAATAAATAATGAGTTGACAACAACTCTGTCACCCAACGATTCTAACTTGTCTACAAACCACGTTTTGTCATGAAAAACCACGCAATAAAAGAACCAGAAATTACGCATAACAGCACGTCCGTCAATACCCAGCGAAGAAGAGAACACAACACGCGAATATGGACGTCAGACAGAAACTAGTGCTGTACACTGTTTGCGTGATGATTTGCTCTGTGACAAAAAATGCAAATAAAGACAAAATAAGATTTACCCGGTGACCTCAACCCATGCCTTGCTCTGATTGGCTGTAGCTCATGACATCACTGAGGTTGAGTCGCGACGGCTCTGGATCTAGCATGCTAGATATTTTTCTGAGCTCGGGGCACGTCTGTGAGGCATCTGCAAGCGTCTTTGCTGCATTGTGACTCTTTCATAATAAATTTCAGATTGGCTAGCGTTCATCGCCCGCTAATCCCCAGCGATTTGCACGCGATAACACCCTGACCTGTCAGCGAGCTCAACGATTTGCAAATCGGGCTTAAATCGGCTTAAAATCATGTAGTGTGAACTTGGCTTTAGTTGAAATTTGTAAAAGGTCTAAATCACAATGTATGTAATTGTACTCTTCAATTCTGTCAAATATATGCATTTCATCAATTCAGTAAAAATAAAATAGAGCTGTATACCTGATATCCAAATCAAAAAAAAAGAGAACTGTAAAAACCATGGTTTTTGCAATTAAAAAATATACTTTTTGTGTAAAACAGTAAAAATCTTTAGTCTTGTTGCAATATTGCATGCGTCACATACAGTGTAATCACATACGGTTTGTGTGTTTGATTTTGTGTATCTATACAAGTATTGACCATGTTTTTTAGACAGGCCACTTAAACTGATGTGACTTTGTAATGTACCACCTATATTATCATGGTGGTTATCAGTTTATTTTAAGGTACAAAACACAAAAAGCATGGTACAGTTCTTTTTTTCTTTTTTTTAACAGTATATTTATAGTGCTGAATACTTCCCTGGTATTCCATTGCGTGGACCAAACAACATTTTTTTTTTTTTACACAACCAGATAACTTACCAAATTTCAAGTTAAACCAACAATATTTTTTTACAATGTAGTTGCATATTAAACTAGGATAGAAGAATGGATAAACCACAATGCTTCATTATAACAACAGATTTCAGAGTCAATCTCAAACGTAATTCTAATTAAGTCTCAGTGCACTTGAATTGCTTAGTCGCTGTCTATAGATTTCCCAACAGCCTTGCGTCTGCATAAAGGCTGGTAATGGTCTTGACCCCCTACCCTTTACCCTCTTTGGGAAGACAGCAGCAAGACAACTAGTTCATTAAAACGCCTCATTAGTCTTTTTCTGGTATGAAGGTTGTTCTCAGAAGTAACACATTTTTGAGGTCCATTTATGAGCCTCTAACTGGGCGTTCATAGGCTAATCAAACTCTAAAGAACCATCGCCTTATTAGGGGATCAGTGCTTGGCGAGCACACAACCATTTGTCAATTCCTGAAACCATCTTTCTCTCTGAAGCCACCTGACGACACATTTGTAAGTAAAGTCCTGCTCTTTGTTAATCCCCCAGCTGCATTTACTGTTCTCCTTAATTGTTCCCTTAGCCATAGTGAGGAGGGACATGGGTCCTGGTGTTAGCAACAGGTCTGTAATGACCTGTTAAGGGAATTAAAGCTGGGTAACAGAGGTATGCCTGACCTTTACTTTTAAAACAGAAGAGAATTACAAAGCATTGGCATCATATGCCATCGTATGGCTGACAGGTACATTTGGCCATCTGTCTTAATTTCAGAATGGGAAAGAAAGGTGATTTAAGCAATTTTGAGTGTGGCATGGTTGTTGGTGCCAAATAGGCCGGTCTGAGTATTTCACAATCTGCTCAGTTACTGGGGTTTTCATGCAAAACCATTTCTATGCGGCAGTCCTGTGGGCGAAAATGCCTTGTTGATGCTAGAGGTCAGAGGAGAATGGGCCGACTGATTCAAGCTGATAGAAGAGCAACTTTGACTGAAATAACCACTCGTTACAACCGAGGTATGCAGCAAAGCATTTGTGAAGCCACAACACGCACAACCTTGAGGCGGATGGGCAACAACAGCAGAAGACCCCACCGGGTACCACTCATCTCCTCTACAAATAGGAAAAAGAGGCCACAATTTGCAAGAGGTCACCAAAATTGGACAGTTGAAGACTGGAAAAATGTTGCCTGGTCTGATGAGTCTCGATTTCTGTTGAGACATTCAAATAGTCAGAAAAAGAATGAGAACATGTATCCATTTGTTACCACTGTGCAGGCTGGTGGTGGTGCTGTAATGGTTTGGGGGACGCTTGGCACACTTTAGGCCTCTTAGTGCCAATCGGGCATTGTTTAAATGCCACGGCATATAAAAAATTATTATCAATGGAATATAAAATCAGAACAGAATACAAATTAAAAGCAGTATTTATTGCAAAAAATGTTGATTTTATAATGGATAAAAAGTAATCCAGAACCCATGGTTCACTAATAATTGCATGGATTATTTCGTATTTGTACGCAAAGAGAATTTCTCACTAAAAAATTCCACCTAATTAACAACAGGTTCGTATGCACGTCAATTTTAACTTAATCTCCTTCTAGTGTTAGTGAATTTGGAGTATTTTAAATGAGCGGCTGTGTGCACAAGGTTAGTCATTTGCATAAAACACACACCAAACCATCTCCATATAAGGGCTTTCCACACAAACTTTCCTGTACAGCCTTGTTTCACTTTGTCAATTATATGCCGCTCTCGCCAGATCCTCACGCAATGCCAAGTGTGCCATTCTCAAAACCAGTTCAAACACATTAAACACCATACAGACCCAGCTTACAGACCTCTCTTTAGCCAGCTGTACATTCACGTAAATCTGCGTTATTTCATGTAAATCTGCTATAATGCAGCTTCTCTTACTCTTTTACTGTATATGATGAAATATATTTAAGATAAAAGAAAATGTTATTATTTATATATTTTATAATTTAACTAAAATCATGTTAAGTTGAAATATAACTTCTTAACACGATTATTATACATTAGTATTAAGAGTTCCTTACATTTTTTAACAAATGCATACACACACACACATTCTATGTTGGTTATAACCACGTTCTAGTGGTTATGTTTCACTTTGGAGATAGTCTTAATGTATTTGTAAACATTTTAATGAACTATTAAAACTAATGATGTAGAAATGTTGGTTTAAGGCACTTAATTAATGACTTTTTTAATATTTTGTAAATAATGTGTAAATAAAAGGAAGAAATCACTGTTTGTAAATAGTCTATTAATGTATTAACTACAGTTTATAAACCATTAACTATAGACTAGTAGTTTGCAAATGATTTGTAAATACTTTATTACTGTACACTCATTATGAAGTGTTGCTTTTTGCGTAGGTGTGGTTTCAGTTGTTCCTATGTTTTGTTTTGTTTTTTAACCCATAAATTTAGAATACATTTTAGTACAAAAGTTTATGGTGAATCAAGATGTGTTTGTGAAAACAAAAAATGTTGTGCACCAAATTTTGCGTATGCATGCTTCAGGGAATGACAGCCATACATTATTTCTTGGCTCAAATTGTTTTCTGGCTATTTATATTTTTGCAGTAATTTTGTTACGGTACTGATGAGATGTAGGCATGGCAGAAAAATGATGAGGTAAAAACTGCATAAGATGCCCACAGGGCAAATCAAATGGCTGCCTTCCCAGCATGCACTGCTGTGTGAGATACTGGTAATTAACTTAATAGAGGCCTTTAATTATAGTGGACGACTGATTCATGGCATGTGTTGATGCTTCCCCACTGGCCTAAACAACCACTTGCTGTCTTGTTAAAGCTAATGCTAATGAATCTCACAGCGGTGGGAAAGAATAATTTTGAAAATGTCATGACTGTGCCACTCTTGGTCATCATGTGTTATCAAATCTTTGTTCATCACACTTATATGCTTTCATTCAACAACCTCCAGTGGCTAAAAAGTACGTTGCCAGGAATCCAACCAACAAACATGAACTATGGCAGCCACTATATTTCTGTATCCTATTGTCACCTGCATTGTTGCTTGCGACAGAAGCATTCCAATTTAATATATAAAAACTGATGGGCATATGCAGATTAATTGTCATCAACAAATAACTGAGTGCATACTAATGTTTGCCATGCTATCAGATAACGAGGTGTGATATATCATAGCTTTGTTCTGAAATGCCTTCTCATCTCGCATATTAACAGTTCCAGCCAATGGTAGAACTAACAATTTCTTAAGGGTTTTTTTTTTCAGTTTCCAATTTTCAACCATTTTGTACCCTTTAAAGGCATATCAGTATAGTAATTTATTTTAGTACAAATAGGTGATGCAGCATGCGACAGCGAAAAAACAACAACAAAGTTGTTTTATTCACTAGTTGAAGTAATCTGTTCCTATTTTGTGAGTTTTTTTTTTTTTTTGATCGTTGTAAGGAAATGATCAAACTTTTGTGTGTGTTTGAGATGCTTGACAATTTAGGAAGCTGGAGAAGCACAATATGCTGTCAGATGCCCAACCCAAGTAATAACGCGTGTTAATTAGTCTGATAAATTACGCTCAAAACAATGACGTTTAAATAGCTCAATTTAGCTTGAATCCTAAATGAGATATTACATCAAAAGCCATCAATTTCCTCCTTTTTCCTCATTTGAAGAGGCGTGTGCCTTCCTTAAAGCATTTTAAAGGTTACGATTTCCTTTGACGATAAAGCAATACCTTTTAATGAAATTCTAATTAGTAATTTCATGGACTTTGTTATTAAGCATATCTGATTAGTGCACATTTTTACAGCACAGCTCTAATTAAGAACACTTACTGTATGGTTTCTAACAATTCATGTTTCAAAGATGGAGCAAATATGTTAAAAACCTATTTGGTAAACAATAATTGTAGCAGTTCAGAGTTTTAATTAAGTTAAAGTGTGATTTCCCTCCACACCCTCTCATTGCATTATAGTGTGGCAGCAATTCTCCAGAAATTAACAGAAGTGTTTGCTTCTTTTGGTATTTAGTCACACTGAAACTTAATTTAAACTTTTTTTATTAATAGCCTACTAAATCACACTATCTCTATAAATTGCTTAAACAATATGACATTTGCATTAAATTTGAAGACCTTAAGGAGAAGTTTCCACTAATTATATTAATCTGTGCAATTTTGCATTGTATTGATGACTGCATTATCACTCTAGGTCTGGAAAAGTAGCCTACGTAGTGGGCAATTTGTCTCAAACCTCATATGCACATGGATGATCTGTGATCTTTAGAAATACCCAGTTCCTTGAGAACACAAATTAACCAGAATTTCTATGATTGCCATGATTGTGTGGTGGAATTTGTAATTAAATACTGTACTGTATATGTTTGCTATAAAAACTACACCAAATTGACCTGGCTGATTCTTATTTCTACACATCTGACATTGACTTCTCGAATGGCCCCAGTACAGGCCCCTGTGGGACTCCCGCAGTCTACTGCCAACGTGTTTCCACAGTGGCGATCTGTTGGGCCAATGACTGACACCCAGTACAGGAGAGCCCATTTAAAGTCCACAAAGCCCCACAGACCACCCCTCCAAATTTAAACCTTATCCCCCTCACCCCACCCTACTTTAACATGAAGTCTACCTTGTCAAGTCACAAGCAGGACCCGTAATTTGGTCTAATAATTACCAGACATCACCACAATGAAACATCAGTGTCTGAACTTCTTTGGGCCCAAATGAATTTTAATACATTTGGAAAAGGTTTGGCCGGAGGTGGGAAAGGGCTTTCCAGAAAAAGGGAGGAGGGAACTCACATGTGGAAGCATTTTAGGAAGTGATAAATGATTTGAAATCCATTGCGTACCCAGAATGGAAATTAGGGCGAACAGGTGTTAAATGGTAACTGCTGGTGCATGTTTTTTAATCGGGATGGAAAGGGGTTCCTGGTCTTTGGGATCAGATGTGTCAGGCCAGAGATGAGGTGTCAATCTGGGAGTGAAATGGTTTAGAAGTCTGCAGGCTTTACACCTTTGACCCGGAGGCCCGGATTCTGTTGATCGCTGCAGCTTTCAGAGAGCTTTACTACTGTTCAAATAAATGCTCCTCTATCCATGAGCTGCTTGCTCCTGCTTTTGTTGGGTACCCTGATCCCTTTAGCCACTTGTGTCTATGCTATTGCAGAATACGAGAATAATTATGTTAAGTAAAATAGATATTAACATTATTCTTTTATTTATTCCCTTCATTTATTCATTGTGAAATCAGTGTTTAGTGCACCTTCATGCAGTTTATACATGTTTCAATTCTTAGATTTGACTATCATAATTTGCTACTGTCAAACATTTCTGTTAATTTAAAAAAAGAAACTGAAATAAATTTAAAGATGAAGTACTAAAATTGCTAACTAAAATAAAAGTGAAGTTCTTAAAAAACTAAAACAAACAAAAGCAAATGTTAAACTAAAAAATAAAACAAAATATAATGATCAAAAGTTAGTAAAAACTAAAATATTACATAATATTAAAATTGCACTGCTGTGAAATGCATCAGTAACACACACACATACAGTGTTTTAAATATTAATAAAGTGACCAACCCGTTTTGTGTTAATATGAATACTTTTACATATTTAGCATGTTTCTAATATACAGTAGCCTAAAAAGAATTTAGAGATTAAATTCTGAATGTTATTGCATTTGATAACAGAATTGGAATCAGCTTGTGCCATTTGCCAACAAATGATACAAGGCCTTTTGTCAAAGCTAACTTGGTGGTCTCAAAGTGATTTTGGTGGATATATGAAGTCAGTTCCCCTCAAGTTCACGCAGGTGTCCTAGCAGATGTAGATGTCCAAGCAGGTGTAGTTCATCACATTAACTATGAACATTGTTCCACTAATGTTTGACAACCACAAAGTCTCTGACTAATCTTTAAACCTGAACTTTAAAAATAAATATGTTAATGTTTCTATAATACTGAATACCTAACTGAAATCAAAATTAAATCATGTTCTTGTTTCTGTAATATCTTAATGGCCTCTTTTTAATGTTGTTGACTCAGAGGCCCTCAAAGTTATATCCCTCTAAAGAGCTTCAGACAAATTAAACCGTTTCCCCGTTTAGTGATATCAGCTATGCAGGCTTAAATTATCGCATAATTGTAATTTGTCAGACTGTCTATCTATATGTTTGTTTTTCGTCCGTTTCTTTGTGTCTCCTTCTGCGCCTGTCTCTCTGATTCTCACACCCACCCGTCAAACACTTGATTTTTATGCAAAGTTTGGGAAAAGCGGTTGAATTGTCCACTTGTTTTAAGTCGAAACACTCTCTGCTTGTTTGGTGCCAGCTGTCCAAACATAAGAGGCTGAGATGATGATGGTAGTTTAGGGGGTTGAAGAGAGGGCGACTCAGTCTGATGACGATGTGTTAAATTTCTTTCTGACCCCAATACATCCCAGAATGCATTACAGCGTAGCACACTCTAATCAGGCAGCGAAGAGTGGGGAGATGGACAGCTGGTGAGACTATTTATTGTAATTCAAGTTAATTTACATCATACCTATAGGCTGGCCCACAGCCCAGATGGAACATAATCCTATCTGTTCTCCAACTCGAGTTAACCATTTCATTAGCCCAAGAACACTGCAGCCTCCTGCTTTTTGGCCTATACCTTCACCCACGAGGGGCTTTGCCATTGTTTTGCTAGATTGAACTTTTATGGGAGTTTCATTGGCTGTTTCATTAATAGACAAACTAATTTACCAGATCCTGTCTGCTTTAAAACTGCGGGAACAAAGGAGTAGGAGGGTGGAAATCAATCTTAGTCTTGTGGCGGAGCTGCTGACCCGTTTATGCTTTGAAGACGATCACTTTAAAAAAAAGAAAGGGAGGGAAGAGGAAAAAGAAAAGGGGAGGGGGGGGTTGCATCTCAGAAGTTATTTAACTACAAACAACGCCTACCTTCCCCATTCCAGCTGCATAATCAAGCATAATAAGTGGCCTGCAAAGGTCCACTTAATGTATTTCTAACACCGCAGACCAGCTAATCCTGTCAGAGAGAATAAAATGGAAGGAGGGTGTGTGTGTGTGTGTGTGTGTGTGGATGTTGGACGGATGCTGTGTGTGTGTATGCTGCAGCATGGATTTGAATGTTTAACTCCACGAAGCCTCATATTTCTGCCCAAGTGCGGATCCATTTTTCCGCTTTAGTGGCCATCAAGGAATAGAGAAAATAACAATAACAGCAGGGGCAGTCCGGCAGCTCACAGTGGACTGAAATATGCCTGTAATGACTGCTCTTATTCTGCCTCTAAATAGAGACCTCCTCTGTCAGGCTCTGTAAAGCATATCTGAAACTCTGTGTAATATTCTTGCAAAGAGACATGAGTACAAATCTGAAATTTAAGTGTGTTTACTTTAAAAAGGTAGAAAAGAATTGCATGGGGTAATGGACATCTCTGTTGAAGAAGTCATTTTGATAAGACATGTTACTTTAAGAACTTCTTAGTTCTGCAATTTAGTTTGAGCGATACACTCTTGCTGACCTTAGGTAAATTGTTCACCCAAGACATGAAAATTCTGTCATTTACTCACCTTAATGCTGTTCCAAAGTTGTATGCACTCTAAAAAATGCTGGGTTGTATTAACCCAATTTTGGGTCAAATATGGACAAACCCAATTGTTGGATTTAAAAAATGCAATTTATAAATTTAACCCCACAGCTGGGTTTGTCCATATTTGACCCAAAATTGGGTTAAAATAACCCAGCATTTTTTAAAGTGTGATATTATTTTGTTCTGTGGAACACAAAATAAGATATTTTGAAAAATGTATTTTGTTGTCCATTTAATGAAATTAAATGTGCATGTCTTGGAAAGACATGAGTTAATAATGACAGAATTATATTTGTTTTATGATTTTTAACCCTGTAAAGGCTGATATATTAAATGATCGTCAAAAAACTATATTTTTAATAGATTTTATATTTTTTTAGATTTTGGTATTTGCTATTTGAGTCCATAATACCATGTATCTGAACCAGATGTCCATGACCTCCAGCTAAAAAATAGGCCAACAACATAGAAGATCCAGCAGTATGTTTAACCATAGACATAGGGTACTTTTTATCTGCCTATTTCCACCAAACACATCTGGTGGGTTTGCTGCCAAAAAGCCCTTTTTTATCTGACCATGAAGTTTAAGTCATGTCTGACAACTGAATATGCTGGTTTTTTTTTTTTTGTTTGTTGTTTTTTTAGGCTTTCTGACCCCAAGACTCAAGTAACCTCTGCAAATCTGTGATCCTTGGAGAGTCTTTGGCCACTCAAACTTTTCTCCTTACCATGCAGTAATAAAATATAGACACACGTCCTCTACCTGGCAGATTTGTAACATCTTTAGTTGATTGGAACTTCTTAATTATTGCCCTGATGGTCAAAATTGAGATTTTCAATGCTTTAGCTATTTTCTTACAGTCACTTTCTACGTTGTGATGCTCAACAATCTTTTGATGCAATTTCATGTTCCTAGTCACCCTGGTTTGCCAAAAAAAGTAAATATTAATGGAAACATAGTTGTAAATATTAATGGGAACAATAGGGGTGCCACTAATTGTGGCCAATGTGTTTTGGAGAAAAAACGTTTAGGACTTCATAATGTGATTTCCCGCCCATTTTCAATTCTTTCACTTTCAATGAAAGGTTCGATTTTTGCATTTTTTTAATTAAAAAAGATCAAAAGGATAAACAATGCAGATATATTTTTTACAACCATTTTTTATCATATTTAACAGGGTTGCCATTAATTCAACTGCATAGTTAGTAGAACCTCTGTTTGCGGACCATCAAAATAAAGTGTTGGCAGATATCAAGTAGACAGTCTACTACTTTACTGACTGCTAGCATACAAAGTTACTTATAAATGGTAGAATGTAAAAATTAAAGTTTTACCAAATGTTCATCTAACAAAATTTAAGTTATTCTTATTTCACAGAAAAAAATACCACGACCTGAGAAGGACATTTTTAAAATTATACAAAAAGGTATTTTACTTTCTAAAAAGTATAAACTATCAATCCGATGGCATAAAGCATGCGGATTGTGTACGACATGTTTTTCAGCAAAGTTTGAATCATTTGATCTTAGATATGTGCATATCAAATATACAGTAGGCCTTATGGGGTTAATGACAACAATTATTTTTGGGTGAACTACCCCTTTAACTTTTTTTTTTTCATCCTGTTGTGGGTGCAGACCCCAAATCCCCACACTGAAGAGTTTGTTAAAGCGTGAAATTTAGAGATGCATGTGACGCTAGACCAGTCATGAGGCAAAACAAACAAAGACGTCACGGAAGACAAACAGAGATTTGAGAGCATCAGATGCCTCATTCTCTTCTCTTGGCTCTGTCAAAACACCTTTCCCGGAATCTGTGAAACAGACAGGGTCCATTAGGAGCTCAAGCATATAATCACATCTCTGTAATGAGTTATTAATTAAACCAGGGGCATTCATTGCCCCGCTAACAGCCTCATAAACAATTGACTGGAGATTTGTGATTTTTGACTCGCTGACACCATTAAACAAATCAATATTGGGTTTTGCAGCAAGAGCTCTGCGGCTGGCTCTCCCTGGTTTTTGCCAATCAGCCGTGTTGAATACTAATAAGGGAATTAGTCGCCTCATATTCCGCATGTGTCCCATCAAACAGATCCTTATCAAGAGGGAGCAGAAGACTCATTTGCATGGAGGAAGACTCTGCTTTGTAGGTAAAGATTTCACAATATGTCATTCATTTTGGTTCACTTCCCATCCTCCATCTTCCTCTCTTGCTGCACAATCACTCACACACACACACACACTTCGCTTTAGTCCTAATGATGAAAACATGGTGTGCCATCTCTGGCCCTATAGGAAACAGTTTATCCTGCCGTGACAACTCTTGAATGCTTCTTTAAATGCATCTGCTTTCATGTTTGTGCAGTGTTTATCGGATTTTTATTTTATTTTCTGAAGCATCCTATTTTTCTAACGATTCCTCTGTCCTTTCTTTGAAAACGTTGCTGCCAGCGAGCAGAGACCCAGCCAACCCCAGCTACCATTCAGTTCCTTTTGATAGCTGCGCCAATCTAAGTCGATAAATGTTGCACTTAGCACACCTAATGATGTTTACCATTCCAAGCGTGGAACGAGAGAGGCTCCAAAGTGTGCTTTTATGTGTGATGTGTTAGCCAGTAAGCATGAGGAAAATCTTACGTGATTAGCGCGAGACTGTGCCTAAAGCTAATCAGCAATACAAACATGTCCATATACTTTAAAACGTTCTTGAGGAAAAGATCTTGTAAATTAAATCAGAGTGTGTGCAATTCCATCTACTTGAATGAAGAAATTATATGGCTGCCAATTTAGCTGATGTTTTATACAGTATATATACCGTATATATGTACACATATTAATATAATATATTAAAGTATTTAGTGGCTTCTTTTTGTAATGTCTATTCATAAATTGAATCATCCGTCACAATGTTTTTCTTTGCTTTTGATATATGTGAATAATTAAATTGATTAACAACTTGATTAATGAATTGATTAGCATGTAACATGCAAATATTTTGATAACATTTTTTGAAAAATTGATTCAAAAAACAATGAGTCAGGGTTATTTTAGTATTTTACTGAGATGCCATTATAGTTTATATGTATATATGTATGTAAATATGGTTTTTATTTTTATACCAATTTACCCTTTTCACATTTCTGGGATTCTTAGAAGCGGAAGTCGACATAGTTGGGTAAACTTCAATAGCTGAATGAGAGACTACATTCAATATATTTTCCGTGTTCTCATTTGCTCACATGTCGATATAGTTTTTATTTTTTTTTAAATTCAGTTTTAGTGGCTAAATAAACTAAATGAAAATGAAAAAAGCTAAAATAGATGGTTTTAGTTAACTATAATAACCCTGACTCAGGTAAAACACCTGTAACAACACAAAAGATATATCTGGCATTAGCAATCTTCCATCTTACCCAAGTCAGTGATTTGGCAATCACTCTGCATTCATTTACACGTAGTATTCAATAAACCACTCTCTTAACTCAAGTTAAGGACATAATTATGCTCAGCCTCCCCCACTTCTCTGATCCTGAAATCATTATCAAGGCCCAGGTTTAAGTTTCACCAGGTGGACAGGGGAAGGAGAGAAGCACTCATTTACTCAAACCCAGCAATGATACTGGGTCCATCCCTCTTCTCCTCACCTGAGTGCCTCAGAGCAAGGAGTTGGCAGGGGGAGGCCGTGCAGAGCGAACCCTCGTGTGTGGTCGCGGCTCTGTGGGGCTAATGCAGGAGATTGACTCTTTAATTGAGGCAAGAGTGATGCTCATCATCTCCCATTAATGAGGCCAGTTAGAAAAGTGGGAGTGCGTGTTTGAGAAAATGAGAATGCGAAAGAGGGGGAGGTGAAGAGGCTCCGAGACATGGCTGGCCATCTCAGGGTAGTTATTAGTCACGAATCGGTCTGTTGTGTGTGCGTATGTGCTTTCAGTCTACTTCAGAGTTCCTAATGAGGCAAAAGAGAGACTCGCTTATGATATCAGGTATCAATCGCAGTCAATATGTCCAATTAAGATCAAAGCACCATGCTATTTTGAACTTCCCTGAATAGAAAAATGATCTCCTATTTAATATAGATTATCCAAGACAGACTGGAAAAGAGAAAAGGGACCGGTCTAGACACAGAGCAAGGTACCTCATGTGTCACACCAGTCCCACTTAAAGGGATCCCTCTCTCATGGTGCATAACAACGAGAGATTATGGGGGGACAAAGTGGGCATCATTAAAAACCTGCTCCTTTTGGGTTTCATTGAGAAATGATTGGCGATTAAGGGCTTGAAATCTGCTATGGACCAGCATTTGATGGAGAGAAAGAGCAAGAGAGAGGAGAGGTACAACTCTATCTGTCCTGCTTATGCAGTCAATTTCCCATTCTTTATCCCTCTTACTGCACCAGGATGTGTGTTCGCGGCTCGCGCCGCCCGGCGAGGTTGCCAAACTCATTTCACCTTGTGGACCTCAACTTGAGTGCAAGCCAGACAACCCAACGTGATAAGGCCGCATTAAACCTTCACTCTCCTAAGGGAGAGTTATTATACAGACAGAGAGAGATTGCCGCTCTGCATGTGAGAACAACAGGTAATGCTACATTACGCTAGCATCGCGTTCGCAACATAAAAGAGAGGATAAACGCATGCCATTACCAATCACATCTACAGAGGGGTTGAGAGCATGAAGGGGAAGGATGGGGGAAAAGGGTTTCTTCAGTCCACAAGGTCTTTCCATCAACAGAATCCAGCCATAGAGAGCAACAGTCAGGTTCTAGATGTACAAGACCCATTCATTTTACCCTTAGAGGAACTTTTAAAGACCTTTGTGAGCTTCGAGATAGTTAATGAATAATAAATGCTTTTGTTGAAGCCATCAGTCCATGTCTTTTCAACATTATTTATTTTAAATCTTGTTTATCAGTGTAGTTCCAAGTGAAGAAGTATATCGCCCATGATCATGTAAAGAGATATCTCCAAATCAGAGAAGATAAACCAATGTAAATAAATAAATAAACAAATAAATTGAGCGTTGTGATGTAATGAAGTAATCAATCAGTTGGTCCTCCTACACTCTAAAAGCACTTACATTTTTGTTTAAATCTCAGTATTTTGCAATAAACTATATTGTTTGTGTATTGTTGTTAATATTGTTTTTTTACTTATAATGTAAAACTTAATCGAATTAAAAAACGTAGGAAAATATTAATTTAAGTTTAATTTTTTTTTGTCCAAAACAATACATCTTTGCTTCAACTCAAAGTTTGTAATGTTATAGTTAATATTAGTTAATAAACTCTTTAATGAAGATTTTTATTTTTTAAATTCCTATGTATTTAGGAATTTATAAAGGGATAGTTCACCCAAAAATTAAAATTCTGTAATTTACACACCAACCTCAGAATGTTTTGCTAGGTTTTTGCTAGGTCAAAGTTATGAACTTCCAATAACATTGAAAGAATGTTCATTATCTGGACTTTAAAGAGCCCCTATCATGGATTTTTGAAAATGACTGTTCATATGGTGTGGAATATAGCTCTAAGGGAATGAAAACATCCTGCAAAGATTTATATCTGAAAGTGCTCCGTATATAAAGTTATTGTCTTTCAAAAGTGAGAGTCGACTCTTGAGTCTATGAAATGAATTGTTTTTGAAACGAGTCATTAGCTGTTACATCGTGACGTAGATACATACTGGCCGTGACCAGTTACTGCGCGCAGACGGAAGTGTAAACTTGAAGTCTACACATTCAAATACTTCATCATAGCATCATGTCGAGATAAGTAAGTTGACGCTCAGCGCAGCTTCTAGGTCTCCAGTGTACATTTGTTTTAAATATGTAAAATGTTTGTCGCTGTTATTGGAGTTGGAGTCATAAAGAATAGAGCGTCTTGTAGTACTGCAGTGCTTTATCAATATGTTTATGCATTATGCTAACAAACAATAACTGACTGGGTCTGTCATCTGACCAATCACCGCGATTAGCATCATGCAAAGGATTGGTTTGGAAAAATGAGTCGTTGTACGAATCATTTGGGAGTCGAGTGAGCAAATCAGTTAAAAATAAATGCATATTATAAAACAAATAAAGTGTTTATCCTTGCATGCATGTTAAACTCTTTTTGGGAACTCCTAAAACAAAAATAGGAACATTTCAAATGCTATGATGGGGCACTTTAATAAGGTTGTCAAACATAAGAACAAAATTATTAGTTATACATCGATCATGAAATGTTTTTTCAGAAACATTTTAATTGGACGTCTGTCATTTTTAAAATGTTTGTGTTAGCTACGTACATACTTTATTCTAAACCTAAGCTATAATCTCACTACAATGAGATTTTGTTATGCAACTCAATAACCACCAAAATTGTCTCAGTAACTTTTCTTTACAAATTCTTTTTACCATTAAAAGAGTATACGCTGCTGTTTTGTTTAAGAGTGGTAAGAGGACCTGTGTTTGGGATATGCGGATATGTTAAGTAGTCTGTGTGAGCGAGAGACTAAAAGCTGTGGGGTGAGCAGGGTGAAGAGGGAGCCTCAGTCCACTGGACAGGTGTAGGTAAACCGATCCAGGTGCCACCCAGGTTCAGGATGAACTTGAGACGTGTCTTCACCGTCTCTTAGAGGTGGAGGTCAGGAGGACTGTCCAATCAGCTGCAGTCAGAGAGAGAGGACACCCCTTTACCCCTCCTCTGAACCAATGAAACAGAGACAGGTCACCCTGGTCCAATTAAGAGTCATAAAACATAATCAAAATTCAAAGGCTAGTCACTACGGATTCTCCATTACTGGGGTTGGTCAGGCTCTGTGGCCAGCACTGATATCTGTTGGCCATGCGTTAAACAAATACATTGTTTGGCCTGAGCCTCACATCTCAGGTGAACTTGACACAATGGCCTGAACCTGACCATAAATAGTGACCTACGCATGCCTAAGCAGCATTCAGCGACCATAAAGAACTTGAAAAGAAGAATAAATGTGCTTTTGTTTGCTTCAAGGAACAATTAAGGTGTTCAATAAACACTGGGTTGACAAAGCCATGAGAGGTTCTGTGACTTGTTTGTCTACATTTGTTTAAGAAAATGCCTTTAATGACGAGTTAATTCCCGTCAATTTGGATTTGTCTTTTCGAGTGGTTTTGATAAATATAACTGTAACTTGTTTTGTGGTGTGAAAGATTTCATTGAGAGACAAACGGTTTATTTTAATTAAGTCAAAAATGCATCATAAATACATAATACATAAGTTTTTTGGCACACCTGATAACCAAAGATCTTTAACACTTAATGAATGAAAAGTGGGTCAAATTGACCCTATTGTTTGTTTTTGTTTTTTGTATTTTTTAAGACTATTTTTAATAAAATAGGGTTAGAGGTTAATGCTCCTTTAGTTTCTCATCAATCGTGTATGTGCTGTGAGCCGCAGAAAAGTCATTTATTTATTGGTCATAGTTTCAGAAAAACATGCTTATGGTCCCCATAGCTGCATTTATTTGATCAAAAATACAGTAAAAAACAGTAATAGTGTGAAATAGTATTTCAATTTAACATAACCTTTTTATTTTAATACAGTCATTATTCTCCAGTCTTGTCTGTGTCACATGATTCTTAAGAAATCATTCTAATTATTCGGATTTGCTGCTCAAGAAACATTTCTTGTAATATTGATTAATGTTTTTTTAGGATTCTTTGATAAATATGTTTGAAATGAACAGCTTTTTATTTTAAACATAATTTTATTGTAGCATTATTGTATTAACTGTCACTTTTGATCAATTTAATGCATCCTTGCTGAATAAATGTTTGTTTAAAAATAAATAAAATCTTTTGATGTATATTTAAATCACCACTTCAATGCACTTCCAATAGAATCTTGGAAACTCATGTTATTTTGTTTTTAAAAGTTGTGTCAATAGAAATATTTAATTCCTGGACATACATTGTATTGTATTTTGTGTTGAAAATCCATGTTGACTTTTTAAATATTTTGGCTCAGTATGTTGTGAGTAGTAACACATTTTACTGTATCTCTGTAAAGCTGCTTTGAAACAATCTGTATTGTAAAAAGCACTATAGAAACAAATGTGACTTGGCTATTTAATACATTCCAGAATTCTGCAGAAATAAGCATAAAAAGTCCATTCTGTGTGGATCTTGTCATAACTATTCAGGACACGACATGGCATTTACAACCAACAGGAACGTTTTTTTGTTTTGTTTGTTTGTTTGTTTTTCAGATCTGACACTTGTTATATTCGGATTACATAGAAACATCAAGCTTGAACATATTTCTCAATTCTCTACTACACCCCAAACAAAGACAAAGAACCACATTATGAGGAATTTTCTTCCGACCCAGAGGGACGTTCTGGCCTAAGGCAGCACCTGTGGTTGACATCTCAACTCAAAACTTGATTAAACCTGCCCATCAACCCTGTAGGCCTCAACACCTGTCCAACAACAAACATGTCAGGGCTTTCAGACTGCACTCGGAGTGAATCTTCATTGACACAAACATGTACACTTAAGTTGACGTGATTTGTGTCTAGCTGTCTGTCTGATTGTGTGTGTGCAAATTTGTGGACAGTAAAATCAAGTGTTTACTTGTAAAACTGTGCATTGTGTATGTTATCAGTCTATTGCAGTGACAGTAAGATGTTATAAAGCATTTAAAATGACATAAATCCCGGATCAAAGCCGCAGGACTTTGTCTTTTTTGATAATTTCCTTTCTCAGGTTGAGACATGTCCACTAATGACCAAAGACATGGTGGTTTGTAGCCAGTGGCGTTGGCTGTGCGTAATGATAGAAGCATGTCATTGCTGCTTCCTCCCCTGCAGTGTGCTCAGAGGATATGAAGCTTGTAGGAAATTGGGGTGAGATTTGTAGTATTCCTTTCATGTGTCTGACGGCCATGTTGTTTTATTATTTTGGTACAAGCAATGCAGCTCTTCTACAGGAAATGCCAGGAAGGCCAAGGATCTTGTGTCTAAAGGACATAATGGGTGGGGGGAATATAAGGGATACTTGCACATGGTACATTTTTGTGAGTTTTTATGTGACCCGACATAGGACAAACGGTTTGGATGGATGGACTGCTATTCTATCATTTTGGGAATTTTAGTTTTTGTTTATTAAAATCCTCAGAAAGTCGCTTGCCTTTCTTAACGTTTTGACATTTCTTAAACTATTATAAATTACTATTTTATGTTATGCTACATGGGGAAAGCTGCGAAAGTTGAAAGCATGAGATGTCCAACATGCATCACCTCGGTATTTGAAGAGCACTTTTTGAGTGTGAACAGCTACTCTATTTAAACTAGAAAATGACATCGAATATTGCATAATTATCTAAATTGGGACGCACCTATTGTGTTTATTCAGATCAATCAGGCCAATTTCCAAGTGCAGGCAATATTAATTTGGTATCTATTTTAAGCCAGTGTCTGCTTCAGAGAATAAAATAAAAAGTGGCAGTTTTCAACTTGGAGGCAGAAACGGCATTCATATTTGTGATCTCACAAACTTACGAAATAATTGAATGTGATATTTACCTGTGAACTTTAAGCCCGAATCATTTTTTCAGTTCTTTAAATAAAAATCAGTTGTTTTATTCTCATATAAATTGAATTTACTTTTTCAGATTACTGGTTTAACCACATTACATGCCCAACGCCTTGCAGAAAGTGTGAGTGTGTCATTTTTATTTTCCCTCTTACATTCCTCAAGCTTAGCACTGTCATAAGTTATTTTCTGCTCCAGCGCAAACCCTAATTGATCGCCCTCAAAATCAGCTTTACATTGTATGGGAAGATGACGGCATTTGATACCGATATTATGCACTGCACTTGCCAGCTAATGCCATTTTCTCTGCTCTGGTGCAACCCGGCGTCTAGACAAAGTGTATGTACACAAGAACTCAGTAAGGATAAATGTTTAGACAGTCATTATTGTAATTTAAAAAATTTTAAGGTTGACTTGGTTTCAGATGGAGTTGACTCAGATTGTTGGAGTGTGTGAAGCTGCCATGCCTAGGCTTGCACTCGTTCAACTTTATTGCCGTCTTGCTTTAGACAGCTGAGTCTCTCTCTAAAAGGATGATCTAATTACATAAATAAAGATCTGTTCTACCTGTCAATCTTCACACAGGCAAAGCTGCATCAAAACTTTTGTGTGACAGTGACATGTAGATGGAGATTAGAGAGCTGGAAAGTGTATTGTTGACTGAGTCTAGCTTTCGTTTTGTCATTAGGTTACAAATGTGACAATTGACATGCTCATTTTTCTTGTATGGCAGATGGTACGACAGTAAATATTATTGCAAGTATCTCTTCTTCTCCGATTATAGCTAGTGGCTGGGTGTGGTTGATCACAGAACCAGTACGCTGCTGTGGGTGCCATAACATCTCGGACCTGCTGCACAATGTTTTTAGTGGCTTTACAGTCCATGGCGATGTGACCTCGCTTGATTGAGGTCGTTACGGCAGTTACTACTTGCCTCACCCACATTTTCTTTGGTGCCATTCACTGGACTTTCCATTGAGAAAATTGTTTTCTTCAGAGGAATCGGTATGGTAATCTGTTCTGGAGACATAGCCAAACCATCACAACCGTTGCTGTATCTGTTCCTGATGGGTGACTTCATACCGAATGCGAGTCGCGAAGTGATACTCACAGTATCTGACGCAAACATTGCATCTGAAACTCTTCGAGCTTGTTCAGGCCTGGTTTAGGGATTTCTGATCCGTAAAGAATAATTGGCATAACATGGGTCCGGAAGAGGCAAATCTTGATTTTTGTGGAGATGTTGGTTATAGTCTTTCTCAAGCGACATTTAAGACAAGCAAATGCCACGGCTGCCTGTCCAATTCTTCTATGAATCTCTACAGTGGATTCTAAGATTCTTCCACTTACTTCAACTGGACTAGCGACACTATGCATTTATATTTCTGGACATGGTCTATCTGGATGTCCTTTGTGAAATGCTCTGAGCAAACACGGCACTTCTTCAGAGTCATCAACAGTGTTTTTGGATTCGTATTCACAGCAGCTAACCGCTCTCCGCTGTAACGTTATGTGCCTTGTTTGAATTCGGTGAAAAATGACGGCACTATGTACATTTTGCTTGTTATCACAACCCTTTATGGTGCACGTTTTAACCATGATTGTCCACAAACTATCTTCCAACAACCTGATACTTCGTAAACTATGCTCAAACTACTACTACAGGTGCATGTCACGTTGGTTCTATTGACAGAAACGAGAGGGAACAGGGGCCGGTCCGGTGAGAGGACTTTTCACGAGTGATGATATTACTGCGCCAAGTCAAAGTGCTCCCAAGCACTTACTGTGGTATTCCGCCATACAATATAGATGTAAATTTTAAACGCCTAGAAAATCACAACGTTTTATTTTGTGTCACCAGCTTAGGTCGAGTTACACTACTCAAGTAACTGTATTTAAATAGGAAAAAAGAGGGGGTGTTTAATCGCTTCTCTTTTTGGCCCATATTTAATGAACTCGGCTAAGCTAAGTGCTAACAAAGTTTCACGGCAAGACATAGCGATAAAGTGCATGCACTGAGACAAGACAGGTATGTATCAACTCATCTTAGTTACGGGAATAATATAGTTTAATATGAAAAACCGGTGGAGTATCCCTTTAAAAAGTGTTCCTTCATACATATATACTGGAAAGCCTTTCATGATGGCATCGATATTTTAAATAACAACGGGGAGACAACGTCCCCTTGATGAGCTCCAGACTTGATTGTAAACTTTGACAAAAAGTTGTCAAACTTTTGATTCATTTAAAAGATTCCATTTAAAAGAGCCACTCAAGTCCACAATGTCTATTACTATTTCCATGTTACATCTGTTTGGACAGTCACAACGCCATCAAGACTGAAGAAAGGATTTAAATTACTACATATTCTGATCCTTATTGTCATATGTGTGAACTTTCGAGACTATTCGGATCCACCATTGTCTTACAACATAAGACAACTGTTTTAAACCTAAATTTTTCCCAGTTTAGCCTGAGGTTAAAAGCAATAACCATTGGTTAAACACCTGGGATGGAGAGTGAATTATCTGACCTTAAACAGCCACGAGCACAGGAAAAAAAAAGAGAGAACATTATCAGAGTCGTCAGGAGTCCAGATTTCGCTTGCGCATTTAAGCTGATTCTGCTGTCATTATTTACTGGAAAAATAAAGAAACATCCTAGCCGATCCAATTCAGCTCATCACCATGAGCTCATAAATGTCCAGGAGGATGTACTAATGACAATTTAGTGAGAGGGAAGTCAGCTGAGGAAACCAAACACACAGACACATTCTTTCCCAGTGTGGTAGAGAGGTCACGGAGAGCCGAGGGCGGATGGACTCATGGCTGTGAATGAAAGCTGGTTTGGGGCAGTGTCTGTCGGATGGATTGAGCTGATCACAAAAGCATACCGCACAGGATGCTGTCCCCTGGCCCTAACGAGAACTGAATTATTGAGTAACAGGAAATTAAAAAATTCTTGCAATGCCTATGCACTACTCTTAGCCATTGCGCTGTGACTTGGACTGCCCCTTCTCTGAACTTCAGCCACTAAACAGGTTCTTTTTATTTATTTTTTATAACAACCCTAATATGGGAACTATTAGAACAGGGCCGGACTGGGACCAAAATTTGGCCCTGGCATTTGTGGTTTTCACCATCCCCAGAATCTGAAAATTTTTCCCACTGAGACACATACAAGGCAGCCATGACTTTCACACTGTAGTCTGTAGGCATACACGACACATCATGATATAAGACTGAGGCGCATAGAGGTCCGAAATTAACACCCGCCAAGCGCCAATTGCGGGTAGATTTTCCGTTTGGCCAGTAAATCCGATGTTTCCGTGGCGGGTGAATGTTCATTACAAAATAGTAATGAAATAAAATGTTTATTACCATTGCATTTTATCTGCAAAATATATGGCATGATGGCTATGGACATCACGCAGTTGTTGTGTTTGCGGGATGGGAATTGAATGTGCACAGGGCACAACTACAGCACGCGCACTCACTCTTTCTCTTTGGAGCCACGGCGAAAGTGTAAACAAGGCTTCACCACAGTCTCCAAAGCATCTTCTTGCTCTCTCTCCCTGCACATATTAATCAAATCGACACGATGGTAAAAGATCGGACCATAGCTTCATGTTGACCATTTGGATATATTTTGTTCCTGCATTACCGCTGGGTGAGAATTGTGCTAAAAAAATTCTCTGAAAAGCGTTCGCACATTCAGCGGACATAAGTTAAATCACACTTAAATAAACGAAAAAAACTATCCAGTGATGAAATATTTTCTGTGTTGACACAAAACTTGATGGATGTCCAAGCAGCCTGCCGGGATAATCACACAACGCGTACACATCCGATGATGACACGTCCAATTCGCGAACTAATGACTCCTTACCGATTCATTTTAATGAATGGTTAAAACAACTGATATTTCCTTTTACTGTCTATGGATATTCCCAGTCCTATGGTTTCTGATCGGATTAGTCAGGGTAAATAGAGTAAAAAAAATAGGCAGAGTAAATAGTAAAACTATTTTTTTTAATATAATTATAGTATATTATTATTATTATTGCATTATTTATTTATATCTTATATATTTAATATACAATTAATACATTTAATTCATTTGTACAGAACTATTTGCATAGGCACCACAACAAAAATATTATTTTAATACAGGGGTTCTCAACTCCAGTCCTCGCGACCCACCGCTCTGCATATTGTGTGTCTCCCTTGTTTAACACACCAGATTCAGATCCTCAGCTCATTAGGATAGACGTTAGAGTCTATCCTAACGAGCTGAGGATCTAAATCAGGTGTGTTAAACAAGGGAGACATACACAATATTCAGAGCAGTGGGTCGACGAGGACTGGAGTTTAGACCCCTGTTTTAATGTGTGTAAATTGTGTAATATGTGTGTATATAAAAGTAAGAATGGAAAATAATAGACCAGAAATATAATGACACAAATTTTTAAATATAGCCTATTTATTGATTATTGATTATAAATTAATGTATATGTGAAACAAAAAGGCTGTTTATTATTTTGGCCGGTAAAAAAATATGCTTGGCTGGAGGATTTTTTTCATCTACCCAGTGGCAGGTGAGCCAAAAAGTATATTTCGGATCCTCACAGCACACACGAGCATGGCACAGCGGCCAAAAACACACGCACGCACAAGCATGGCACAGCGGCCAAAAACACACGCACACACGAGCATGGCACAGCGGCCAAAAACACACCGCACACGAGCATGGCACGGCGGCCAAAGACACATGCAACTTGCTTAGTAAAGAAAAAAAAACATGACCAAACCACAATAGAATAACGTTACCGTATTTTCCGCACTATAAGGCGCACTTAAAAGCCTTTAATTTTCTCAAAAAATTACAGTGCGCGAACTCACGCTCTTGTCCATCTTATGCCCGCTCTGTCACACAGCCAGTTCAACCTCATATAAATCATTGTCCCCGGCGCTGCTCGCACATCACAGAATGTTCATAAAGCGCTCCCCGTTCAGCGCTAAACGCAGTTTGCTTCACGCTCCACTCAAATCGCTCCGTCCTTTTAAAAATAATGCCACTCTGCGCTTCGGTCCAAGATCCGCTCGCTCCCGCTCCACTCCGCTCACATGCTCTGCTGCGAATGTAAGTTACGTGCCTGCCCAGCGCGCTCGCGCTTCCCAATAAACGCCTCACCTCGGCGCGCGCACTCGCTACATTACCTTTAGCACATCTAGTGGATGCATAACGCAAACCCAGTCAAACGTATGACTGCAGTATCTTATGCGCCTTATAATACGGTGCGCCCCTATATATGAAAAATGTTCTAATATATATATAAAAATGTAGGTAATCCGCACCGGATTATAAGGCGCACCTTCAACGAATGACCTATTTTAGAACATTTTTTTTCGCCTTATAGTGCGGAAAATACGGGTACGATAAAAAGAAGCATGACCTACCTTATTAAATCAGCAGCCGTTGCATCAGCGCGCTCTTCTCCATACCCTTTCAATGATGCAATCCGTGTCCAAAGAAACCAGAGTCTCTTTTTCGATTGCCATCAACATAAAGGCTTCAAGATGCTCCTGTGACACTGTGCTCCTTAATCGATTCTTGATGAATTTTAACGTGTAAAAGCTTCGCTCACATGCAACTTGTGTCACAGACAGAGTTAACAGAAACTTGTATCCAAGTCCGATTAGATGGTAGGAGTCAGTGAGCAGGTTATACCTTTGTAGGACATAATAACAACAGATGGGACATTTTCTGCAAGATTGGCAGGTTTTGTTCACATCATTCTTCATCTGGACTCTGCTCATCATCTCCATCCTCAGTACTCATCTTGGTCAGATACTCTTCGCGCACAGACACCTTCAGCTTGTCCCAGTGCGTAGCCAGGGCATAGTTCACCCTGTAAGGCCTCAGGAGTTGCTCTGCTATCGTGTCTGATCAGTTGGGCGCTCAGGGCATTGAGTCCGCCTGCAGGTACACCGTTACATTTCAAGTCATTGAAATTCTGGGGATCAAGCAGGGCGAAATCTGTGTATAGTTCTCTGTTTTTAGCAAAACGGCGGGAAATACTTTCAATGATGGTATCCAGAATGACATTGTGCACTTGTACCTCATACTTGCTGTCAGCATCTGATATGGTTGTTGTGTCATCACATCTCGCCAGGCATCTTTTTTTTTTGTCTTCTTTGGTCTCCGGTTTGGCAGCGCATGTTCCACCTCTGCGTCGGTCTCACACACATTTAACCGTCGACCTTCGCACGCACAGTCGGCTGCTTCAGTTGTCGTTCTCACTCAGGGCCTTGAGTATAACAACAAGATTAATGTAAAGACATCCTTCTGGATCCCAAAACTTCCCAAACACTTTTGTAAGCGCAGCGTCTTTGGTCCACCATCGAGTTTTAACCCTTATTCGGCGGAGTACTCCACCTGATGAAAAACACCTGATAATTAGAAGCTTCGTTTAGCCGTAGTCACGTGACGTAGGTGTTTTGAATCACGCTTCGGCTCAGTGTTCCGAATCATCTGCGCTTCGGGATCTCGCAAAGCTTCGAAACGTTTCGCGTCAGCCATCCTGTTAAAAATATCCCGTATTTTAACGCTCTGATTGTGTTAACTGATTCAGAACACTCAACTATTCTGTGTCTCAGCCCAAAACAATAGAAAATCATATTTTTGTGACTGAAATATACCTATATAAATGTGAATCATTTTGTCAAGAATCAAGTATTCCAGTACTGTGATAAACCCTTCGCTTTGACTTAGAGTCTGAGCAAAACTTGACAATTTTTAGGCTAAGTTCAGAGCAGTAAGAAAGCAATGATGGTTGCCATGGCTTCAAACAGAAACATTTAAATGAATCAGCCACTTCTAATTCCCTAATCTGGGGAATTATACTGCACAGAAAACTGATCACTCAGGAAAACCTTCTGAACCTAATACCTAGTCAATTACTGTCACAGTGCAAAGTGCACTGGTTTACGATTAATACAGGTATATAAAAGTTGTGAAAACATCTATTTGTCAAAGCTGTCATTCTGAGTCAAACTGCCTACATGGGAAAGAAAAACTGAGCTACTAATGTCTTGAAAGCTTATTGCGTTTGCAAGACGAGGAAAACCATTGGTGGATTGTTTTAGTAGCCTACTTTAACAACAGTACATGGAAGTTAGATAGCATTTGTACTATCCTCTTAATATAGACGCCTACATCAGAAGGGTTTGTCGTGATTAGCTGGAAACGTCGGACACAACTAAAGGCTGGATTTGCTAAACTTCTAAATGTGTATTTATGAGCTTGTACATTCATTGCAGGCAATGCTCTGATGACCAACACAGGTAATGAGGTATGACTGTATTACACACACTAGCTTGAGCTGAATTCCCTGTGGGACCACTACACTGATTGGCTGAAGGGGCCCCTGCCATATTACGGTTCAGCGATTAGCAATAAATATGACATCACTTTACTCATATACGTCTATCAAATTCATAGGGTTGAGAACTGAAGTCAAAAAGATTATATAGAGGTTTAAATAGATGGCATAACACACAATTCAGGGGCAGCATTAACCTTTTTTTGGTGCTGTTACTACTGACCGGCCTGGCTCTCTTGATGCCCTAGGTGAGTTTGGAAAAAAACATGTTTTAAGTTTATATATTAATTCTATATTAAAGTGCCTAGTGGTGTACAGTAGTGGTCTAGTGGTACAGTTTTGCTTGGCACACAACTGGACCTGGGAGGTAGTAACAGACAGATTTCTTTTTTGACAGTTTGAAGTGACAAGTGTTTTGACAAGTTAATATTTTTGAATATTTTTTATTCAGTTTAAAGCAAAACAAAAGTAAATTGATTGGACAGATGAAGTCTAGACATGTGAACAGGTGATTTCTGCCACATTATTGTAGACAAACACTTTTTAACCTAAAATGATAGTGCAACCTAAAGGGACAGTTCATCCTAAAATGATATCATTTCCTCATCTTCATAATATAAGCCTATATGGCTTACTTTCTTATAGTTTTTCTTATAGTAATAATATTAAAAAAATGATTACAATTTAAAATAACTGTTTTCTATAAAAAAATATATATAAATAATTCCTGTGATGTCTCAGTCGTCAGTGTCACACTGTGATCCTTATTAAGATGCTGATTATATATTATATATATGCTGAAAACAATATTAAGATGCTGATTTTCTCCTCAAGAAACATTTATTATTATTATCAATGTTAAAAACAGTTGTTCCGGCTTAATATGTTTGTGGAAACCATGATACTTGCTGTATAAAACTATTAAATTCTTCTTTTTTTATCTTAAAAAAATGTGCATACCTTCATTTTAACAGTCAAATATTCTCATTTAACTCCGGAACCTCATGAGGATGAATAAATTATAAACTTTTCAGTTACACTTTATTTTAAGGTTACATATACTCAAATAAGTACTGAGTAATATTGAATAACATGTACTTACCATTGTAATGATTATGCATTTGGAAATCATTAATGGCACACTGTAAAAAAAAATATTGTGATTTTAACGGTAAAAAAAAGAAAGTTTCTGTACTATATATGGTAAATAACTGCGATAGATCTCATGGTACATTTAATGTAATTTGACTGTAAAATACCGTTAAATTTAAAGTTTTTGAAAGTGAAAAAGAACAACTCATTGTATAATTTACAGTGAAAAACCGTAGATTTACATTCCCAAAATTCCCAGCGTGACACTTCACATTTTATGTATATTTGTTGAAATAAATATGGTTTGTCATAGTTTTCTTGTTTTTTTTTTCTAATCAGTTATGTACATTAGGGTTTTATGTTACATTTAATGTTGTTAAATTAATGTTTATTGCATTTTTTTATTTCATGCGTGTTACCATAAATACCATAATTACCATAAACAGATAATAATACTTCAATAGGTTGGTAAATAAACATAATATCAGATAATAAAATACAGTTTATTACTGTAAATTTTAAGTTGAGTCTGTAGAACCTATAACGTTACTACCGTATTTTTGATGGTAAAGTTCTGGCAACAGCTGTCGTTTTTTACCGTCAAAAATACAGTTTTATTTTTTACAGTGTAGTTTTTTTGTTTAATATGTGTTATTTCAGTACAGTTTTGCAGGGCTGTCAAACAATCTGGATGTCACATACACACACATTGCCGAAGTCATTATTTCCTTACTCGCGGTACTTTCTGAAATCCAGGATGTTTACAGTTGAAGTTTGTGGTAAACCTGTGGCTGTGTGGCAGGTGCTGTAGTTGAACTCCAGCTCTTTCAGATGTTCAAAAGGCTGTGGCTGGCATATAGAGGGATCACTCTCCACTCTTTTATCTCTCTCTCCCCACATTAGCACATAAATGAAGCTTCACTTTGTCTCTGCTGCGCTTAAACTCACTCGGAATAAACAACACTCCTCTTATCGGTAATAAACAGATTTCTGACATCCTTAAAACCCTCATTCCATTATTTTATCCCAGAATTATAATATTCCAAGCAGGTGTCTTTGAGCATCCAATTTATGTCGACACAAAGTTAGTTTGTGTGTTATATATAAACACAGATATGCGGGGAACTGACAATTTATTGTCCCGTGTATGCTTGAAAATCATTTTCAAACCACAGATCATTTTTACAACAGTGCAGATTACATGTGCATAAAACATAAGTTGGTGGGCATTCACTAGATCTATGTCATGATTCAGGAAAAAGCCTCAGCACTCTGTATCAAGCATTCTCTGGCACACTCACACATATTCTCATCTACATGAGGCTGTTCTAAACACCAGCAGGAGGTTCCTGAGCGTCGGATATATAAACACATTTTGAGAGTGTGTCGATAATGAGCTGGAGTGTGATATAGCCAGCCAGCCTTGATAAGAGTGCAGACATACGTAGATGCCTGTAGAGGGGTTAACGCAACGGTCTGGAGACACCATTGTGATTTCAAACTGAGCTTATCACAGGGGAAGGAGCTGGCAGCCTCTTAGAAGGCATTATGTGCTCTCTGTTTCTCTCATCATTTTCAACCACTCCTTCTGCATCTTTCTTTCACTTTTCACTCTGCAAAGCATGTGGGATACAGCAGCATGGAATAAAATGTAAGGGCTGAAAAGAGTCAATTCTGTTGCAGATATGCGTAGATTCTAAAATCTTTTCATTTTTTTAGGGCATAGGTAAAGGGAAAACTGTCATCACTTAATCATTTTCTTGACATTTTTAAAGAACACACACTTTAACAATTGCTGGGTTGTTTTAACCCAACTTTGGGTCAAATATGGACTAACCCAGCAATTTTTTATTATATATTTTTAACCCAACGTTTGGGTTTGTCCATATTTGACCCAAAGTTGGGTTAAAACAACCCAGCATTTTTAGAGTGCACAGGCAAATAAAATACGAATTAGAATTTTTGTGTCAACTATTTCTTTAAATTTGTCTACATCATTATAATTCTACTAAGTTCAACACATAATAGTTTAGGACTGTATGCAGTTTAGTTCACAGATCGGTAAGAGGACATTTAACAGTATTACTGTGTGACATTTGTTATAATTATTCTATAAATCCAGTTCAAAGACTCTTTAGGGCATAAGTAAGGAGATGAAGTTCTTTGCTAAATCATTTGGACCTTAACCATTCTCTCATTTAACTGCCTAACCTACATTAAAATGTAGATATTTTTATTTCTAAGTGCAGAAATTAATTATTTTGCACAGTCCCTGAGATTGCAGAAGCTTGCACAGATGAAATTGCCCTAATGAGGACTCAATTGCCTTATAATTGGCCTTTACCTGTGAATCATTAAAATAACTACCACATTTTTTCACGGTAGTTAAAAAAAAAACTTTAACACTCAGGTTGTGATAGAGATTTCAGTCTTCAGGAGCACTAATTAAAATGTGGTCCAAATCTAACACTGCACACACCTCAAACTGCCAGATCTTTATGCGGCTGTGAGTGTGAGTATTTTTTGCTTAAAATATGAGTATGGACGTGAACGTCCTGAATTTTGGCTGAGGTCAACATATTTTGGTTGATTCTGGAACAACATTCAAGTCCAAAAATCCTGACCAAATCCTTATGCCTATACCCCGAGCATGTTGCACATGGTGAAATCGGGTTCTGCATAGGCATATACCTATATGTGTTCTAAAGTGTAACCCATTTCCTTTGTCCTGGACTACAGGCCTAATGGAGTTTCCTCCATTATAGCCCAGGACAAAGGAAGTATGGGTAACACTTTAGAATACCGGTTCCTTCATTAATGAATAACTACACTAGCCTGGTTAAAACCAACACAGTCTCATGAAAATGTGCATCTATACCACGAATGTCATTTCTCGTGGCATTTATACGCAAAAAAAATGTTTTTTGCGTGTATACGCACTAAAAAACCCTGGGATAGGTTTAGGGGGGAGGGAGTGGGGAGTTTCGTGCGTATTACACGCCAAAAAGTGCGTATCATATGCACGCGAAAAACGCGTACCATATACATGCAAAAACTGTTTTTGGCGTATAAATGGCATGAGAAATGACATTCGTGCTATAAATACGAACTTTCATGAGATCGGGCTCTTAAAACCAGACCATGCTCAGTAACTGAGTTATGGTCTGACAAAGCTTCATAGACAAATTATTTTCTAAAGGGGCGTTGCGTCACCAACGGACAGTAGTTCAAATGCCTCTGGGTGCAATTGGATAGACCTAAAACCAATCAGAGCGATGAAGGAGATGACGTATGCAGAGCGACGTTCGTCTAGAGCAGAAACTGCTATAGCTACTTTCTCTATTTAACAATTAACAGCAAGACAACTAAAAGTGAATGTGCTTTTAAAGGGTGGTAAAGTATGATTTCACTTTTCTAACTTTAGTTAGTGTGAAATGTTGCTGTTTGAGCATAAACAACATAATCAAAGTTACAACGCTCAAAGTTCAAAGCAAAGGAAGATATTTGCTTTTAAAGAAAAAGGACTACAACAAACGGCTGGTAGGGACTACACGACATTCCTCCCGGGTTAGTGACATCACCAACCCTAAAATGTACATAAACCCCGCCCCTGGGAACACACAGTCCATGTTGAGAAGAGGAAGAGTGGTTGTATAAGAGTACATTTGTGAGTCAGCTCAAACTTTAGCATCCATCTTCACATGCAATAGAAGTCACTCGTGTGCATCTCACAACAGTTCCTATATGAGCGATTTATAGATTACATGACAAATATGCTAATTGAAGATAGTTAACTCCACATCAGCAACATAAATTCATCAACTAACCATTCAGAGATGTCCTGTTGTTTTCTACATGTTGTCACTTCTTCTTGAGTCTCTCCATCTTTGACTGACTCTGTTTTAACATTACAGGAGGAAATCGCAGCTCTTAACACACACAAGCTCTTGAAACCCCGGCCTCTGCAGCAGCTCATTTGTATTTAAAGGGCCAGGCACAAAACGGGCACAAGGTTTATTTTAAATCTTGTATAAAAAAAATGGCATCTTACCACCCCTTTAAATAAATCACACACAGTAAACAAAACCTTAAACTTTGCAATTTAGTTTCGCAAACTGGGTGCCGGTGCTGTGAGACGTACATGCTCGGGCAGATTCGGCTTGAAGTATGTCATCCTCAGATGTGGCGCCTCGTGCACAAAAAAGCTGCGCACACAGCCAAGCGAAATGGGGTCTTGCCGGTCTTGCGCACCGCACTTATAATTTTTGTGGCTTCGGCACTGCGTGCGGGCGCATCGAGTATTAACAAGGCTTTACTTAGTGTCAACGTACGCTCTGATCGGTAATGCTAAAACCAATCTTCTAGTAGCACTGTAACACTTGAATCATCACTTCCTAGTAACACTTGAATCATTACTAATGGGTTACCCTATTTACCTTATATTATACATTATGCATTATTAATATTAATTATAAACCTGTATATAGTTCTTAGTAGTCTTCAGTGAGGTGTGAAAAATAATAGTTACTGATTAGCTAATAGTAAACTACCACATTTGAGTGCTATCACTTACTAATTCGCTAATCTGAGTTTCTTGTTAGTTAATAGTTACTAGAATGTTAAAAGTGCGCTACTCATTTGGTCCTGATGTCATTATGCAGTAATGAAGGGAATATGTTTATGTAACACATTGACCATTAGCGTGGACCACTACACATTAACATCACAAATATCCTTATTTATGTAGGTGTTTGAAACTTACCTGTGTCAAACAAGCTAACAAAAACAGTTTATGCAATTGGAAATGTTTCATATTTGTAAAGAATATCTATTCACGTGAATTTCTAACTTGCCATGTAATGTTTGTATTGAAGAAAAGTCATCCGAGTCCATTCTAGGCATTAAATATCAATGAATACGGATACTTTGGCAGAGTGTTAGTAAATTATTTACATATTTATGCAGCAATGCAATCAGATGTTTTTGTTTTAGTGTTATAATGCAGCCTGTAATTATCAATGATATGTGTATATGTTTATTCGCCCTTCTAATTCTTATTTGTGCTTGAGGGATGGTTTCCCAGCTTTGAAGGATGTCAGGCCCAGCTGCTGGCACACTGGAGATGCAAATTACTGGCATAAAAGCAAATGAGAGGGGTCTGTGCCAGAACCGGCCCATGCCAGTCCTGGAGAGGCAGAGACTTCTCATCTCTCTCTCTCTCTCTCTTTTCTCTCTCTCTCTCTCTCTCTCTCTCTTCTCTCTCCAGGGATTGGCAGGACCCTCAGAAAGGAGGGAGGAAGAGACATTTTTAAAACATTAAAAAAAGTGTAATGCATCCTAGCTAGACGAGAATACTGAATTGATCAGTGCATTAGGAACAGCTTTGGATTGGAAATAGTTATTGCACAAGGTGCTGAAACAGCTGATGCCAACCCTTTACAGGAATGCATTTTAAAGGCTTTCGGATGTCAGTGTTATCTTGCGTGACCAAATTAGAGCCAAATGAGAAAAAGTTTATCTGGTATTTTCGAGTATTGGAAGAGCTTTAGGTTCATAAATCTTATACCGTGTGTCTGTGTGTGGAGTTGTGGGTAAATCGCATGAGGAGGAAGCTGAGGCCTTGTGGATTAAAACTGAATGTTTTGTTTTCTTCTGTATGGAAGCCATGAGAACAGTTTTACAGGCAGATTAAACAGAACGAGTGTCAGAACTGTTTGCAAATGCATGCTAGCCGTCTTAACATCCGTGGAAAATCAGGAGGTAAACTGATTACAGCTGACCACCCATGACAAACATTCAGAAGGAAATGTGATTTAACTTGGCTTAATAATCACAATCATCACCGCTTGTGTATTTTGTTTCAGCATAGAGTGGGTTTATCATTGCTGTCTGTAGTTATATTTTCGCTATAATAAATTAATGACGATAAGCATCGTACTGTAAACCAAGTCAAAATATTTCTCAGAAAGTGTTTCATTTATAGGATTTTAACTAAATAGGATAAATAGAAACCATTCATATTTGGAAACTATGGTATTATTATCTAGTGTAGATGCTAGCAAAGATTTTTGGAGGAAAGGCTCAGAGAATCTTAAAAAATATGTCATTATTTACTTCAATTATGTTTCAAGTATTTTTGTACAATGAAAGTCAATGGGGTCTGAAACAACATTGAAGTTCCATTGTGCATTGAACAAAAAGTTTGACACACTTTACTTGAAGCCTTTGTGTAATGCATTATGAAAGATTTTTTTGCATTAGTTGTGCCTTCTAATGCATATTATTATGCATGATACCATGCATAACTGTAACCACAGTTATAATCTATTCACTTATACAATTTTGGAAAGTATAATGCATTAAAACACATGACAAAAAAACAAGATGGAACAAGAAATCTACAATGCATTTTCAATGCATGAAAAGATATAATACATTTCAATGTATATTATGAAAATGTATATAATGCATTAAACATAAGAGCTCCAAGTAAAGTATTACCAGAACTTTTCCAAATATCCTCATTTGTTTTTCACTGAAGAAAGAAGGTCATACAGGTTTGGAACTATGTGGTGAGTAAATAATGTTATAGAAGAAGAATAATTATTAAACTATCACTTTAACTAAGATTGTCTAGACAATTCTGAATGCACTGATAAGCTCCTGATAGTAGTTTAGAGGCCTGAATGGAAACTTTAGTGTCATGGATAACTGGAGTGAAATCACTGCAACATTCATAGACATAGAGATCTGTAAGCAGTCATGAAAACAACCATGACCGTCAGTTTTATTCATGGAAAAGAACAATAATCAGCGACCTTTTCAACTCTATTATATACACAAAGCCGCAAACAGTCTGTGATCCCATACTTATTACCATCTGTCATTTCCAAATGAAACCAAAAATGCTGTCCATTCCAGACACGACAGATGAAGAACGCCATCTATATAAATAAGTTGTTTGTCAATAGTAATTTTTTACATTTTATGGCAATACGCAAAACAATTGCCTTCAAGGTGGACGATTAAAGACTTCAAAGGAGCTGGACAAGGAATGCCAAACAGTTGGTGAGCATTTGATCTTTAAACTCCTTTGATCAGATATGTCCACCTAGGATAGCCATCTCTATTGTTCCAGCGATTGTGTTACTCCGGGCTACTTTCTCAGTGACAAAGATCTGACTGTTTGTAAAAACACCTCTGAAGCAAACTTACAATATACGCAACCACTTATCATGAATGTATCAGACTAACCTCATCCACTGAGTGTCCATAAAGGTGGAAAATGTGATAATTTTGGTAATTTTTCCACTAAAACGTTTTTTTCCCTATGTTAAGATCGCTGATATAATAAATGCACACATAATTTAATTTTTCTTTCGATAAAATGAATCATTCAAAACATTCATAGGTTAAAGAAATTACCATACTATTGAAATTATCAGTACGAGGACAGCATGATGTGGAAAGCGTAAATCAAATATAAAGATGGCTGAAATGCACTTAATTACCTTGAAATGAGAAACAGATGACGGTATCACTGACTATGACTGTCACGCATTTGTTGTCTTATCAATGATGAAAAATGAAACGGATTTGTTCTCGAATTTGCAGAAGAGAAATCATATAATTTCATGATCATAATTGAAATTATGTCTGTTAACCATATGGCAGCAGCTGAGAAGTCTCCTTAAACACATACCTCACACTTCTTTCAACAGAATTTTTGAGACGTGATTCATAACTGCTGACGAGATCATTGAATGTGCATTTTAATCTTTAAACAGATTACACCATTTTGGATGTAAAACACAATCATTAACATCACATTTTCACACACACAGAAAAGTTTTATACCTGCTGGGCCTGTTGTGTAGGTCAGGCCATCTCAATTTCCCCTTCATTGCCTTTAGGTGTAAAACAAAGGCTCACAAATCATGCATTAGACAGGATATTTAACACGCTCATGTAAATACTAACACTGACACATGTAAAAACTGCTGGCTTTCTGTCTGCTGCACTACATTCACTTTTCATGCTTTCCTGCACTGGACTTTTGACACATGCTGATGATTATCAGTGCTATTCTGGGTCAATGAAAATCCAGGTGTTTTTACACTCACTCCTTCATTTTAGTGTAAGGAAATAAACACATCAGAGCAGGGACGCATATATATTAAGGGAGATGAAATTGCTTCGCAGAGCCTTTGGCAGAACATTCACTGAACTAATAAGGACGAATAGGTGATTTCAGGGGTGAATGAGTGATATGTCAGTGTGTTCAGACCAACCCTCATTTCCTCTTTCCCTCAGGGGTGTGTCTGAACCTGCCCCAACCAACCAGCAGCTGTACGATGAATGTTCAGGAACGCCCCTCCGTCCCAACACAATGCTTCAGATGAAAGCAACGAAAACATTAAAGCAGTGGACAGACCATGGGGCTCGACAAATGCGCACAAGCTATTGTGTGCAGCTTGCATATTTTTGAACATGTAGATAATTGTATTATAGCACAGAAAAGGTTAAAGACTAAACTGTTTATATTAGCATTTTTGTAGCTTACGAATAGACTTTATAGAATGCTTTCATCGCATCAATTAATGTTAGCGCAATGAATATGATGAGCACATTGTTATTTTCAATAGATGCAACCGCAAAAGCGGTAACATGCATATTACTTTTAAAAAGGCAAACACAGCACACAGAAATCCACTCCCTCTAGAGGTAATAACAAAGCCTTTGCTTTCCTTGCACTTTCAAATAAAGCTTACCATCACATACAAAGAGCTGAATTACCATTTGTGAAATTTATAGATGGATCAAAATATACATTGTCATTGTACTTAAGTAAAATTTGAATGTTGAATATTTAAAAAGGCCATATAATGAATTTTAACTTTCCTTCCCTATTAAAATGCAATGCAATGACACATTATTGTGACATAAATCTCCATCAAGTTGTGGTCAAAACCATTTGCTAATACGTTTAGTGATAAGATATTGCGTTAAAACGTCTACTGTGATCATGATCTTCATGAAAAAAATTTGTAACCTGAGTGGAAAATGTTACACAAATTTAACTATTTTAAATGTGAAGTACACAAGTTTTTTAGTTTTTTTGTGGGAAAGATTAAAATAGTTTAAGCAAAACCTCAATTTCACTTTGTATGTAAACGTTTGTTTTGTTTTTGATGTCAAGACTGTTGGAAAAAATTCCAAAAGTCAAAATCTCACTAATTTTTCTTGTGTTGTTGGGTTCTTGTAATGAATGGATTGTTGATAGTTATCAGCTTTTGTTGTACATGTAAACACACTCGATGTCTTAATGAACTGCACTGTAGAACGACTGATCCCTGCAGTAATTACCATCTGCCTCCTTACACACACTTAGTCATTGAGTAATGCCAGGGAAAAGAAAAAAAATCCTCTGATTTTCCCTCACAAACACTTGATTCTGCAAATAACAGTAGGCTCAGAATATAGACAGAAATCTAACTTGGCTTTTAGGATATGGTGTATGGTGGTCAGTTATCTGTTTACTTGCTATCAGTTAAATAGGCTTTCAATTATGATCTCTCTGATCAGACAGAAATGCCATTCTGCACTCAGAAGACGGTCCCACAGGTTTTACTTGAAGAAGCTTTGTTATTGCATGACTTCTGTTGCTTTCACTGCACTCCAAAACACCAGTAATTGTCCCTCTATTCACCAGAGCATCTCTCGAGAATACACTTATTCCACCACAAACTCAAACTCCTTAAAAAAAAACAGTTGCAGTTGTGGAGCATCATTAAATGACCGTTTTTAAAGGACTTCAGGTGTGCTCTGGTCACAGAGGTGTTTCCTTTGGGAGGGAGAAGATGGGAGAAGTGCTTGACAGTTGGATATGTGTGCGAGTGCTCTAGTTCACTCCTCTCCCCCGGCACAGCAGTGGCCAGCAATGGTGGGGATGGTGGGGTTTTGGCCCATTAGTCGAATGCTGTTTAATGAGAGGCAGAAAGTGGGATGGAAAGAGAGAGGGCAGAGCTAAAGGCTGACTCTTTTAATGAGCAAAGTGTGAGTCAATAAGCAATGGACGGCTTCTGCAATTCATGGATGCTAATGACATTGCTAATCCCTAAGGCGACTATGCCAGCGAAACAATTGGTTTTCACCCTTGTATGGTGAAATATCCCAGCAACACCTACCCTGGGCCTGAGCTGCTTCTCAGATGGGCACAGGCTACAACACACTGTCTGTTCTTGAATGCGGAGCTAGATGGATTCAGACAGTTGTGGGAATATTAAGAACACTTTTTTAGATGCAAATATAAAATTGTTTAAAATCTTCATAATAAAATACAACCAAATACATGATATTGCAATACGCTGATTTCACGCATCTGCCATTTTGAAATGGCTCCAGTGGGAAGAAAACCGGAAGTGTCGCCTTTAATCATAGGAGAGTCACGAATGCGATGGCGTATTGTTGTGTTTAATGTATAGTTATTCTAAAAATGTTCATGCAGTTCTTTCAAACTTTAGAGTTAGACTATATACTGTGAAATTCATTTATAAATAATATAATTGAGAACATTAAAAAAGAAGCCGGAACAAACTATATAAATACCCTATATTGGATATTAACATCCAATAGTGTAAATCGCGGCAGCAGCTTCAGGTAGGCCAAAGCATTGTTGTCTATTCTTCACTTCCGGGGTTCTTCCCACCGGAGCCTCGCTTTCGATTTCAAAATGGCGGCTGCGTGAAATCAGCGTATTGCATCTCAGCTAACAGGGAGTGTTCTCGGAACCTTGGCTAACATTCTGGCAAGGTTCTCTCAACGTTATGGGGAAATGTTCCTCCTGTAATATGAATAGAATGCATACATATACAATGAAGTGAATGAATACATACTGCAAAGTTTTTAATCTGAAAGTGAGCCATATATAAAGTTATTGTCTGTCAAATGTAAGAGTTGACTCTGAGTCAGTGAAATCAATTGTTTTTCAAACGAGTAATAAGCCGTTTCGATTTTGACGTCAAGACGAAACATTATAGCATATTGCCCGCGCAGACACCAGGGAAACCTTGAACCCCCTCAAACACTTCAGCTAAGTTCATTGCAGGATTTGCAAACCGCTTGCTCTTGAAAGATGGTGTTCAAAATACTTAGTTATGAGTTTTATATTGTGTAATAGTTCAGTCTCCTGTTAACTGGTTGACTCACATTATTACTGTCTTGAAATACTTCTGCTAATCAGTTGTGGCCCATTGTTACCTAAAACTCTGTCTATTAATGCAGATTGTCTGTCGTTCTCACTACTTTGAGGAAAGATTAAAGGGTTAGTTTACCCAAAAATTCTGTCAGTAATTACTCAACCTAATGTTGTTCTAAACCCATAAGACTTTCATTCATCTTCGGAAAACAAATTAAGATATTTTTGATGAAATCTGAGAGCTGGCTTCTATGTAATTTAACTCTGCCCGGCCTGGAAAAGTTAGAAAAAACATTGTTAAAATAGTCAAAGTGACTATAGTGGCTCAACCTTAAGTTTATCAAGCAACGAGAATACTTTTTGTGCGCAAAAACAAACAAAAATAACTATTTAATACTATTCAGTATCTTCTGTATGGGCCTCCAAGTGAGTTCATGAGAGCGTCATGACGGTGGGATCGGGGAAAAGGTCAACTTGGGTCGCCCGAAGTGCAACTCCACGTTTTTTGGCCAGAGGCTAAAGACTACAGTCGATAGTAGGGGCTGTCCCGCATGTTTAAACCCACCCATAGAGGGTGGGATCTCATTCACAGAATGTACAGATGTTAGCCATCTTTTTTTGGAAGCTAAGCTAGTGGCTGTTGTTCTGTGGTAAAAGCAGAGTAGTAGGTTTTTTATGCACTCTCAGGAAAGAAAAAAAGTACAAAAGTTGTCTCTGGGTAGTACCCTTCAAAAGCAACACCTTTGTGCCAAAATAGTGCTTAAGTACCTCAAAGGTACATGCCAAAAGTGTACATATTAATACCTAAATGGTACATAGAACCTTTTTAAAGGGAACCTTCCAAGTGACAACATTTGTACCTTTTTTCTGAGAGTGTATGGAAAAGTGTCTACAGATTTAAAAGTGAAAGTAATGTGAAACCAACCGCATTCCCCATCACATTCCAGGCTGGACTTCGCTCTGGTCTACGCTCACGAGCCACTTCCACATCAGATCTGGCACAGCTATATTAAGGAAAGTTTAAACTTAGGTAAACCCAAAATTAGCTTGAATTCTCTGGGTTTGGGACAAAGTTGTCATGCAGCCCCACCCCTGTATTTAGCAGTGTTTTAGTGGGCTTCTTGTCATCGTAAAGCCTCATAGAGGGTTCAATCCCTCAGACATGCATTTATAAGCATGTTGATGACCGCAAACTTTCGATTTCTCCATTGCAAATATTTCAAGCTTTTTGAAGATACAGTTAGCTAACTAACCAAAAAACTAAAACAACACTTCTTAAACAATAGTGACTGTATTTCAACTGTTTTAATTTTTTACCTAATTGTGACAATCTCTGTCATAAGCAGGTCTAAATCATTCTGCGTAACCTATTTGTCTGCCTCAGACATAAATCCAGGTTTGGTACAGGAATCCTGTAACCAAATAGAAACTACTGCAATCCTCAGACTCTTTTTAATAAATGTAAACACTCTTATGTTTCAAACACATACAAACTCTGACATATATCAGAACAAACAAAACCACAAACCCTGTTTAGTGCTTGTTTGATATCACATTATCCTTTCTCTCTCACACACAGACCTAGATCCAGATGTCCTTTGCTTTCAGCTCAGTCTGTCTGCCAGCGGAGGCAAGAGAGCCGTCCTGGCAAGAAAAGACCCAATGCAGAAAGGCAGATGAAAGAGAACCAATGCAGACAGAGAGTAATGAAGCATAGGGGAAGAGAAGAAGGTATGAAGATAGATGTATATACAGAGAGAGTAAAGAGAGACATTTTTTTCTCCCTGATGTCTTTATTGGCAGTTCACCCTAGGAGCTCTTCATTGCTAACCGAGTTTAGAGAGACAAGTGCAAATGTGCTACATGTCCATTTCTACATCGTCTCTTAAACTCTGCCAAACTGTCCTACTCTCTTGAGCATTTGTACTTTTTGGAATAAGTACTTTGCGACCACCAAAAAAGTATGTTCTATATACTGCCATTCACAAATCCTCTCCCATGGCCTGATGGGATAGTTAAATGTCCATCATAAGCCCACTTCAGAATCTCTCAAGTCATCCGGGTACTTTTTGTCGCATACTGTTTTTCGTCTACTATATAGTAGGGAAGCATGCAATTCCGGATGACTGTCAAAACCCCTCACTGAGTAAGTTGTTCCTCTCAGCAGGGCTTCACAGGTGTGAGTGATTGTTCTTCCTCCACCCCCTTCCTGTCTGTGTTCTCCTCTTTTCCCTTTTCTTTCCATCTACTCTTCCCCTGCAGTAGAGGGTGCTGTCTGGGCTACGACTAGAATTATCTTCAGAGCACATCCTACCCCTCTAGCCTTTTTCTACCCTGCTCACACATCCCCCCGACAGGGGAAATTAGGGCCATTTTAATAGATCTTAGAGGCCACTAAAAGCCACCCGAGATTGCTCACTGATTGCCGGGCCTGACTCGTCGTCCACACACGTTCAAACACACGCTCCAAACCTGCACACACCCCTGCTTATCTTTGCCTTTGGCCAAAATCAGCTCCTTTACTCCTCTTCACTTAGAAAGAGCTGTCCAGAGAAAATATATAACCCACTTAATGCAGCACTCACCTTCTCTGAGGAGCTAAGAGATAGTATCAGATGTGGGAGTTTCCCTACACAGGAACCAGGGGTTTGTGGCTTCCAGAGAAACACACAACTGGTCAGATGATGCATTTAATTGCTCTGTTAATATAACGGTGAAGGATTCCATTTGGTTTATGTTGTTATAACTTTTTCGGCCCACACAAGCAAAGGTTATCTTTCTTTGAACAAGCAAAGATGCCCTGTTATTTTTAAATGTGACGAACCCTTTTTGGAGTGTTAATGGCCTTTATCCTTTTAATCTGTTGTGTTTCACAGCAGGATTGTGGATCCAGAACCCAGTTTTCATTTGTCATTCGTCACTCGTCACTGTAGTTTATTAGCACCCTTTGGGTTGATCAACCTTTGGGTAAAAATGTCAAGCTCCTTCAAAGGATTAAAACCTTTGTGGGTTGTCTCTCATGTCAGGTTCCTAATTCTCCTGATGTACTGTTTTATAAGAGGCCGTGACCTAAGAGTGCGGCCCCTGAGAACACTCTGAGCATGCTCTGCGCGGAACAGCCAGGTGCAGCCGGCTCAACATGGCTATCAAAACAGAGAGATTTGTTTAGCCTGAGATGCAGCCAAGAGAAGAATCCCTTTAAAATAATTCTTTTCTTTTTCTTTTTCTTTTTTTTGAGTAATGCAATGTTGTTATGTGTGAAATCGCGGAAGAAAGTTTTGGCACCTGGTCAAGCCTTTACATACAGAGGGAAAAACGTCAGCACAGGCTGCAGGAGTCCAATAGAAGGTGTGATTTATGGGATGAGATTGTGAAGAGGTTATTTGGTCTACATGCTGTATGACTGGGTTATGATTGCTTTGTCTCTGAGGTTTTTTAAAAGTATGGTTCTAAAAGTATATCTATTTATTTAGGGTTAATTTGAATTTAAATTAATTTTGATATATTTTATGGACATACAGTAAAAATTGTCAAGGAAATACAAGTGTTTGGGTGCCATATTAAAGGGATACTCCACTTTTTTGGAAATAGGCTACATTTTACAACTCCCCCAGAGTTAAACAGTTGAGTTTTACCGTTTTCGAATCCATTCAGCCAAATTTCTGATTTTTAAGAATATCAGTAACCAGACAGTTTCTGGTCTCATTGACTTCCGTAGTATATTTTTTTCCTACTATGGAAGTCAATGAGACCAGAAACTGTCTGGTTACTGATATTTTTCTAAATATCAGAAAATCGGCTGAATGAATTCAAAAACAGTATAACCCAACTGTTTAACTCTGGGGAGTTGTAAAATGAGCCTATTTCCAAAAAAAGTGGAATATCCCTTTAAAGTGATAAAAGCCTCATTAAAACATGACATTTTCATAATCGTATATAACTTCTGTTCAAAAGAAAATACTTTTGTTTAGCAAAAACACAATCTTATCAAAGGTGACAGTAAAGTCATTAAATCCTAAAAGAACATAGAAATATTAAGCAGGAAACATTGAAATAACAAGACATGTTTCTTGAGCACAATCAGCACATTACAATTATTTCTAAAGGACTTCTGAAGACTGGAGTAATGGATGCTGAAAATTCTGCTTTGCAGCACGGGAATAAATTCGATATTTAATATATAAACAATAGTGTTAATACTATAAACCTCCATTTTTCTGGTGTTGTAAGGTAAAAGCTCAGGTTTCTGTACGAGTGTTGATTAGTAAAGTCTGAAGTGTTTCACATATGACATGATTGAGAAACCTTTCAGCACTTTTGAACTGAAAAGGAATGCAGAAATAACGCAGATGTATGTCCAAGTAGACGGTATTTGCAACGTCAAACAATTCACTTCCCTCAAGGAGACATTTAGACATCTTTTGAAGTAGCACAGTAAACCAACTAGTTACGTGAAGACAAGAATGCATTTTTAAAAGTGCACGTACATTTTTACTTTTTTCAGGTTTTTAGGTCTTTTCCAAGTTAGGAACTTTGCTGGTAGATTTTACTCCAACAAGTGTTTTGATTCTAGACAGCATTTCTGTTTTCCCAGGTTTTGAACACTGGCTCCTTAATTCAAGTTATATTTTTAAACTCATACCTTGTAAAGTGCACACTGCAGTCTGTGTTCATAAATGAGTGGACATTGGCAAAAAGGCTTTTAGCTGTGAGTGTAAACAAACGCTCTAATTCTAGATAATAGTTCACTGCACATGATGCTCAGGGAGCAGCAATGACCAGTCTCAGTGGCTTCATTATCACTCTAATTTGTATTAGTGAAGCTTATTCTCAGAGGAATAATTATGTATCTAGTGTGTGCTCTCCTAATGAGGTTAAACTTAAGTCTTGCACTGAATGGGGGTCCAGTCTTTCCAGTACGGGAAAAAGTGTAGTTCTCAGTGGTATGCTGCCTTTTTCTCTAATTGCTGTTTGTTCGCCGTACATTATTATTACGTTAAATAAGGTGGCAAATAGGCTTGAAAATAACACTGCCCTTTTGATATATGCACATGTTAGTAATCACTTTTGTAATTAGAGCTCACTAAAGTTCCAAGAATATTAACGCAACGTATACAAATGTAGCCTACAATATACAGCACTGTATCGCACTCAGGAAGTCACTCCATATCTGCTATCAGTAGCTTATCACTGAGCAAAGTGCATGTAAAGATCTCTGCTTTAAACAACCTGATCCTGCTCAACAACTCACCTAAAGCCATTCAAACACTCTGACCTGTAGGAGATACAATCACAGAACACTCTTATTGGAATAGATGGCATCCTGTCATCGCACAACCTCTCTAACCTTGTTTCAAGAAGCTGAATCGCCACTCAACTGAAGGTTACTACCAGATCAATCACTGTGTTGATGTTTGTTGGTATCTGTATTATCAGAGCTTTCACAGCTTGCTTGGGTTTAAATATCAGTCTAGGAAAAATCACAGAAATCTATACATTTCTTTTGCTGTTAAATTCTTGTGTTAAAAATCATTTTCACCTTTATACTGTTTTCAAGAAAGGTTTACATTTAATAAAAATGTCATGTGGTGTAACCAAGTAAAAAGTGACATTTTTGTATATACATCATTGTTTTCAAAAAGTAAAATTCAATGTAAATTATTAATAATTATTCATATTAATTATTAATAATAAATATCAATAGGTTTTTAGCTGAACTGCACCACATGACATTTTACTAAATTTGCCTTGAAAATGTCCAATTGTAAAAAAAAATGTAAAGTCCCCGTGGTGAAAATGAAGTTTTTAATGTTGTGTCAATGTCATTGCCGAGTATTTTCTCCTTAAAACTGCAGAGAAAAAAGTCTCAAAAATGCAGTTTGAAAGCTGGTGATTCTGATGACAGAATCTACCTTGTGACCTGGTGGGACAGGGCTATTTTGCAAATTCATAGATCCACATATACTAAATGAGGCAAGGATGTTGAGTTACATTCAAGCTATTTTAAGGCATGAAGACATTTTTAATGGAAAAACTTTTAAATATGTAATTTTGGTGATCAAAGATCACTATTTTGCGTATTCATAGAACCCCATATACTAAATGAGGCAAGGATGAGTTTCATTCCAGCTTTTTCAAGGCATAAATAACTTTTTCATGGAAAAACTTTTAAATATGTAATTTTGGTGATCAAAGATGAGTTTTAAAGGCTAAAATGATTGTCTACAGGGGGACTTATTGGACAAAGTTATGTGGGTCTGCAGGGGTCCTCTCTATGACATCATATCCGGGGTCTGCATGTTGGTTGCACCACATGTGTCACACATGTGTTTTATTTTGCATGCAAAACTGTTTCCAAATATTTATATGCAATAAAGCTGTTTTTTTACAGTTAAAACTATTTACTATGGTTTTCATTTAATTTTATATTCTTTCTTCATTATTATACATGGGTGGTTTAGGTTGTGCATCGTTTAATGTACTTTTGAATAAAATCACAGACAGGACAAGGAAATGAGTGTCATTTCATTGACCCATCTGTATCTGGGATAATTTAGCTATGAAAATTCTGATATTCCACTAATACTAAACTATTGAGGCACGAACACTAAACAAACTCCAATTATCTTAGACACCAGACCAAAGTACCAACTAGCTCAACACCACCAACTTCGCCCAGACCTCCTCTGTCTCTTCTCTTCCTCCCTCCTCGTTAAAAACACCTCTTTTTCTTATTCTGCAAGGTTAGGGAGGCAAACCAGCTTATCAGTGATGGAGAGGGATTTATTAGTGAGAAAAAGATAATAGCTACCCATAGGGCCATAGAGGCTTGATTTACTGCCACTAATATTTAGGATTCCTACAGCCAGGCAGGCCGGGACTCTTAATCTTCCCCCCTGCCTGTGGCGCTGAGAGGTGCAGGGTCGAGGCCGGACGATGAGGGATGAACCCCGCGAAACCAATGCTCTAACTCCCTCAATCAAAGCAATTTCGGACAGAGTGAAGCGAGAGGAGGAAGTTAGAGGGTGCTTGAGGCATCTGTCAGGTGCCTGCTGAGAAACGGACAGACTTCCCATCATAGGCTTTAGTTTGAATCTGTCAGGAGTTGACACCAGCACACCATGGTCTTTATTCTAACATTTTCCTGTGTTCACATGGGCAGCTATTCACTGCAATTCACTAAATTAAACAACATTATCATTTGAAGGTTTACTGTTCCACACATGCTCTCCTTTACAAAGCTATTCGTGTACATCCGGGGTCATGTGCTGTTTCAAAAGACCTACACTATCACTCAGTCTTCTTTATCATTATTATTAATTAATTATTTTTATATTTGTTCATCATGGTAATCTAATCTGTAAATCATAATATAAACCACACTCATGTGACTCCACCGAATGGAGCTCCTCCATTTTGAACAGCATGTCAAATGATCTGAACTTGTAGTATCCTATTGAGCCCCGAAATTAACTTCCTCATTAAATTGTGCACGCAAAGCATGTTAGCACCATAGACTGTAAAAAATATGGACAAAGCGTCTGTGACGTCACCCATAGACTCTCTGAAGAACGGTGTTTACACTGTTTATGGGGGGTATGGGCGGCACCATACTGGAAAATCTTGGGAAATACAAAATACAAAAGTTTCAGAAAGGATACAGAGTTCAGATGGTATGATGTGTTGTGTCAGATCATGGCCGAGACGTCAAATTCACTCGGCGCAGCCCGTTCAGCAGCTGTCAATCAAAGTTAACCGCCCTTATTTGTCATACATTTTATATCTAAATATGATCTAAACTAACTAGTTAGAAAAAAATTCACCCACCTCACAGTTGTCAGGCACTCAGAACCTATTGAAGATTACAATAAAAGTCCATGGAACCAAACTGTAAACATATGAATTTATGCTGTGAAAACGGATATTTCACATGACGTCTATGGGTATTTGCTCCCTTTTCAGGACCGCCCTCTAGCGGATTTGAGATGTATTGCAGCTTATCGCACTTCCAGGGTAGGCTTCATCTTTCAGATTAGAATGTTGCCACTTGGTTTCTTTGGCCACGGTAAAATCTCTGTTTTTTTTCTGCAGATGTCACTTTAAGGACACCCCAATTCAACCTTTATTAATATCCATTGATCACTAACTTACTCTGGGGTGTACTTAGAGCTTGAGACCTCTATATTCAACACCAAAACAAATATTTTTACTTTAATTGTATACATATTTATGTACCCATATCTTTTAGTGGTAATATTTATAAAGAATTATGTTATATTGTAGTAGTATATTCATACATTCATGTTTTGATCACTTTCGTTCACTTTCTTTACCTGAGCACAGGTGACATATCTTCAGGGCTGGATAGACCAGTCCAAGATGCCAAGAGAGCCTAACAGGAAATGAGGAGATATGCAGCTGTCTGTCCATGCTGATCCTGCGCTGACCGGGAGGCAGAGGGAACTTCACACAGCCGCACTTATGAGAGGGTCACGGGTTCAAACCACAGGTGTCGTGCCCTGCAGCAGGACACTTCCCGTCTAAACAGTGTAAACGGTTTTAAGGAATGTGAAAGTGCACGACTGGATCAAAAGAGGTAGCCAATCAGGATCCTGTTTATACTGTATCTTTTAGAGAGTCTTTGGTTGAGCCATCCTGGTTTAAGAGCTGAGCTGTGACAAAGATGTAAGCTGTGTTATTAGCTGGCTTGGCTCAGTGTAATGAGGTAAACATAAAGAGATTTGGGGTGAAATCTACAAATGATATCACCACCATAACTGATGGCCAGGGACTTGTGCATTCAAAAAGGGCTATATAAAAAAACAAATTGACCTTTGTTGCAGACTATACAGTCAAGCTAAGTACTCTTGACCTAGTCAACATGAAACAGAATTTTCATTAGCCTTCTTTTCCCTATTGTGATGTACATCCGATGTATATTCTCAGACCAAACCAAAAAAATAGTAGGCGGGACTTGGTTTTGTTCATCAGGAATTGATTGGATGGTTGGATCATTGTGGTTTGCTATTGCTGTGATGCCTTCGCGCCTGTAAACGTCATTATGTGAGTTATTTTGATTAATGATTTTGAGAGCATGTGAATTTCAAAAACAAATAAATACTGCAAAATTCCAATTAAACATTTTAATTTAATGGTGACTTTAAATTAACTTGTGCCCTTTGTTGCCTGTTCATAACTACATGTCTAATTAGTTAAAACAGCATAAGTGACTTTGCTTGTTGTCCTCACCCATTTAGAGCCTATTAATCAAGAGTTTTCTGCATTATGTTGCAACCCATGTCACATAATCAGTGAGTGTTTTTAACCATTACTTTGTGCCTCAGGTGGTAAAAGCTCTGCCCTAGGACTGCCTCACACCCTTTAGTGGCAAATAACACATCAGTGGAGCAGGTGTAGCATATCTAGCTGTTAAAAAAGGGGGGCACCACAATAACACAAAGGCATACAAATATACTCAATGGGCCACTGAGCAACTTATAAACAAAATGTCTCTTCTTTCTTAAATTCCTGGCATTCTCTAATATTTAGGCTTGTATTTTGTATTAATATCTTTTAAAATGCAAGGCATCTTATAAAAAGTGTAAATGCACACATCGAAGTGCACAAATTAGCTTTACTTTAAAGACTTTTTTTTAGCTGATTCAATTTCTAAATCTTTCATTTCCTATTTTCCACTCTGAAAGACATCACGCCTTCAGAATATTTCATCCTTCTCGCATATCGCTACCTCTTTAAAATAATCTCTTTGCCCAGGCAGAAATCTTACCGACAGATAATCGGAGATAAATATGCTTAATTGAGGCCAAGTGAACTTTCTCTATCCGCACCACAGTCAAGCAATCTAAAGTAACCGTGCTAATTAGAGCAAAGCTCTGTTCCTGCAGAATGCTGAGTGGGCCAGGGGATGGGCTGCTCCAAAGACGCTTCTCTACGTCTCAGCCATTAACATGGGGAGGTTCGCATACAAATGCATTGCACAACATCACAGGTGTGCTAGATACATAATATGCAATAGGTGTGTTACTTGGTCAAATTAATGTTTTAAAATCTCCACCATCTAAGAAGTTATAAAATGTGTTATTGCAAATCCGGTTGTATAATCAAAAATGATGGGGATCATTCACAAACAAATTACATCTACCATGTAAACAGAGGCACAATGAACACGTCCGAGTGAACCACACCTGCTCTTTTATGCACTGCAGCTTCCACCATTTGCCCGTTAACAAGTTTAAATCTCGGCAAACTGAGATTCAAAATGTGGGAAAAACAGCTGAAAAGCAGGTGGGGAGATATAACAGATTTGGGTCAGACTGAGGTGAAAATTAACATTTCTCTCCGTTTTCTGAAGGGTCTGAGAGCCTAGTGTCTGTGGTCGGACTGCAGGCCATAGCACTGATGAGACTGGACCACTAACACCCTAGGGAAGCAAGTTCCTAATTACCCATTGTGCTTGACAGAAGCCTGTTAATTACCAACTTCATTAGCTTGCTGGTCTTTGTTTTTCTTCAGACGGGGCCAGTAGGATGGGGGTGGAGGCTCGTAGGAAGGAGAAACGAGTTGCTGTTTTAGCACCTTTTCTCCCCTTTCTGAACAATTCTTCTTCCTCTCTCCCTCTCTCTCTCTTTCTCTCTCTTTTCCCTCTCTCTCTGAGGAAATGTTAAGACCTCAGTCAAGGATCTAATTAGATTCATGGTGAGAATCAGACACCTTTTAACTAGCCTCTGGAGTCCCTAAAAGGACAGCAAGTGACTGGGCAGGAGAAGAAGAGCTTCTCACAATCACACATGTACACACCACCTTTCACGTGTGAAGTGGCCTGCTTTACTCTTTTCTCTCACTTAGATTAAAAAGCAACCTCTAGTGAACACAAACCGTAAGACTATGAAAAGGTCCAAAGTAGTTCTAAATGTCGTTTTATTTCATATCAAATATAATTATCAGTTTGAAATGTAATCCAAAGTTGTGTTCATATTGCCCCACAATATGTTTGAGGATCCTTGATACTAAAAATAATACAATAATTAATCACTAACTTAATATGATGATAGTAGCCTTCATTATTAGCCCCAAATAGGCTACTAATATTTGATTATCTTATTTAGCAGTTTCTGCTCTTCTCACGACAAAACGTGAAATAATCACGATGGTCCACTTTCGATAACGTGTATATGTCACGGTTTAACCCCCTCAAACGTGAAACCTACACGCTTGCTTTGACCTATTTTACACGCAATCGCCTCTGCCTTAACGACGATTGGTTTTCATTAAACCGAGAAAAAATTAATTTTGTTTTATTGACGATCACTGAGAAATGTTCTATTATTTAAAATGCAAAAAAATATGTATTATTTTCAAGGTGAAAAGGATTCATTTGCCTTGATACACGGCAAAAAAAAACGTCTAAATGTCACGTTTTTAATGAAGTAGCTTAATGAGTAAAATGTCTATTTTTCCAGCGCCCCAATAACAATAACATCAAACAAAACAACATTCAATAACCCTTGTAGATGGGGTGCAAGGAAAAAATAAATAAATAAAAACTTTTAAATCTTACCAAACTTAAAAGGAAAGAGACATAGGCCTATACAGTTCTCCAAGGGTTTGGTTTTCTTTGGATAAGTGTTTTAAAGATTTTAAGTATTTTTTGCATTCATTTTTAATTTAAAGATGGTTTACTGTTACACTTACCTTTGTGTATATGGTAGGCTATTTATTTACCCATTGTAATAATAATAATGTTCAAAGTGTATGACAACTCTTTTAAAAGACCATCATCAGCATAAACCAAAACCTGAAACAATTTTAGTGATGGTAACGTATATATTGTTGTCAACATGTCTTACCTGCTTGATGAAGTCCGAAGAAGAGGAAGTCGTGATATTTTTGAACATGAAGCCGAAGTTTTAACGTCATCATAAACGGCCATTAACGGGTATTTTTTCCAGAATTTTCACAGCTGGAAAAACATGCAAGTTTCACATTTGAGGGTATTAATCATGTGAAGTAGTTATTCAGATTTGTTTTTGGGTTTTTTTTCCCTTCTTTTAAATTAAACTTTAGCAAATTAAGGTGACGTCACGTGGTCTAAACCTGCCTGGACACTCAGAGGTGGACGTCCCCTCATAGGCTATGCCTATGCATTCTTACAGCTAAACTGTCATCATGAATATTGTTATTGTTTTTAAGTATTTTAAAATAAATTTAAAAAAACAAGGTGCATACTGACACACCCAAGTCTTGGTATCCTTCCATCTGTGTGAAATGTTATATTGCTGATAAAATTGTATTGCTAACTAGCATGAAAACTCATTCTCATTCCTCATTCAGAATTCTCATTCCACTGCATTGAGGCAACATAGCTGTTTTACCCATACAAAATAAATATTCAATGAAAACATCAACAGAGTGAAATTAAATCAGAACTTACCCAAATTGTGAAAATATTTTTATTTCATGGAAATCCTAAGGAAAATTTCACTTTTTCAAAGTTTTGTGGAGCTGAAAAACATGGCTACCCCATGTGATTGCAGGTGAGGAAAAGACATTGAAAAGGGGGTTGGACAAGTAATTTGATCAAAACAAGCATTTTATTGGCTTTTCATACTTCCTCCAGATTAAAATAGGCTAAGCTCTCTTTTTTGGTGTATGATTTTGTAAGGTGTACTGATTCCAGGTTGATTTTGTAAGCCCGAGAATATGAAGGAAAATGGGTGTGTTACACTGAAGCAACAATAATAAGTTAATAGTTAATAAGTTAATAATAAGTTAATTAATAAGTTAAATAATAGAACATTTCTCAGTGATCGTCAATAAAACAAAATTCCATTTTTGTCGGTTTAGTGAAAACCAATAGGTCGTTATATGGCAGAGGCGATTGCGTGTAGAATAGGTCAACATCCGGGTATCTCTCCACTGGAACGTGTTAAAGCAAACGTGTAAGTTACACGTTTGATGGGGTTAAACCGTGACATCTACACGTTTTCCAAAGTGGACTAACGTGATTATTTCACGTCTTGAGACGGGTTGTGCTGATGGATATCTAGTGAGCTTTCCTAAAACTGTGGGCTATCAAAACGGTCAAAATGCTGAAATGTGGTCCATGGGTTTGTTTTTGCACATAACTGTCCAAGGGTGCGTTTCGACGAATAACTTACATCGCTGATGCTATCAAGACTGTTTCCCCAGACCGGTCGCACCTCTGTGGTTTGAACCCGTTAGTTGAACAATATGACGTCTATGACGTCAGTCATATCTTCTGCAAATGAATCGACTTCGAGATCGCAAATAATGTATTAAATATTATTATAGTTAATTTAGCCTAGGCTACATAAACAACAGAAAGCCATTCATTTTTAATCACGTTAACATTCAGTGTTTGAGGTAAGGCCTAAATATTCAACACAGTCTCATGAAGATGTGTATACCACGAGTGTCATTTCTCTTGGCATTTATACGCCAAAAATGTTTAGGTTTAGGGGGAAGGGGCGGGGAGTTCGTGCATATTATAGGCTACTCCAAAAAGTGCGTATCATATGTACACGAAATCGACGTGCCATATACACGCAAAAACTGTTTTTGGCGTATAAATGCCAAGAGAAATGACATTCGTGCCATAGATACTAAAGGCCAATTTATACTTCTGCGTAGGGTGCGCGCAGTAGGTACGGCGTAGCATACGCACAGACGCGTCCCATACCGCGTACCCTTCGCCGTAGCCTGACGTGCAAAAAAATGTAACTACACGTCGCGACGACACGGACCGCAAGATCGGTGATTGGTCGGCTTGGTAGCATCGCATTTCCTCATACGCATTTCCTCACGTACCTTCTCACGCATTTTCACACGTACCATCTCCTCTGACGTCTTCTCTCATTTCTGCCTTTCAGTTTTAGGAATTTCACTAAAATGAACTGTTTTTCCACCTCAATAAGCTCCAACTCCAACATGATCCACCCTCTTTCAGTCGCTATTGCTTGTAGTAACCTAGCCGCGAGGAATCTAAACACAGTGAAACATTAAAACCCTCCGCCGCCAACTAGCGTTTCGGAGCAGTACTGCAGAGCAACCTAGACCTGAACGCAGAAGTAAACATGCTCACAACGGCGTCGCCTACGTGCGTAGCCAACATCGTACACTACATGAGATCCGGCTCAAATATTTATCAGTAGCCTTTTGATGCGGTTCATTCGGGCAGGAGCTTTCGTCCATGTATAGCCTAGCCTACTTTTTTTCGGACATAGGCTACTGCTGTAACGAAGTGACGGCTATATATATTTTTTTATTTATTTATTTTTTTCCTGTCGTTTTGCTTTATTTTATGTTTGATTTAGGCTATCGCGGATTCCCTCGAAAATAACCGCAAATGGCGCTGATTGTTGACATGCTAAAAATATAGGCGATATATGTTGATTATTTAAAAGGGAATAAAGATATAAAATGTACTGAATGTTCAACCTTTGTTTTGTCCCAGGGCTGAAGGGCATGATCTATTTAAGGCCGTTATTGTATTAAGAAACTATGTTTCTAACTACAGCCCGAGAGCTGTAGTTCCAACCACTTGAATTTGCGACGCTTTTTGCAAATGTTCGTTGGAAGTTGGAACTATGCTTTTTGGAAACACCAAATCGTTAAAATATAGAAAATACGGAATGCCAAACATGATTGTGGGAAACGCACCGTCCAGTTATTAGGTCCAGTTATAAGTTCTATTAATAATTCAGGTATTTAATACAGGTATAACAATATTCACAATCTAGGCTACTTACCCAAACTGGAGTCATTCTTAGATAAGAAAGTGAACAGAATTCCTGCACATTTGGATCTCATGCGCACTCGCTCTCCTCCAATCTTTCCCATTGAATTCCATTTGCTAAACATGGATCATTAGCATTTTCCCCCTTTAAAAACATTTTTCTTTGTGTTACATGCAACTGCAACTGTTGGACGATGTTTGGTCTGTAAGCAACACACCAGTTATTATGGGACTGATTCCAGATTGACTCAGGGATTGAGTCTTTGACTTTCAGAGGTTGGCACTGACAGTGAGTTATGTCAAGTGGTTTAGTGTTTTCTGTCTGCATGAGAAATGTCAAAGGATTGACATAAGTCCCAAACTGAAAATGAAATGAAACTGTGAGACCACTGTGTATGTTTGTGTGTGTGTGTGTGTGTTCTTATTTCATAACTTTACAAGCAAACATAGAGCAATATACCAAACATTTTAGATAATAGGCCTACAGATCAAGTTGGCCATATAATTTAAGCCTGAAGACGTTTAACATCAACCGCTCATTAATTGTCACAAATACATTCTAATCTTCTATATACAAAAAAATCTACAAATAAAATTGCCATTGCAATTGTTTTAGCTTAAAGATTGACAAAATTACAAGCTCGCCATAAAGTGTGTTGTCTTAAAGCTGACCAATGTCTTTTAAAACACACACTCAATGAATAGTGTTAGCATACCATTAACTTAGACAACATATGAGAGGAGTAACCACAAAGGCAGACGAGGCAAATCAGATACGGCAACACGTGTGATATATTTAGTGAGGCCATTGTTTATTTTATTTAATGAACGAATCGAGGATTTTCCAAACGGTCAAGGCCTCAGAGATATTTTATCAGGTGTACAGTCCTGGCATGTGGAATACATTAGTACTTTAAAGGGAATGCCATTTTTAAATTATATTTAATATTATTGTTGTTGTTATATTATTATTATTAATATCACAAAGTCTAAACTCAGAAACAAACTTTGACTTTGCACTTGCACGCTTGGCCTACTTCTCCAAAGGCTCAAATATAATTTAAGAGAGAAGCTAAATCAGCTGTATTGTCCACAACACTAATGTGATACTTTTAAACGTTGTGCATTGCTTTCAAACATAAAATAGACTCCGCAAGGCTGTATAGGCTACGTGGGACGAATTCCATTGTTAATTTATAGTTTCAATCATATATGCGAGGTGGCCAGTCCACCAAGTGGCTCTGAAGGAGATCCAAGCTGCAAGCTGACAAACTGACCGGCATTTACTATGCATTTAGGCTATTGTTAAAATTCCGTTATTTGGGCACTAGGAATAAGCGCTACATGTCTGTTTTTGGCCTATATTTGTGATCTGTAGCCACGTTTATGCGTACGCAATTTTGCTTTCTCACTCGCTCTGTGTCTTTAGACGCCAAAATATGTCAGTGAGAACAATCCACAGACCAATTTAAAGCTAAAATTATAGATTTTATTTTTGTTAAGTGAATTGTGTCTTTTTATACTGTATATCATCCAGAGTTTACAGGTGTTACAGATGTCTCTACTTTTACTTTCCAAGAAGCAGAATATGCTAGAACGCTAGGCTATACTTGATCCAGATAACGTTTACCAAAAGCACAGTTATCTCTAGCACCTAAAAACTTTTCTTAAGTAAAACGAAACAAGTCTGTTGCGTGAAACTTAAAAGGATTATTAATAAATACACTACCATCATTATTGCATGGCCATAAAACTTTACAAGAATAATAAAAAAAAACACTTTTTATATCAATTTAGAAGTAATCTAAAAAGTGCTGGCAAAAATCCCCGTAAAAGCAATGGTCGAGTCTGTGCATGCCACATGATAGGTCCAAATTTACATGACAGATGACAAGACTTAACTTTATAATCCTACCTTGATAAGAATAGTGATTTCATTAAAAAAATGGCCCTTCAATTATATTTTAACAATAACAAAGAGAATTTGAGATCTATTGCTATTTTCACTTCACTCTTTCTCCTCCTCCACCACATTCTACGATTGCAGGCACTTATTGGACGTTGGTGATTGACTGCAATTAAAAATGTAGTTGATCTGTTAAGTTGTCGACTAAAACAGCACAGAGGAATAGCTTAAAAAATTCAGGGTCCCTTAAAATGATTAACAATGCGTGCTATCTTGTTATATTTTATCACGTGTATTATCTCCACGCAGTTGAGCTGCCCTGTATTTCTTATTCTTAAATAAGAAATAAGAAATAAATAAGAATTCGTATTAATTTCTTCATTAGCCTGTTGGATATTCAGAAAGTTTACTTTGATTATGTGTGAATTTGATGTTTGGCAATATCTTTTCACGCTAGCCTAGGGAATCGGACACATGGCTACTGGCGAAAGTTGCGGGCGGCCACCTTTACCTGACAGCTGTAGACACAACGTAGGCCTATAGGTTTATGTTCTACTTAATATCATCTAGACTCACAATTGTCTTTATTTTAGCGTTTGAATAAGGGAAATCCAGTTTACGTCGTAAACTTTTCCATAGCTTGTCTGTTGAGCGACTTAAGGTTTTCGTTTCCAAAGTCACCATAAATAAAAATGTAATAGCTAAACATATGCATTTTACGATTTCAAGACTTAATGCATTCACCCAATAATCGTGCCAAAAATTTCCATTATATAGCCTATAGGCTATTAATAATAACTCGACGCGTTAGCAATAGATTTTAAGAAGTTTTAGCATATTCTGTAGGCTAAATGAGATCCGAATTTTAAATGTGGATGAAAAACCCGAAAAATGTCAATGAAATGACGTCAATGTAATGTGAAGGTGAAGGCCATAACAAAGAAAAGGTAAGCCCTGGATCTCACACTGCGGGCTCGATAAAGTCTCAGCAGTGACACCGCTGTCACCCGTGTTTTACCTTTGATCCATTGATATTTGTGTGTTTAGTGGAGGGGCGGGACTGAGCCTTCATGCAAGGGTTAGAGGATTTGACAGCTGCCAAGTACAATGCACTTGACCAAGGATACAAAAATTAAGGCCTATACAATAAGGTTTGAATTCTCACCGCACTTTCATTATCTTCGTTTAACCCAGCTATCTGTCTTTTAGAAGTTGTGCCTACATTTCCTCAATTACGGCACAATTCACAGTCCTTCTTAAATCGTTTTAAGAATGGAAACTTATAGGCCCCTTCTTCGTTAATAATAAAATGAGAAACTCAATCAGATGATGATATTTAATTTGTAACGTAAACTATTTTGAAGGGTGATTATTTTGTAATTGCTCATTAGTCTTGTATATTTATCGCTGTACCTTATGGCAAGGCCGCGGGAATTGTGCAGGGGGTTGATTCTCCCATTACAAGGATCAGTTTCAAAAGCAATTTGTGAAACTGGATAGATTGTGTTTGTCGTGACGTCACATTTCAGTCCATGCTATAAATATCACCTCTAACCAACATTAGTGGCCAGTTGCAACTGGAATGCGGCCCTCGTCAAATTCAAAGTCCAACGAAACGATAAAGCAAATAATTTAAGACGGTTCAGGGCATTTGATCAAAAGACAAATATTATGTTTTTTTTATTTTTGTAGTTGTTGTTGCTGGTTTTTTGTCAACTGTCAATAAATTGAAGTTCAACTGAACGAGGACAGGCTGTCTACTGTAGGCTTCACCAATCTCCATTATTTTTAAATTGTTCAAGGCTAATCTATACTTCAGTGTGGTGCAATTCTTTTTTTTTTTAAATCAAGGCATAGCCTACATTATTTTGCACAACAGCCCAGACCGTCCACCGTACTGTAAAACCTTCTTTAGTGGGATCAACGGACGTAATTAAAGCTAGTAATTGCAGATTAGAGGTTTTGGGTCATTGGGGTTATTTGATAGGAGGCTGTTTTAAATGACGGGTAATTATTTAACATCACTCGCTATCGTATGGCGCAGGTTTTTCACCTGTTTAAAACCCCGACCTCAATATCAGAAACCACTGCAAGCGAGTTACACCAACTTTTTCCCTCTTTCACTGTATGATGAATCATGGCAATGGCCCTCTGTGATTGATCGTTTTCCCTCTGCACAAGCGTGGCGTTGTTGAACATAAAGTTAATGTTGCTTCTGAAACAAGTTATCGCAGCACGGGGTAACTTAAGCGGGTCAGGAGGTTCTCAATACAGCGAGTCCCATGGCCCGTAGGCTTGTTTAGAAAAGCAAATCGATTACTATGCATATCCTATACAAGGTCGAAGTCATAGTCCAACGCTCACTTTTTGTGAATAATGACATTTCTGTGGGATTGTATCTCTCTAAAATATTTGAATTATTAATTTAAACACACGAGTTATTATAATGTGAACTAATTAGTTCAACACATTATCGAAATAAACACGTTGCCTATTCTTTGAATACAGGTGTAGAATAGAATACATTAAGTATAGCCTCGGCTCTGTAATTACCTTATTTTACTCTTTATTTTGGAGGCTGAGATTTTAAAAATTAATTTAGTCTTCTCAACGTTAAAAATAATAAAAAGCCTGTTCTGTTTAGTGAAATATGATTTCCCTCCTTTAAATCCAGCTAATTGTCCACTATTAAATGCAAAGCACCAGTCGCATTTAAATCGGCAATGCAAAATTAATAAAGGGGAGCAAGCGGTAACGAGGGGGTGTCCTGCCTTTTGAGGCACAACGGAGGGAGAAAGTGCGCCAAATTTGTTTGCAGCGGATCAAGGCTCACCGCCTTCACTGCACTTTCTTTATCTTTAATTCCAACTTGAAAAGATATAATTATCTAGTTTGAACAGGCTGCTATCAAATCCTTCTTTAGGCAGGGTAGGGAACAGCTCGAGTGGATTGTGGGCTCTGAGCCGCTCGGTGTTGCCCGAGATAGGAGTAATGAAGTTGTGGAGTCCGGAGATACAAAGGGCATTAACCTCATTAGCATGAAACCTTTTCTTCTAACTATTGTGGGACCCTTTCAGCCTTCTAATCCCTCTTTTTCAAAGCTGGGTTTGTAATAAAGCTTTCAGGGGTTTTTCAAAGCTAATAGTATTCTCCGCAGATTTTTTTTATTACCGTTATAGTCCACAGACTGTTCAAAAACCCCCTTATATAGAATGTGTATGTATGAACCTCTGAAAATTTTAACCTTTATCAAACTACAATTAAAAGTTTTGGGGACAACACGAAAACGCTCAGCAATTGTCTTTCCTTTTTCGGGACATTTTGTCACGTAAAAAGCCTAGTAGCTTATTTTTTAGCAATTTTACTTATACTGTATTTTTAAAATAAATGCAAGTTTCAAGCTAATAGGTGAATTGACATGTAAATGAATATTAACATGTATAGCCTATAATTCATATATGAAAAAAATAACAAGAACTGAAAACGAAGGCTAGATACATTCCATCCGTCGCTGCCGACAAGATTTTAAACAAAGCTTCTATTTTGCGGCACATTGCAAACCTTCTCTTATCGCACTGTGAGAGGTAGTCAGATTGTACTAAATTATGTCCAACCAGGCCCCATTGGATCCACGGATTAACAGATTAAAGTGGACCACTGGGCAATGCATCCCCTTTCCCCCACATATTACTCGTATGATAATTGCCTAAACTGATTTGCACTTTCACAAAAGCTCTCAGGACTCTTTGTAGCTTGAACAGACCAGACGCTGCTCGTCTACCAATGGAAATAAAACTGGTTAATGCCAGTCTATCAGACTGAGCGGCAAATGAGGCAAGAAAAAAACAAGCACTTCGCTCTGGAAAAACCGAGCTCAAGACCGTTGTTAGCATTCTATTTGTGTTACATTTTAACCAGTCCGTGTCCCCGTTACACTTTATACGCTCAGATTAATTACGCAGCTGGTGGAATATTCCATTGATAACTCCATTGAAAAGTGATAACTATAACTCGCTTGTTTGTCCTAAATGACAATGACATCAAGGGACAGAATCGAAAGAATAGAACTGTCTGTGCAACCCATTCAAAACTGTCCTATAATGTTTTTCCAAAACAGACATGATACAATGTATCCTTAACCATTTACTATACAGGGCAAACGTTTCATTTTGGCCTCTTTTTGTAAAAACAAAAAGGCTTTACTTTTATTCTGAGCAACATATTGATAAAACTTTATTGACAAAATATTGACAATTACATACTTCTTGGAAGTATACTTTGTGTTAAAATTGTAGCAAACTTAACACAAACACAAAATTATTTACATTCTTGTAAAAGACGATTTAACATAAACATTAGCTTTTAGTATCTCTATACATGGAATACGCTCAGTGCTTGAAGTTTTGCTGCCTAGGCGGTCGTCAATTCTTGCATTAATCCTTCGAGGCAACTCTTTAGAGGAGGGGCGAGTCCGATCATATTCGCACCAAGATTACGGAGTCATGGTAAAGCTTAAATTTTTAAGGAATGTCATGGAAAATTTTACTATTGTATGGTAAACTTTTTTTTATTATTTAATATAAGGTTTTAATTGTGTTTTACTCCTTAAAAACACTATAACGCAGCACTGCTACTTCATATTGTTTTCACAATCACTTTAACACAGAGATTCATAAATTCAAAGACTGCACACTGTTGTAAAAAAAAGAAAAAAAGGAAGAAGCACACAACATTTCTCAGATTAAAAAATCGAATTAAAACAAATTGACTTCAAAAAAGGTCAAATTAATAACCTACCAAAAATTCATTGCTCTACCATGCAATTCAAGTTTTACAAAAACAGCTGTATATTTTGGTATCTTGATGGGGAAGGTTCACGTCTTGAAAAAATAAAACGAGAGGGAAAAACCCCTCAGAAGTGCAAATGTCCTATGCGCATTTGAGCTATGTTTTGTAATAGTGGTGATGAGGTGGTGCGGGTAGTGTGGTGATGGGGGCGGGGGGCTGCATGTAATACCTGTCAATCACCTTGCCTTGGCAACGTGAAAATTATTGACAGTTCCCTTGTAGTGACAGCAGTGCCACCAACAGGATCTCTCACCCTCAAGCTGCCGATCTCAAGAATCAAAATGTGATATTGGCTTTACCCTCTCCCTCAGTCAGTACACAGCATCCTTATCCGTGACATCCTTCAAGCCACGCCGCTGTCCCGTGTTCGAACAGTTCAAGTCTTTTAATCGTCTGAGGTGACGTCAATTTCCTCAGGGCTTCCTTGTTTTGTGGCCATTCTCCATCGGTTTATGTGATGAGTTCCTTTCTTTTTCTGTTGTGAATCCGACCCTTCTTCCTCCAGTTTCTGACGCTTGAACTTCGTCCTTCGATTCTGAAACCAAACTTTTACCTGGGGCGAGAGAGAAAAAGGAAAATAATCAGCGTAAAATACAACAGCTTTTCGCTCGTCTCTGAATAAAAACAATTAAACAAAGAGAGTTGGCCTGACAGAAAGTATCACTAACGTGCCTTAAGAATAACTAGGTCTAGACGGACAAAGAACCGCCAGGTATCTCACAGTCAATCTAGTCGCGAGAGCATTGGTCGACTTTCATTTAGTGTCTTCAGTCTGAATAAATTAAAGCAACATAAAGAATTTAACTGAGGTAGCCTATTAAATTCAATATTACTGATATGTGAGGATGATATTTGGGTATGGGCTTTCCTTTTAAAATGCACCTGACCTGTTTACTAACGACAGGTTGAATCCTCACTATACCATTCCCCTGCTGCTACTTCAAACTCACGAGAGGAAATCGACTCCATATACAATAAAGCAGCATGTGAGTGTACAGAATAGTGTGATACCAGTGAAACTTCACCATAAATGTCTCTTTTTATCACGGATATGTTAGCTGGCCTATTTACAATTCACCCTCATTATAAACTATCCCGTAAACCTTTTCTATTAGCATACATTAGTAAAGTTCAGTCTTTCCCTTAATTCATCACCAAAATCATTCATATCATCCGTAAAGCTGACAACTTGGCAAGTGAGGCACATTTAATGTGCATTCAGTGAGCTAATTGAAGCACTGAAGTGGCTCGTCGTCCATTTCTCTCTTTTGCTCTTCAGAAAAGGCGCCGTTTAGAAAAGGGCCGGTGCTGTCACTACGACAATAGACCCCGACCGGGCCACTGAACGATACGAGCAAATACGATCTTAAATATGGTTAGGAAATTCATCAGAATCCGCCTCATTCTTTTAAGTGTCCATTTAAAACGGTTAACTGGTTAATTGCCAAACATTTCCCACAAGAGCCCTCTGCCTCAATCGGAATCGTTCAACCTCACCAAAAACAGGGGTGAATTCGAAATGGTGGATTTAACTCACTCCAGATCATTCAGCTTTAAGAACAATGCTTAGCTCTTTCCGCATGTGGTTGCCAACAAAACGCCAAACAAAACAACAACATTTTCTGAAACCAAAATGTCACGAAATATGTACAGGTTAGGTTAATAAATATAGGCCTATAGCAGTAAATATATAGCAGGCTATGGCCACTTGTGACAATACTCATTGCGACTACATGCAAATATGCTGGCAAAGAGAACGAATAAACGTTAACAAAAATATTAAGGCCTAGGCTATACATAAAAATATAAAAAAATAAAAGCTTTAATTGATAATTACATCATTCAATTTCATTTTTATTACACGAACATTGCATAGCCTATTACATTTAAAGTAGCTAGCCTAAAACCATAATATGTAGCCGTTTCAATGACGAGCCTATTGATTTCAGTTGTAATTTAGGCCGTATTATATCCACTGCACCATGCGCACATCCGCGCTAATGAAGACAGGTAAACATCTTCTTACCTGAGTTTCTGTGAGGCTAAGGCTGTGAGCGAGCTGTTTTCGTTCCGCACCAACGACGTAATGATTTTTTTCGAAAGCATGTTCAAGCCGTAGTAGCTGTGATGGTGAAAAAGCTGTACGAATCCTTTTGGGCTTTCTTGCCAGTGCATTGTGCAATAGGAAGCTTTCCGGGCTTGTTTCGTTTCCTGTAATGAAAATGATGATAATCAAAACCCATATAGTGTCCCATTATATTAGCATTAATTTTATCATTATATAAAATATAATTGTTAGACTACAATCATTCTGTTCTCATTCATTAATTGAGGGCATGAAGTTTTAAAACATTATATAGAATGCAACATTCTACTAAAAATATAGCCTGCAATAATATAATATAAAAATAAACAAGAGGGTTTTTTATCGGCACATAGTGATAGTGCTAATGTTTTCATTGGCTAATTAGTTTTGTTGCAAATTCAAATGAGAGACAAAATAATGTTAATTTAGGCCTAGCGTAAATCATTCAAAATATAATGCTCACAATATTATTTTCTTTATAACACCTGTGAATTAAACAAACGGAAATATAGACTACGACTGTTTTTATTTCAGAACTGAAACATTCTCGAACTAATTCAATGGCCTTGAGTATCTTGATCAATTGTAAATAAAGATTTCCATAAGAGTGTTTCGGTCAACAGCTGGGATGACAAATGTTCACCAATATTTAATATTACAAAAGTAAAATAAGAGTTAGACTTTTGCTATAACATGTGTAATTTTAGTATGATACGTAGTCTATTATTAGGATATTATCACACTTATTAACATTTAATAATAGGCTATTAACGTTCATTTTTAAGGGAACAGTTTTACAACATTTAGGAACCAGACAAACGCACTTTTAAATAAAGGCGAAATTGTAATTTACTAAGGGGAATAAAAACAGTCGAACGGAAAATACAGGCTGCTTCCGTCTATTCGTAAATTAATTTGTAGCACTTAAGGTTTTTTTCATAGTGATATGAATGCGTATTATTTGTAATATGGAAATGTTTCACATATATTCAACTGCATTCGATATGTTTTATCATATTAATCAATTTGAAAGAATTGAAACAATTTAGGCTACGATAAAATAAATAGGCTATTTCAACCTGTTAAAATAATTAGCCTACTTTATTACTTCTTAATTACTAAAATGTTAAATATGAAAGTTTTAAATACTTTACTTGTGAGTGTTGAACCAGCCAGCTTATATAGCCTAGTAATAAAGCCGGCTCCCTTCTTCCAGAAAATTTACCGAGCACCGTTGAATAATGCCAAAGCCTACTTCACTCCACAACATTAGCCAATATTTCGATGCAATAAAACGGTTATACTTTTTTTTCGAAAGCATTAATTTTAGGATTTCTAATATAGCACAAAAGTGACATTTGGCTAATTATCAATAAAAAACCGCCATGTCCTTTGGCCATGTGGCCTTTTTTTCTTTCTGGACGACTGGTCAAAATAATTGGCGAATAAAATATTTCAGTAGAAACTTACCTTGAAATCTGTGACCCAAGTATCTATATCTATGTATCAACCACGGGTAAAAAGTTGAAGGGTCCCTTTGCTGGCTTGCGAAAAGAGGGTGCGGACTGTGCGAGGACGACAGTGGGTGAGCAGCCAAAGCATGAGGAGGAGGTACTGAATGGACTGGGACGGCGGAGTTTTGAGGATGTGAAACAGCCTCTGCGAACACCAAGTCCGGGTTTGAGTAGACGCCCTGCCGCTGGAATGAAAGCCGTTTAAAAATGGATTCATCTGGCTTGAGTTTGCATAGCTGAGCGCCGCTGGTCGTATGGGCTCCTCGGATCTCGAACGCTGGCAAAGGATTATCCTTCGCTACCAAAGACTCTATGGTAAAACACCTCTTCGGTGTAGGTTGAAACATTGTTCACCAGGCAGGATTCCCCAGTTTAAGTGAAAACGGTACACGCGTTCGCACTAAAAAATACTCCACACCCAAGACCAAAGTTTTGTCAGCAAGAGACAAGTTAGTGGCAGCTAAAGAAATGGTAAAAAAAATCTTTCAAAAGCACACAGCTCAACACATCGTGAGAGAGGTGGCCGACTTCTCCAGACAATCCATGAATGTGATCGGTTCCTCACCAGTTGTGCTAGCGATTTGTTAGTTCATGAGCCTAATTAGCTCTGGAGTCACATAAACAGTTTCCTCTGAAGCCTGTAATGGCTTGGTGATTGGTCGCTGCCGCTCGCCTTAAGGTTGAGGGAAGAGTCTTTAAGTGCGTCAATACTGAACGAGCACGGAGAGGCGGATTCAAGCAAAACGGAACGGATTCGCCCAGAAACAGAGCTGTGGAGCAATTTACATACGCAGCTGATCCCATTGAAAGACTCAAGGTACTTCAGCATGTATTTGTGTTGCACTCAGGGCATAACGAAGCTTTTATGCACGCTGCGCCTCAGTTCTTAATCAGTGCACGTTTAGATGCATAACTACACATGCTGATTTGTACTTGACTACAAAGGAATCAATGCGAAGCGTCGTTTAAACAAACGACTGTCATCAATGCAATTCTGTCAGAAAAGAACCAGTTCAAATTGACAATCTCTGCGTTTATAGCCTCTATCAAACTTTTGAAGGTTCTACTTTTCTGTCAGTTCGGTGGGCCTGTCTAACGCCCACCGTATTGTCTTCCGCGTTTTCATTTTCTCCGATGGGTTTGTGATTAGTTTAGGGATGAGAGACTCTCTTCTCTATTGGCCAGGAGACAAGGATGAGGCTTATTAGACAGACAATATTTTCAGCCCTGTTTGTTTGTCGTATGACTACAAGAGTCCATTACCCTCTAACTACTCATTAAATTAGCCGAGTTCAATCCCATTATGGGTTACTAATATGCATTCTGCATCTCGAAAGTTCAGGTATGCACAGTTGACAACGCGATATCTCTTGGGTTAAGAGTCTGTTTTGCAGGGTGTGACTTGTTCGGTGATATCTTAATAATGTTTTATTCTTTTTAAATATCATACACCACTACAATAGCTTAACTTATTATTGGGTGCAAATTAAGGCAAATTTAGGCCACATTAGTAACTAAGCTATAAACATACGGAAACGGCAGACCTTAATTTCTATAGTTATATGGGCTATAACAGTATAAAAAAAGAATAAAAAAGTATTTTATTGCACAGCATTGCGCCCAGTGTGCAATGTGGAAATAAAATAGCTTAGCCTACTAAATAAAGTCAGTGTTAACTTTAATAATTTTGCCTATTGCTCTCAACACCCCACATTTATTAAAATAAATGAACAATACTTATCAGCTAATATTTTAACCCGGACGCAGCATGATAATAGGAAGTGGGAAACGATTCATTTGCTGCATAAAACAGGCATTTTCTTAGAATTATCCTTTTCCTTGTGTAAACGCGAAGTGAGTTTATATAGGCTAGTAGTTAAAACTTTAGTTTGAATAATATGTAATTATTATTGTTATTATTATTATTATCATCATTATTATTAGGCTAAATATGAATGGCCTATATAGCCTATTTATTATTATGTCGGTCTATTTTGCTTGCGTCTATTAGCAGGCTATTGTCGGCGTGTCGGATTCAAAAATAAATTTTATTTTTCTAATCCTTGCTCAAATATTCAAGTTCTTCATTCTAGAAAGAATCCCGAACTTCATGCTTAGAGCAGACATATATCAACAATTAGCTATTAATTAAATATTTAAATCGCACGAGGCTATTTTTTAGCATTAGTTAAGGTCACTCTTAGTTTTTGTTATAGCCTGCTCTTCCGTGCAGTAAATTCTAGGCTATTTGCTATCGCACTTTTTTGACTCCACACAGCTTATAGGTCTTCTTGGCTATAGCCTATCCCGCAAATATTTCTTTAACTTCTATTTTCCTCGGCCACACATAAATAAGACACCACATTTCGATTTGTGGCCTATATGAATTTATCGTTTGCTGATGTAGAATAAAGCACAACGTTTGGAGAAAAACGGAAACAAATTTGTAACACATGCATTTTTTTACATCTGTGTCTTTTGTGAATTTTGCTAAATAAGGCATATAGGGGCTTTTAAAATAGATTAGGATATTTTACATTATAATTTCTGTTTTGCACATAAAAGAAAAAAGGAATGTGCTGGATATGAGGATCTGCTGCTCTTCGATCTGGCACTGTGTGTAGGTTAAGAGTAAGGATAGTGCGACACCAACTGGTGATTTAACTAAATGTAGCCTACTTGCCGACATTTTTGGCGTAAGCTTCACAGTCTGTCGCAGCAATGGGAAGCACAGTTTTACTGTCTCGTTTGTCTACATTGCTAACTTTGTTTTTGTTTTGTTTTTCCAGGAAAATCGAAAGTCTTTCATCATCCATATTACCACCTGCAATTAGTGATATTTCTAAAGTCTAGTTCTACCGGTCTCTGCTGGACAAAGAATGACAGACTCATGACAAGCTTTGACTGTATGTCGAGGGCATTCAAATCCCGAAATTTAATTCACTCGAAATCAACCCAGAATTTGTACAGGTTAAAACATTTGTAACACTTTGCGGGCCTAAAAAACGTAAATAAATAGCATATAGCCTACAACAAACAAAATATTATTATTAGGCTTATGCCTAAATGATTGTCAGCTGGTTTACTTTTCAGGTCTCTCCATATACGTAAGCAGTTCAATTGATCTTGAACTCTGTCGAAAGAAGGCTAATATTTAAGACTCAAAAGAATAGCCTAATTTGTTCCCAATGCATGGGTCTATCGTTAATTTGTAGCCTACATTCTATCAAAAATACTAACACTTGATCAATATCAGCACATCGTTTTAGTCTCCAAAACCTAGTGTTTTTTTCTTCTGGAAGTATAAAGAATAAATGTTAAAAAGTTGCCGGTGACGTAGACCCAATCAAAAGCGCGATTGCTTCATTCGACAATTTATTGGATTCATCCTTCTAGAATGTGCCGGATATGCATTACGTGGAATGCTTTTGAAAAGATGTTATGAAATGTAACTGACGCCCATGAACAGCTTTTCGAAGAGCATTTGCAATAGACATGTCAGCTGAATTATGTTATATCGTCAAACTGCAGGCTTCACAATCATGGCTAGTGTGTAAGACCTATCAATTCCAATTCAAGAATTACCTCAGAGCTGTTCCTTTCACATGCATAACTTAAAGCACAGATCTATCGAAAGGAATTATTTTGGCATTTAGGCTATATTATACTTTCCACATGTAAGCTTTTTTTTTTTTTTTTTTTTTTTTTTTTACAAAATAGACCCATCTACTCAGGTTATTGTTTTTTGTAATGATTGCATTTTAAATCCATGAACTGTAGGCTACATTTACAGCGCATTAAATATCATAGTTCGGCCTGCACATTACACGTTGGTCTGAATGATAAAAACAACATTAAATTCACATGCCATAACTAAAACAAGCAAAATTAGTACATATTATGCTATATTTGATCATTTCATAGGAACGCCAAACTAGATGACGCATTTGACAGCAAACATTGATCACGCAGTTTGAAGATTATAACGTGTAAAATAGCCAGCCAATAAAATATTGTCCTAGGCCATTAATTAAGTAGGCCTACAGCAACTGAAAGACTTTACAAAAAGGCTTTCCTACTATGAAGCATTGTTTGTTGATCTCATGTTCATTATTGTAACGTTACAGTTTCGCACGTCATTTTATGTATTTGCGAATATGATTAGTTTCTAAACTCTTACTGCCAGATATGTTCGGAAAGAGCTTTAGCATCTATTTTATTTATTTTAAAAAATCGATTTGGTTTTGCTAGACTAAACTTACAAAAATGTTTTTTTGATCATTAAACATGATTTTGAGTTAAATGGCTGGCCTGGAACAAAAATGTTCTTGGATACGCAATACGACTGTTATAAATGCGTCGTTTGAATAAATCTATAAATTAAAGTCTTTCAGAAAATAATCAGTTCTAATGACAATTCCAGGAGCAGGACATTGATAGATGGCATTGGGGGGGCAGATGCAGAGATCCGTGTGGTGTAAAAAAGGGGCATATTTAAGCTATCCCACATTCACAAGCAGCAGTCCTCCAGCTCGAGGTCCGCGGAGTTTACACACGGTGACCCGTGGTCAAACTTCACAAAGCAGGTCTTAGCAAATATAAGGGTCTAATCTAGTTTAGGAGTTCATAACCTCTTGCGTGGGAATTTGAGGCTCCAATTGTGGGATTATTGGCCTTAATTGTGGATTTTCCACTAGAATGCAACAAAGACCTCAAACATAATTGTTTCTCTCTTTCTTTCTATTTTTTTCTGCATAATGATATAATTCGAGCAAAAGTTTATCACCCTCACAGCGTGAAGAATCACGATCCAAAGAAGCCCTAGCATGAAACTAAGAACTCGCATTGATGAGGTTTACCGAGGATTACCTCTTATCAACGTGTGCGTGTGGTCTTTCCTACCCCGGTTAGTTTAACCAAGAGCCAATACGTCTTAAAACTGGGGTGGGGGAGTACCACCAAAAACTTTCCTGAAAGAAAAAGTCCATCCTAATGGAGATTGAGACTAGATTATATACCATTGTTGTTGTTTTTTTGTATAGATCTTCTACTGTTAGAATATTTGCCTGCATTTTTGTTTTACTTATTTGCCAAAATAGACTGCAAAGTTAATTAACATAAGTGAATAGATTTTAGGGATCAATTTAATATTACTTGGTTTACTGATTTCTTGACATTTAGGTGACACCTAGTGGCAAAAACAAAAAACAATGAAAATCCCATGCGAGGATCATTTTCAATCACAGATTCGTGTTCCAGCCAGTTCCATTTAAGACACAAAAAGCATTATTTTGTCATCTATATAATAATTGAAATTAATCACTTAATGAGCAAATGACTTTATTAATAAAGTTTTTTTTTCATATTTCTAGAGGGCATACAACCACAGCATAAGCAGCAACTACAGCAAGGACACAGCTGTAAGGATAACCTGATGATTTCATCTCAAAACCTCAGCACGACACCTCTGAGGTCATGTCTGCAAAAACGTTTCTGTTCTACAACACCCGCACCTCAAAGAAAAAAAAAAAAAGTCTACTTAATTTTGTGTGACCAATTTAATCCTCTAAGCATGCATAACAAAAAGGAATGAGCTACTTTTCAAATGTAAGTTGAAGTTTTTAAAAAGGGATGAAATATAAATTGCCATGTTTGAAAACCCAGTGTAAGTGTAGTAATTCTATGGCAAAGCTTTATGCATTTCATGTTAATGTAAGCAGTGACCTGTACTGATTAGAGGACACATCAAGGCTTAGAACATCAAGCAAAAAAAATTGATGCTTTAGTATTAGCGGCGGACAGTGGTCCAGCCATCATCATCCGTCTCGTTCTTGGTCCGACGCTGGATTTCCTTATCTTTATCAGAGCGCCAGGTGCTCTTCTCACCGCCCTCGCGGTCCCGTTCACGCGGTTTGGGAGGAGCATCTCTTTCCTCCTTGTGCTCCTCTCCACCACGACGCCATGAACCACCTTTGAATTAGGAAAAAAATAAAATAAAGCTGACCTCTTAAATGCGCTCCAAGCACGTTTCACTGGCAGGTCAATGACTTTATACTGACACCTACTGTTGTGGATGTATGAAGTCTAACTTATTTGATTTTTTTATCTGCTAAACCAGCAGTTTCACAGTAATTGTATTGTCATCATTGCTATTAGTAACTCTGGTCACTCATGAGCCAACTCTATTAAACAGCTTTTTCTGGGCCACTGATAAGTGTCATCTCAGGCAACAGTGCATTTAAAATCAAATCTGTCAAAAAGTTAAAGTTCTTTATTCAAACTGCTCTATTAAATGTGTATTTTAGACAGATCATATGACTAACCTTCATCTTGGTCTCTTTGGGGGCTCTAACATCACGTTCCCGGTCTCTGTCATCTCTGCGCCCCTAGGTCACGGCGTTCACTGCGGTCAGAGTCTTCACGACGAGAATCACGCCAACTGCTCGGCTCATCACCACCTCTTCTCCAGACACTCGCTTCTTCCCTGCACATGCACACACATTAAACATATTGGACTTTTAAATACAAAAACCCTAAATACACTAAGACTCTTATGCTGAAATATGCAAGACACACACAAATCTCCAAAAGCACTTAAAGTCAGCACTTGATCCTATGCAGTTTGCATATAGATCTGGTGGAGGAGTTGATGATGCCACCTGTACCCTACTGAATAGATTTTAAGATATTTGGAAGGCAAAAAATCATGTACGTTTGCTGTTTATTGATTGATAATTTCATTTAGATTTAAATATTGTGTGTTGGCTGGTGGATTTAAAACTAATAGATCCCAAAGAGTAAGTGTCAATGGAGTGTTCAAATTTGAAATTTTCTTCTAAAATGATCATTTTTATCAAGCTTGTATATTTAAGTTCAGTAATTTCACTTAAATGACAATTAATAGGTAATCTTCATTGCCATTTAAGTGAAATTACTGAACTTATATATACAAGCTTGATAAAAATGGTAATTTTAGAAGAAAATTTCAAATGGCACTTAGAGGCTTTTGCATCTGAACTCTTCAAATAAACACCTGTTTCTCCAGACTTGTGCTTCAGTAATCAACTAATCACAGAACTTTCATAATCACTCAGCCATAGCGATTCATTGTTCAGTATTACTTAAGCATTTTATAATTTGCATGGCTGAATGAGGTTTTCCCCTCATCTGAGTGACCATGAATGACGTAGTATTTTAAGATAACACATGCTATTGCCATCACTCACGTGTGATCATCGAATCCAGATCAAGTTAACTAAAAACAAGACCACTTTCCACATCCACCCCAGTCCGTTTACTTCAACACAGTCTCATCCCAATTCGTCATATAACTCGACGTTTTGGGACGTCTTTTGACCATTCGTCAATATACGACTATTTCAGGGCCCCCTTAAACGTCGGTAGATGACGATCCCGGGTCAGTCATACAACTGACGCTTTACCTTTAACGTCAGTTAGGTGACGAGTTGGGTTTAGGGTTAGGTTTAGGTATGGGGTAGAGTTCAGGATCCCATAACGTCATCTACCGACGTTTAAGGGGCCCTAAATAGTCGTATATTGACGAATGGTCAAAAGACGTCCCAAAACGTTGGTTATATGGCGAATTGGGATGAGACTGCGCTGTTTACTTTCAGGAGTCAGAAGTACCATGACTACCATCCTCGCTTATGAACGCAGTCAGACGTCACGCCGCAGGAATGAAAGTGGGATCAAGCGGGTTCTTTATTGCTGTCGATTTTCAGTCTCTTTTTAATGATAGGCCTTAAACATCTGTCAATCATAGCCACTTGATATTTAGGGAATGAACCCAGCGCTATGATTGGTCCAACTCCACTTATTTTGCTGTTGCTTGATTTGAGGGCTGCGCATGCACAGAGGTGTCACCAGGTTTTTGCGTAGTTTAGAGTGACAAATCGATACCAGCGTACCTTGAGGTCAAAATGCGTAGCTGCTACACATAATGCAAAATGGTTGGCACGTCTGCATTTTATAAAATGTAAAGTTGCATGACATTTTCACCTGGGAGGATGGCGATCTCTAAATCCCTCAGTACGGTCATCTCCCTCGCGCTCTCCATCATCACGGTTAGTATCACGAGGAGGTGCCCAGCTTTCCTCCCGAGCCTTCTCTCGCTCTCTCCATCCACCTGCTAAAGGTTGCATGAAATAATTGCAAAAAATATATAATAATTGAAACTGAACTGACCTCAGTTGACAAATAGTAACTGTAAATTCCCAGATCAAACACACAATGGTTAAAGAGGACATACCCACAAATATTAGTTAAGGATTTGCAACAGTCACAGTTCATTTTGTCTATTTTCCACCCACCCTTCCTCTAATTCTTAAAGACCCGATATATTTCCTTTTCGTCAAAAGAAATGACACTTTGCTGCACTTAATTATGAGGGTTTAAATTGCTCCATCCTTCAATAACAGAAGACTGCATCACATTGAATTCCATTGTATAATGTGATAAATTAGATTCCTTGTGATATGACCTCTTCAACACAAATATTTGTAAATCTGCCCTCACCAAGAAAATAAACAAATACCATTTGGGCTCACACCTGGCCTCCCAAGAGGTTTCCAGGGTCGAGAGTCATCTCCACGACGTGGGCCAGAGTCATCCATACCCCTGCGGCCTCCCCTATCATCATCGCCACCTCTTCTGGGGCCCCAGTCATCATCTGCCCCACGACGAGGCACTCTGGGTTCATCCATGCCTCTACGGGGCCCACGGTCATCATCAAAGCCTCTTCTTGGGCCACGGTCATCGTCCATTCCACGCCTTGGTCCACGGTCGTCAAAGCCCCTCCTTGGCCCACGGTCATCATCAAAGCCCCTTCTGGGTCCACGGTCGTCATCAAAGCCCCTTCTGGGTGCACGGTCTTCATCAAAGCCCCTTCTGGGTCCACGGTCGTCGTCAGAAGCCCCTTCTGGGTCCACGGTCATCGTCACCTTCCCGGCGTGGACCTCGTTCATCATCGAAGCCACGTCGGAGGCCTTTCTCATCTGAGCCGCCACGACGAGAACTTTCGATGCCTCTCCGGAAGGGCAGTTCACGCTCACGTTCTTCTCGTTCAGGCTCTTCACGACCGTCACGTCCTTCCTGACGCCAGTCCCTTGAAGGAAAAAAAAAAAAGAATCTCCATACATGGCATATTTTTTAAGCTTGTTATTCTGCATCAATTTATCAGCTTAATTGGCATTACTTATTTTCACCAACAGGACGTCGCCACTCTGACTCGCCCTCACCGCGTTTCCTCCAGCCACTTTCTTCCCGTTCAGGCAATTCCTGAAGAAGATTATTTATTATTAAACATTTGTGTTCGTCCCCTCTATCTCCGCTGGGCTCTGTCCATTTTTTCAGCATTTTTGCAAATATTGCCAGTGGGTGGAGTCAGGCTCTTATCAGGGGTTTAGTTACCCGTTACGACTTTTTCTTTTAAAATGAATCGAGCCTTCAAATTAAATGAAGGAATTGAGTAAGCCCATACAAGCAAATGTTAAGCAGAGTTCATATGAGTTACCTTGCTGGGTTTTTCTTCCGGTGCCCTCCTCTCCTCCTCTTTCACGACGTTCACGCTCCTCAATTTCCTGTTGTCGGGCACGCTGCTTTCTTTCCTGCTCCTCCAGCTTACGCAGACGCTCCTGGTATTCACGTTCTTCCTCCTCTCTTTGCTCCTGTTCCAAGCGTTCCCGCTCTTCCCGCTCTAAAACAGACAAAATCAAAGACCAATTCAAAAGCAAGCACATGTGGCAAAAACTGTTTATGCATTACATGACAAAGATATGAATATTTTATATTTTATAATATTTTTATGAAGACATCATTTTTTGCTCATTAAACAAAAGAACCCGCCAAGAGACTTTTCATTAAATTATAATGAATCACTAGGTGCGTTTCCATTACAGATTTGCGAAAACGTTGGTGCTTTTTTCTAAATGTTGATAAAACTATTGCAAAATGATGGCGTTTCCATTAAACGATGTTATGCGACTAAATATATGTGTAATATATATATACATATATATATATATATATCCCAGCCACCGCACTAGACATTATTATTAAATGGAAGGAGACGTAGTGTGTTATCCAAGCATTAATGGCAGTGAAAGACCCCTTATATTGCAAACGGAACAGAAGTTTCTAGGTGTTTCTCCCTCATTTCTGCTCCGAGGTTGTGATTGTGGCATTTTTTTGAGGTTTAGAATACAATAGCCTATTCCTGTAATTATTGTTTGTGTGTATTTTCAATTGCAATTGCAATTTATGCAATTTGGTAATGGAAACACAGCGACTGTTAACTGAAGGTTGATGAAAGCCAAATAAGAACCTTTTTTGAGCTGTTCCTCGTGTATTCTCTGAGCGTCCTCTTCTTTCTGGAGATAAAAGGCATTCCGCCTGTCCTCCTTGCGCTGCCTCTTTCGCTCATCAAGGCGCTTCTTCCTCTCCTCAACCATACGTTCTTGGAAATGCTTGAGTTTTTCCTGGGTACATGAAAATTGCTCAAAGCTTAGCCAAATGTCAATTTCCTGAACATCAACAACTTTAAGCTACTACTAAACCTTTTCATTTAATACATTTTATATATTGTCCATAGTAGTCATTTAGAGCAAATACACAATCTGTAATTAATTAATTATCTGAATAAATGAGATTTAAATTAAAATATTATTTAAATAATTAAATACATACCTCATATATGAAGCTTCGAGCTTCTTTAATTTTGGACAGAAAGTTCTCCTTGTCCTCCATCATTCTAGACATTCTCTGTTTGTGTTCTAGTGCCTTCTCACGCTCCATCTTCATATTGCTTATCTGAGCAACAGATGAGCACAACAACCTTTAGCCTCCATTACACGAAACATGACATCACTACATTCAAAACATGTCCTTCACAACGTAGGGCCTTTAGAAATTCTTCAAATTACAGTTTAAGTATGTTCCAGTAAGCAGGGAATTTGAGACACTTTGAACAGAGGGCAAGGTAAATCAATTTCAAATGTAAAAAGCAGTATGCGATTATTACCCTCTCTTCCTCCTGCAGCTCCCATAACTCCATGTCTTTGATGCGCTGCTCCTCATAGGCTTTCTTGATCAGAGGAATCTCTTCAAGGCGCTTGGCTCTCTCAAAGTAGTCGATCTGAAATATAATATCACACCACTATAATATTCGGCAGAAATCTACTCACCTAAACAGACATTTTAAACAGTTACCAATATAGTTATTTGAAATAAAGTACTGGGTAAGGAAATTGTACCTTCTTTTCCTGGTTTTTCAGACGCTCTTGAAGCTCTTTCTTCTCCTTTTCTAGCTGTTCAACCTGTTTGGCCATGATGAAGTCAGGGTCCAGCTCCTCCAGATCCTATAGCAGAAAAAATTAAATAACCATTTAATTTCCAGGATATTTTGCCAATAAAACTTTTTTGGTTTCTTGAGGGCTCAATGGCCACTTCCCTAACAAACTTATTACCTCAATATCAATATCTTTGAAGGCTTTGGCTCCAAGCTCAGTCTTCTTGATCTGCTCCAGTCGCTCACGCACGGTCTTCTTTTTGATCTGCTCATGTTCTTGCATGATGCGCTCTTTCTCTCGCTCTTTGGCCTCCTGTTTAAGACGCTCCTCCTCGGCTTTGCGCACCTTCTGAAGCTCTGCCTCCCGCTGCTCCAGCTCCTCTTTCTCCCTCTGGATATTGAGGCTCTCCAGACGCTCCTTGCGTTCCTCAATTGTTTGTCGTTCGAGCAAGAATGCGCTGATGCTCTTTGCGTGCATTCTTCAGGTAGGCTGTGATGGCCAGTTGACTCTGTTCCTCATGTTCTTGCTGGGGGAAAAGGTGGAGTTGATCAAACTGAAAACTGAAACTGACCAGCAGGAAGATATTCTATAATAATTAACAGTTATCTTACCAGTATAGAGGCAGGTTTAATTAAATCAATGGCTTTAGCCAAGGAGGATGACATGGCAGTGAGCTGATTTCGTATCTGTTCAGAGGGCATGTTCTGTAGGAATGGACCTACTGGAGAATCCTCTTTAGTAGAGTAGTTCAGGTCAGAGCCAAAACTCAGAGTGCGAGATGAATGATCAATGCGCACCTTTAGGTTTAATAAATACAAAGTGAAAGTTACTACAACATTTTGGAGATTCTCCTCTGACATTTAAACACCTATACTAATATGCTTGCATTAAAAGCTGAATGTGAAAGATATACACATGCTTGTTAAGAAATGTAAAGATGACTAAAACTTTATGTACTGTACCTGGAGGTCACAGTGCCGTGCTGCATCTACAATGGAGCGCTCCAGTTGAAAAGCATCAACAAATGGTACCAGAGAGGCCAACCTGCTGAACTCAATGCTTTGGTAGATCTGAGCCACCTGATACATTAAAACACAGACGACAAGACTGAAGATTTGCAGAAGACCAATGCATGCAATGATTCCTCAAGAAGATGTTTGAGGTCTGGAGGTAGATAATCACACCTACCTGCTGTAGCAGTCTAAGGATAGTGTTGTTCTGCAAGTGAGGAACATAATGCTGCAGGTCTGATTCCTTCTCAGCTTGGTCCCTCACCCAGTTCAATACCTAAGCATCAGTAGCAAGAACACAAACACTTCATGAACATTGGGTCTTTAATGTGCATTGATTTCAATAACACTACAACATTGAAGACTGACATGTCAGAATGGTCTAACAAGGGCATCACTCTTCGTCTTAACGACAATTAAGTTAATGAAAATGTCACTTATTAGTTTTAATTGGGGCTCCACAATTCACGATTTGGCAAAGGTTGCAGTTTGTCAGTGCACCACAGATAAACGGTAGTAAATGCAAAAAGCAAATTTGCATTATGTGGCAAGTGCTACTCACCTTAGTTACTCTTCCACAAAGTTTAAGAGGGTGGAAGTCCATCTCCAACCAGTTGTAGAGCTCTTTGACTTCAGGGACAATATACTGAAGCAGGTTGAACCTCACCTATGACAAGAATAATACCCACAAAGAGTGTATAATTTGCAATATTTAAATCTTTTTTAACAACACTGTCACACATGATCTACTAAATATCAAGAAACTTCAAAGTTTAAGGGCTAGTTCACCCAAAAATAAAAATTGTGCCATTATTTAGTCAACTTGAGAGTTTTGGTTAAAAAATATATTAATTTTTGTTTAAAAAAAATTAACAAAATGTTTTGATTTTGAGTGACATGAGGGTGAGTAAATAACTTTTTTTTTATTTTTGGGTGAAACATCCCTTTGCGTATGACAATACATGGGCTATTACCATATCATTGATGAGACTCTGACGGGTGGGTGGAGACTGTAGGCCAAGTAGAGTAGCCAGTCTGCGGTGCTTTCTCCACAATGATGCCATCCATATCCAACAGACGAGCGATATCAGTGCGCTCAGGGGTGATGGGAATAGACAGAGTGGCCAACAGCACACGAGTGGACATTCTGAGGGAAATGAGTACAATATACAGAGCAATTAAAAACATTCAAGTCTCAATGAACTAATAAATTAAATGCAAAGTTCTGATTTCAGGAGAAAACTACCCTACAGTAAAATTACAGAAAGATAATTCCACAATAATTCCGCATTTAATCAATTTCCTTCTTTGTGCAGTAAATCTCTCCGATTTAATGCTAACCTCTGCATCTCTTCTTGGGTGAGATTCTTGCGCATTTCTCGGGAGAGGTGATAGAGTCTGTGTAGGGTACAGGCATGGAATAAGGCATTGCCAGACTTCCAGAATACAGTGGACACCTTGTTGTAGTAGTTGGCCATAAGCTGAGGTTTAGGAGGCTTCTTTGAGAGGGCGAATAATCCATGGATGTCTTCAACTGCTTTTGAACGCTTCCTATGTTTGAATGCAACCAGTGTGATCAGTCATCAAGTTAAAGCTTGTGCAACATATAACAAGCAAAAACAAAATTTCTTTATAAAAGTTTTAAAGGAGCAATAAAAAGGGAAAGTATATGCAACTAAATATATTTGAATGCATCAAATTCAACATTTCTATGAACATTGGTGCCTACAATAAAGCACAGAGACCTGCCACAGCTCCATGCTAATAGCGCTGTCCAGCTGGACCAGACGTGTCTCGAGGTGCATGGACTGGCTCTCGGGGTTGTTCAGGTTGATGGCGGTGCTCTGGTTGTGATGACGTTGAATCTGCCCAAGGTGCATTCGCAGGTTGTCACACAGCTTACGGAACTCTGCTTTACGGGTGTACTGCAGGCAAAACTTAAATGCTATGGGAGAAATTTTTAGAAATGAGTGTACAAATAAAAAGTACATTTTAGGTATTATAGACTACGTACGTATGTATAATATAGAATGCATATATATTATTGTTAAAAGGATTGAGATCAACAGGTTTCTCTTTTATTGGAAGAAACTTTTATTCAGCAAGGATGCATTAAACTGATCAAAATGACAGTAAAGAGATTCATGATGTTAAAAAAGAAATGCTGTTCTTTTCAATTCATCAAATTATCTTAAATTTAAAATGATGCATTGTTTCCACAAAAAATATTTAGCAGCACAACTGCTTTTAAACAATCATAAAAAAAAATTCTTGAGCACCAAATCAGCATATTAGACACTGAACCACATCACAGCAATACATTACTATAAAATATATTTGATTAATATTTAATAATCGATTCACTTTTCTTACTGCATTTTGATCAAATAAATGCTGCCTTGGTGAGAATAAAAGACTTCTTTCAGAAAAATTAAAATAATCTTGCCAAACTCGTTTTGGATGGTAGTGTATGTATTTATCCACAAGTAACCTGAACTACATCAATAGAAAGCAACGAAATTCCCTAACTTAACACATAAACCCTTATCTGTACCATATGCTCAAACTCCCATAAACATATGTTTTTGTATTATATGAAGTGTACACTGACCTTGCTGAGCAATGTCATGGTAAAGGCGCTCAACTTTGGAATTATTCCTTAGCAGGTCCAGGCACTGGCGGTAGGACTCCCACAGGAACTTGACCCAAGGCGTGAGCAAAAGTCTGTCAGTGCGGTCTTGAGTGTCTTCACCACTGACGGCACTCAAAAGAACACTAGAAAAAAAAAAGGATTTTCCTTGCATTTTTAGAAACTCATTATTTTAGAAAATTTAATCGAATGCCCATCCCTAGTGGGAAGGAACTGTTTAGGCCTTTAGGTTCCTGTACCTTTCTGGGGTCTGAATGTTGTCCAGATCCTCAATGTCCAGCACCATCTGCTGAGACTCCTCTTTCGCTGTCTCGATCTTCTCTTCCGCAAGTTTCAGGTCAGCGCGGACCACATCTTCCAAGGATTTGATATTCACCTGAATCATATAATTAGTAGTAGTCAGTAACTTCATCCTCAAGAAAGATGGAATTGATCCTTTACATGTCTGTTTTGATCTATACAGAAATTTGAGACCAACTCTACAATTAAAAGTTCACTGAAAATCATCATGATTGGAAAAATTGTATAAACATAACAGCATCTTTACACAAATAACTAGGCTAAAGTTTAAAGTCACAATGAAACAGAAGTAGCAACAGAGATCTATTATTCCATATTGTGAATTGCATACAAGTGTAACAGATTATCGAAAAAAGGAATTTAAAAAATTGCATTTTTAAAGGAGGCAGACAAAGATTTAAGCAGACTAAATGATTGGAAAACTAATATATGAGTCACTAGAGAATTGTCGTTTTCACTGGAAGATCAAGGTCAAAGCTTTTATTTAAAAATGAAAGATGTGCAAAGATGAACTGTTCACAATAAGACTCTTTAACATGCAATTAGAAAATTGATGAGGTGAATCTTCATTTCATTCCCACTTTAAAATGTATAACTTTCTCCTGAAGTAAAATATATGGTTTGTATAATAGAGGGATGGCAAACCTGTTGACAGATGTTTTTGTACTGATACAGTCCCTCCTTTGCCAAGTGGCTCTTGCGAAGGTCCAGCGCAGAGCTCCAAGTACTTGAGCATAATTGGCTCAGTGTATCTTCTGCCATGTTCGATGTTTTTTGCTCTTGATGACATCGTAGAGAACATCCAAAGCTGGCTGCTTTTTACCAACTTCAAGAAACTCTGGAAAAGAGAAACAGAAAGCCTGTTATGACTTGCAAACCTCTGGGAATTTGTTCAATTATGAAATATACTGCATCCAGAATGGAATGAATCACTGGGACTGCAGCAGTATTTCATTTACGTATAAAATAGCTTTCAACCCAAATAAGCTAGAGAATAGAAACCATTAAGTTATACGTTCAAGCTGGTGGCAGGTGCGCAGTGCTGTGCCACTATACTCACAATCTGTTTGTTACTATAACCAAAACACAACATATGTGCTCTATATTTATGAATAAGCGTTAGACTGTTACAGTCGTAATGATTCTTTTCCACGCATATTGTCATTTATCGTTATCCTTCGATACCAAAAGTTGTCAGAGATGAGCTAGCGGAATGGAATAACGTTAACTTGCTAGCACGCAAAAACGCTCTCCATCTGTTTTTAAAAAGTATGTCAAATATTTACTCCTAATTTCTAATCAAGTTCTATCTTCGAGTACACTAAGAAGAGGTATATATGATTGAATACAGGACATTGGAAACGCTACATCATAGGTGACACACGGGCCCAGTAACGGTGACATCCGGCCTGCACCAGAGCCTGTGAGAAACATGGCTACTCCAGCACGCGCCATATCGAGCTAACAGCTAACTCGCGATTACAGTCCGAGAGACGGCAGGTTACAATATTTACTCACCGTTTGCTCGTTTGAGAGCGTTCTCCGGTCTCTGGAAATAGGCTGGCATTGTTGTAGCTTGCTAGCAGGCGGTTTTCGGGTTGTCGAGGCTGTTTTATTGACTCTGCCTGCCCATCCGCGCTGTGACTTCTCGCCGCTCAAGCAAGAAAGGACTAGCGCACGTGAACTGCACCCCGGCGACGAAGACGAAGTTCCCGTATGTTTGTGTGCGCGCGCACACTTCCTCTACGGGCTCATCTACAGTTCAGATGATGACAGACATGCTTATTAAATATAGGCCTAAATAAATTCATCAGTACTGAAATGTTACCCTAGATGAATCTGACGAAAGCCCGTGTAACTTTGGAACTGAAAAAAATTTCAACAATAAAAAAGGAAATAAATTACCTCCAGGATGAGAACAGTTTGACACAGTATGACTAATTCAATCATATGTCTTTTGTTGTTGACATTTATGGGATTATAAATTATTAGTTATTCACATTTTTCATAAGAGGGCTGTTGAACTTAATATTTTACCTTTCAATACATTGTTGTATTCATAGGATAAACACTTATGGTTAAAAAAGCATGACAATTAAATAACACATAGGCTAGTAAAAATTATACTGCATGGTATATTATTGTATAAGTATTTATTCATTAAAACTATTCTATGAACTATTATTATTATGCGCCTGCCAGGTATTACATAACTTCTTTTATGTTTCATAAAAGAAAACAAGTCTTACAGATTTGGAACAACATGGCTAATGATAAATACAGATATATTTTTTTTAAGTTAACAAGGGAAACTATTCAAATAAAAAAAAAATTAAAACACTTATTTCTTCTTGTTAAAATAAATGTTTTAAAAAGCAGACACAATTAAAAATAGAACTAGATATAATATAATATTCAAATTCAAATCAAATTCAAATTCATTAAAATATATGTATACATTCCGTGAATTTTTAAGAGTAAGGTTTAATTTGGATATTGAAGGAATATCTGTATAGTTGCTCCAAGTTTTGTGACATTTTCTGATAATTTTAAAATGTAGGCCTATAATTTAGCCTATAGTTTTCAATGTTGCTGGGATTTATTGTGCACCAACACACTAGATGGCAGTATGTTTATGAATATTTTGGTTGAACTCAGAGAAATGAAACCCGGAAAAAGGTATTTTGGTCACTTGACCAGTAGTGGAGATCCACTGTTCATAAGTTTTCATTTTATTTTTATATTTCTTTGATACACATACTCGCCGGAATTATTGCAATACCACAACTGATTCACCTACACTGATATAATAGAAACTAAGTGATAATTCGTTACGCTTGGCTTTTAAAAGAAAACTGCATCTGGATTCAACTCAAACATCTATATTGAAAGGAGAACCGTTTTGACTGTCCCGTCTTATTTGACAATGGGTTGTGTCAGTTCGTTTTAAAAAAACCTTTTCATCTGGTTTCCAAACTGCTGAACTGTTCACAAATTATTAAAGTATTAGAAACAGATTAACGTGGACAAGGAATGGAATATGGCTACATCTGACCTGATGCTGAGTCTTGGACTTATTGGTAAGATTGAAATAACGGGAAAATAGAACATTTGTATGTACATTCATTGTATGCATTAGTTCACCACCAGATGACCCATCATCCCCAATGAGTTGTTAGGCAGAGTGACAGCACTTTTTTGTCAGTCATTTTGTGGAAATTGGAAAAAGGATGTAGTGAAAGTAAATGGTGACTTAGTCTAACATCTCATTTTGTGTTCTGCTAAAGAAAAAGGCCATATGACAGATTATTTTGGGGGAAACTGTCCCTTTAGTTGATTACTTTGTCAGTAATTGAATTTGTCCCCCATACACAGAGAAAGATGTAAATGCAGACACACTTTGGGTTTGGTGCTATCCTTCCATTGGTGCTGATCTGCGAGAGGTTCTGTTGAGAAAATGTTGCCTGACGTTGGACAATCGAGGTGCTGCACACGTTTGTATTCGGACAGTATTGCAGAACCTGGTATTACATCACCACTGTCGAGGTTCAGGAGCCAACTGCGCTTAAAAAGGTACCAGACTTCATAATTAGGACACTGCCATCCTGAAAGCTATCAAATATGTGCTCAAATAACGTTAATGAACAATTTGTCATTCCAAACCTGAACGAATGACTTACTTTCTCGATATACACAGACATTCACACACAAACACCTATATATCAATTTAATAACACACACACACACACACACATGTAAACACAAACTCTTATGTTAGATGCGATTAATCGATTTGACAGCACTAATATTTACCCTCTCAACAACTGTTTGTTTCCTATAAAAACTTTTCCCGATCTTGTAAAACCTATATATATATATATATATATATATATATTTAAAAAACAAAACTAGGGCTAGGGGTATATATTGTATGCAATGCATATTGTTGTGGACAATAGGGGGCCTTGGAGAAGCACTGATGTAATATATTGCAATTATAACTTCTTTTGTGACAAATGCTTAGTATATCTCATTATGTGCTTTTTACCATAAATGCTGAATACTTTGTAGACAGATGTACTTATTTTTAAAATAAATAAATTATCAGAATCATGCCGCTTGCTAACTGACTGCTCAATTTCATTCAAAGGTGACACATTTTTCAATAGTTGTCACAGCTAAGGACTTCAACCCTGAAAAATATGCTGCCTTCAGTAAAGTTCTGTGCAGGTATGTTTAATTTAAGTTAAAACAAGTTTCCACTTAAGTGTAGATTTTTGTTTTGAGTTTCAATAATTGGTCATTTAGCATTATTACATTCATTAAGCATCTTTTGTTTGTCTTTTAATCATTTCCAAGGACATGTTGCATCTTTAATATTGTTTTTTGCTCAGAATGTATATTAAACATGGAAGTCCTGTAAAGATGATGGAAGGCTACATTGCTGTTCTGACCAAAGGGATATGCCAGAGTGATGAGAACGGTTCCTTCCTTATCAAAGACTATGATGTCAGGAAGGCCTACCTGGCTGGCTCCTTAAAAGGTTAGGGATGCACCTTTAAAATGAACATTACAAGCACTTATGGCAACATGAAAAGAGGAAATAACTGCTAAAATCATCTGATGTTTACTTACTTTTGATACCATAGCCATTTGCTCCAATTGGCTTCATAGTTGTTATTTGAGAAATCTTTCAAGAAAGCATCCCAATTCTGCAAGACATTTATTTATGGTACCCAGTTAGCTATATTTAAGACTTCATGAGGTATTTCATCTTTATTTTAGATGTTGTGTCACAATTTGGTATGGAGACCATCATCCTTTACACAGCACTTATGCTGAAAAAAAGAGTGGTGGTCTATCACCCACGGATTGAGGTGCTGCTGGAGTTCACAAGGTAACCATGGGTATTTTCATTGCACAACATGATCATTAAGTTAACATGAAATCAAAATTGACTATTTACATTCCTAATCGCGTTTTGCATGATTCATTGACGTACATTAATTGAAACTAGAAATAGTTTCAATTAGTTAGAGGTAAAATAGGTTGAAAACTACATGTCGATGTCACATTGAATTTGTGTATCTTAGTGTTTATGTCCTGTGGTGCTGTAACAAAGAGCAGTAGGTGCTTATGGTTCTATTTCTTTCTGCACATAATTTCTGCACATCATTGGGGTCTCATAGATTGATTCATTTATTTCAAGAAGAAAACCAAAATAAATCGTACTGACCCCAAACTTTTGAACATGTTAATGATAATCAGCATGCATTAAAAAGGCTGGAAGTGGTCAATGTGTTTTTCTTTTTAAAACCAGGGCCCTTCCTGGCCTAATATGGCATAGAAAAGACTGGTCCATACTCCATCCTTTTGTTCATCTGGATAATAATGAGCTGGAAAACCTCAAGCTGTGTACGGGTACGAGGGAAAACAGGTCCTTCTCCCAAAACTAGATTTATTGTTTTCACTCTTGCAATGTTTATGGATCTTATTCACTATCTCTGTAGGGTATATTGCAGGGTTTGTCGATGCTGAAGTCAGAGACCGATCAGACCTGTTTGATGTGTATGTAAATCTACCAGACAATGAGATCACGGTCTCACAAAATGCCAAAGGTGAGATTTTGCTTTACAGATTAATAGAGACTAAGTAGAATTGTCATGTACCATGCCTTGTTTTTTTTTTTTTTCAGAAGCAATGGCTATGGGAAAACTCCATAAAGAGATCGGCAACTTCATTGTCCAGGCTGCAGAGGACACTGATCGCACAGATGCACAGGTTATTAAGGTAAGTAATAAGAAGAAGGTCCTAAGTATTAGCAAAGATATCATATAGCTATCATGAAGCACAATCTACTTTTGAAGCATTTCAATTTTACAAGAGCTTGCAAATCCTGCAACACTGTAGTTTTAATCCAACCCTTTTTAATTTTCAATCTGTTTCCAGGATATTTCAGTAAAAACTAAAGAAATCCTCAATAATCTGATGTCTCTTGCTGATGAAGCAGACAACTCCAAATTGACTTTGGAGACTCTGAAGCAGCGGCATTACCCTCCAGCGACTGAAAACTTCCTCTTCCACTTAGCTGCTGCTGAGCAACTCTTGAAGATTTGACCAATCAGTGCATCCCATCCAACTGGCATGCCTCACAAAAATCACTAAGATAGGAACTTGCCTTTCAAAGTGGAATCACAAAATGAATTGTAACATTTGGATAATCTCTAATATCAGGGTTGTAAATGGCAAAATAAGTTTTATTGGGACAATATAAAATATAGAAGTACAACACAGCTATAACATGATGGGTGCAATTATGAATGTTGAATGTGATATTTCTAAGTAATAACACAGGTTTGAGGTAAATAATTATTATTAATCAAACCTTTTGGTAGCATTTAGATCTTGAGCCAATTTATATTTATATCTCTACAAGTATTTTAAAGGTGTTGGCATGTTGTTAGAATTTTTATAATATTTCATAATTGCACACCAGTATCAAAGGGCTGACGGTTGCCTGAGTTCATACCTAACATTTGTTCAGCTGTAAAATAATAATTATAATACTGTTATAGTAATTGTTCAGTTAAACAATGTTAATTGCTCTAGAGGTAGAGGGTCTCATTAAATTCAGAATGTAAAGCCAATGAAAACTTTTTTACCGAGCGTTTGAGTGCCAAAACCTAATCATAAAGTTAGGATGTTAATTAACAATACGTAGGTGTATTCCTGTTAAGAGTACTTTTTATGATTATCTACTCTAATTTAAATATACATAGTCATTCCTGTGGGATGGAACTTTGTTCCCACATTTTATTTCCACATAATATTGATTTAAGCATTCCTTTTAAATGTTTTATGTTTAATCTCCTTATTAAAGGTTTAGTTCACCCAAAAGTTTAAATTCTGTCAGTAATTACTTCACCCTCGTGTTGACTTTCAATCATCTTTGGAACGCAAATTAAGATCATTTTGATTAATTTATTGTCACAGCGCAGCACACAGGCTCACTATTGGCCGACACTGGTCATATGTATGATGCATGTGATGCTGGCCAAAAGTGAGCCTATGTTCGAGATGGTCCTCACTACAGAACACAGAAATCCAGGGGGATGAGTTGGATCCTAAACCTACCCATCTCCACCCTTTAGATCTGCATTCAACTCCGCCCCCTGGATCTCCTGTACTGCAATGAGGTGGTACTGCTAAGTTCGGATCTTGCAGCCCAGAAACTCGTTTAGAAGACAATGAATAGTTGAATAACGTCATTATTTAATTTTTTGGTGCACAAAAAGTATTCTCGTCACTTGATAAACTTAAGGTTGAGCCACTTTAGTCACTTGGACTATTTTAACAATGTTTTTACTAACTTTCTGGGCCGGATTTCAGATGTCAATAGAAGCCTATGGAGGAGTGAGACAGCTCTCAGATTTAATCAAAAATATCTTGATTTGTGTTCCGAAGATGAAAGAAAGTCTTACTGGGTTAGACCAACATGAGGGTAAGTAATTACTGACAGAATTTTCAGTTTTTGTGTGAACTAACCCTTTAATCTGAAAACCCCTTGTTATCAAGGGCTATCCTCTGTGCCTAAATAATAGATCATAGAAGATTTTCTGATAATGTGTTGTGTGCAATATATACTGAAAAAAGAGGATGTTAATCTCTAAGTTCTTAAACATTGTGATAACTTTCAGAGTTGTAAGATGCTGTTTCCTTGGATAATTTTTTAACGCATGTGTGATCATTAATATATACAAAAAAATATATACATGAGTGGCAACAGAAATTTTATTGACCCTAACAAAGTGAGGATCGGTATAATTGTTAAAGTGTTATATTATTGAGTAAAATCTATTTCAATGCAGTGAATTTAGCTGTTAAATTCATATTAATTAAAACCTGTTCAACTCTACTTCTTAAGCAGTAGTACAGAATTAAATAAATCCTTTTGGAAAAAATAGAGTGTGTTTTTAATACTTCTAATGTACACCATTTAGAATTTTTGTTGAAATGCAGTGAACTTTTAGTATATTCTATTGTTTCCATTCTTTTCATGTCAATAAAAGTCACCCTCAAATAAGCAAGTTTGCAATAGCAACATTACAGTCCTCGGTGGTAAAACAGTTCCCTGTTACTTTCAAGTGTCTGAAACTCCTCTTCTAAATTCTCCCTCTTTATCTGCAAACAAAAAATAGGTTGCTTGTCTGAATTTAGTTAAATGTATATATTGAATCAGCATTAATATTTAAAAAAATGTGTGTTACCTTGCCAAACTGTGGAAAAGACTAAAGGACACAGGAATCATCAGGCCAAAAATAATGGCAGTGCTGACATGCCGAACAGGAGCGATTATCATGGGATTTCTTTGGACAAACTTTGCCCTGAAACATTGATAGCAGATTTCAAATTTAGACAATCAAAACCTTTAAGAATCAAATTGTAAAATGGAAAGCAAATGATTTTGACTTGTACCTTTTAAGGAGAGCTAGCAGAAAACTGGGAGCAGCTGCAGTGGTGCCAAAGAGAGCCGCTCTTGAGATGGCTGTTTCCTTTATGGCCTAAGACCAAAACATGATGGTAGAAACCAAATGATCCACTGAATGATTAGACGTGAGACATTACATGTGAAGAATATACACAGATGAGACAAAACATTATGACCACCTGCATAATATGCTGTTGGTCATCCGAGTGCTGCCAAAACAGTGCTGACTTGCTGAAGCATGGACTACAAGACTCTTGAAGATGTCTTCTTGTATCTGGCACCAAGATGTAAGCAGCAGATCTTTGTAAAGTGGAGCTGTTGAGGATTGAACTTGTTGGTCCAGCACATCCCACAGATACTCAGTTGGATTAAGATCTTGGGATTTGGAGGCCAGGGCTACACCAAGTTCCTCAAACCAATCCAGAACAATGTGTGCAGTGGGGCAGGGTGCATTATCCATGCTAAAAGAGGCCACTTCCACTGGGGAACACCATTGTCATGAAGGAGTGTTCCTGCTCCTGGAACAATGCTTAAGTCAGGTGGCACTGGCATGTGTCAAATTTATGTCCACATGAATGGCCAGGCCTATGGTTTCCCAGCAGAATATGGCCCAGAGCACCACACTCCCTCCACCGGCTTGTCATCATCCCATAGTGTATCCTGGTGCAATCACTTCCCAAGTAAACGGTGCGGGTGCACATGTACATGACCGTCCACGTGATGTAAAAGAAAAATGGGAGCTCTTCAGCGACCTTCACAAGGAGATTCAGTTTTGACGCTCAAGTGCACAGTGTAGGTGCTTTCGACTGTTGACGGGTCATCATAGGCACTCTGATTGGTAACACAGTCCCATCCGCAGCAGTGCTGTGACACACTGCCCATCATTCGAATGTTTCTGACCTTCTGTTGGCCCAGACTCAGATGGGATAGCCTTTGTTGCCCTCACACCCTGTCTGACCACTGTTAGTAAATTCTCGCCACTGCTGACCAGGATCAACACACCAGCCTTGAATTTTTTTAAAGATACTCTGACCAAGTCGCCTTGTCATAACAATTTAGCCCTCGCCAAATTCTTTATTCTTAGTTCCTACCTATTTCTCCTGTATCCAACAAAATGATAATGAGAACTGATTGTTTGCTTCCCATCTAATCTGCCCAGACCTGATGATCAATGATATTCACTTCACCTGTGACTGGTCATGTTTTGGCTCATCAGTATATATTTTAAGTAATTAAATGATTGCTTCGAGTGCAAAAAGGTTTTGTTGCAGTCTCACCTTGGAACCAGCTTCCTTTGACACTCCAACAGCATTCCCATTAGAATCAAACACTTGTATTCCATTGTCCGACTCTTCACTTCTCACCACCATTACACTGAATGCACTTAGACAGGCTAGAAAACCACGTTTGACTCAAAACCTTTCAATGGTTTTATGACACTAGAATGCAGACTTTAAATCAGGAATGTGTATGAAATTAAGTAATTCTAGGTGTATTGTGTGCATATATATTGGTGTTCTTACCTGAGAGGAAATAGGTAACAAGGATCTACAGAAGGTCTCAATCACAGCACTGAAGGGTTTAAAACGCTGGAGTATAATCTGTGGAAGAGCCTGAGAGAGAGCATATCCAGGTCACATTTCACACTAAAATTAAAAGAAAATATTTATCTGTACTATTAAAATACAAAATGAGGTGTCGGAAAAAAAACTAAATATTAGAGAAAACTTGTGCCTAATTTTTATACACAATAATGTGTATTATTAAAATAATAATAATTATGCACAAAATCGGAATGGTCCTAAATTAGGCTTAATTTCCTGTAAACTAAATATAATCTTTTTCCTTTCTTTTAATTTCAGGGGGTGAAATATGACCCAGACATGACCCTTGGACCTTGACAGGTTTCATGAGTTTAACACACCTGTGTCAACATTTTTTTCAAACATAAAATCATCAGATGAATATGGTTTATTGACTGAAAAAACAGAACAGTGACAAAAATGTCTCGTACCCCTGCAAATGTTGAGTAGGAAACTGTTCCAACCAAAAGAATTAACTGCTTTATTGATGTTGTGTTATCCTAGACAAAAAAAGAAGAAGTTCAGAACACTCTTATTATTATTATTACTCACACAAAAGAAAAGAAAATATGTCCTGGGATTTAACACTGTGGTTAAAATAGTAAAGTGAAAATAAAGCAGTTTTTAATTTGATTTAACATATAATTATTTACCTTCAGTTGCTGTTGCATTTCGGTTCAGAATGGTTGAATCCTGCACAGTATGCCTGAAGCAAAAACTATAGCAAAAATTGTCACAAAAATGTACAGTCGATAAGAAAAAATAAATAAAATGAAGACATAAATGTAGAATGTACTTACTTGCCAAAACAAAGCAGGTTTAATTCCTTTGTGGGGTATTAAACTTGCAACAGCCTGTGGAAACAAAAATATGTGGTTATATTCATTTGTGGATTATAAAAACTCACAACTCACTAATTTACATTTTAAGCTGCTCATCTCCAGTACATTGTAAGCACATTCTAAAATTAAAAACTCACCAAGGGACCAGATATAGGTAGAAAACCTGAAAACAAACAAAAAGTAGATGTCATCAGAGAAGCAAAAGAACATTTTCAATTCAGATGAATGCAAATGACTTCACACAAATGAATAAATATCACAAAAGAATACATTACAGAAAACAGTTTGTTATAATACCTTTGAGGACGAAACACTGGTGAGATTACAGCTCCAGTATCAGAATGGACAGAAGACTAAAAATGTATACAACATAACATTATTGACAAAAATTATTTAAAGTCACCATGAAATTAAAAAATGATTTATCCATGCACATTATTATCTTTTAAAAATCTATTTGTCTTCATAGTCTTTAATCAAAATAATATCCCTCTGATGGCTTGTTTTTCAGCAGGAGGGTGGGATGACCTGTCAATCAAATGAGATTACAGTAATAGCAAACCTCAACCATCCAATCAATTCTTGGTTGACAAAATCAAGTCCCACCTCTCAAACTCTATCAAACCATAAAAGTACTCTATTACTCTTAAACATTTACATTTTGAAGTTATCCACAGAGCACATTCACATACACAGAAGCAAGAATTCACCCTAAAAATATGCGAAGGTGAACATATTGATACAAAATAATGTATTATTTCAGTTCTGTGGCCTCTTTTGTCCTGTCTTTAAGAATATACTAATATTTATACTTTTGTCATGTTCACTTGAAAATTGTAAATTCATTCACTTACAAGAGACAGTAACCAGGCATTAGCAACCTAGAAAGAGATAGGAATATTGTTATGAATATATGAAGTGAATGAAATGAATGAATGAATGAATGAATGAATGAATGAATGAATGAATGAATGAATGAAAATACTGTGCAGCCTACCTTTTCATTTCTCTGTTTATTTCCTTCTTTCTCAAGAAGTATCCGGGCCTCCTCAATTTCAGCCTAAGAAAAATCATATTATGTATTTTGTTGTTATCTGTTAAATGTAAACAATGTTATATGTAAGGGACAAATATCATAACGTTCTTTTCATCCTTTATATTGTGCGAGATACTGTTCATATAGGCATTCTATAAGAAGCAATTGACAGTACTGATGTTACAGTATGTACACCATGTCATGTGCTGATTATGCTGCTGCCACTCACCTGTGATGACAACAAATAACGAGGGTCGAGGATGTTGAACCAGAGACGCAGTCTGCTTAGAAAAGACTGCAAAATGATTCATTTGTTGATTTATTTATTTGTCGCTGATATCATATTTTCACGAGCAAGACAAGCAAAACGTGATTTTTAAACAGTGACACACAAATTCAAGAAAGTACCTGTCCATTGGTTTGCCAGTACTGCAAGTTGGGATCCATTTTAGCTTTTTAATGACGGCTCTGGAAGCATTACCAATTCATTTTATGATTCTTAAATAAAGCTTAACTTATGTAGGTCCATGTGTAGGTCACGCAGAGAAGAGACATCCTTAAAAGTCTGCAACGCTTCCGCATGTCACGTGTTCAGACATCATCCAATTACACTCCGGCATGATCTGAGAGCGCGTGTCTACGTCTTTTTATTTTTTTTTTAAATGCTTTATTGTGAACAACAAGTACAATGTAATTTCTCATACAACACATAATTCACATGCCTCAACAAGAACAAAAAATAAAATAAAAATAAATATTAAAATATAATAAATCCTATGGTGTCTACGGTCAACAAGACAAATTTTTCATAACTGGCACTCCTGGGTCCTAGGTCTGGGTAACTTACATAATTTGTTAGAAAATATTCCAAGACGATCATTTATTAGAGCAACTTAGATTTACTTGATTATCCATACACATGTTTATAGGCTATTAAAAAACTGTGTGAAAATGTACGAATTTATGATACGTTTGTTTTGAGAAGCTCTAAATCATCATCGTATTTGGGCGATTAACAGTTTACGTTACAGTGCTTTGATCGTAAAATTAAGCATTTAAATGCCCTGAAAAAAGGCATAGCCTACTACAATGAATGCAATCCTTTTAGCCTACAAAATAGATTTTTCGGACTTTTTTTTAGCTAAAATGTCAGGCGTTACATGGTTTACAGTTACAAACCTTGTCGGCACCAATTTATCTATTATATATTTGTAATATTATTAAACAATTATTTTAAACAAATTATTTTATCGGTGTGCGTGTGCTGCGCACCTAATGCAAAATGAGTGCGCAACTTTGATGCTCAAGGTGTATTATTGCGCACTGCATTCATTCATTGAGGCTTGAGCATAAGCAAGATGGCAGCCACCATCGGGAGACTTTTCAGGACTTCTGTAAGTTTTATATAGTAGTACCGATAAAAAAAGATTTCTGCTGCGAAACATTATTACGAGAAACAAGTGCTGAACTACATTTAGGTGCAAGTGTAATTTAGTTAAACTATGTTAGTCGTAGTTTGGTCAGCAGATACGTTTCACGGACGGTGTTTAACCTTTACACAGCTTATATAATGTGCTGTGCACTGTCAGATACATGTCAGAAGAATTACTAATCATAAACAATTATTACATGTAGCTTGTGCAGATCTTTTTGTTTTTAATTACTTGATCTATTTTAACCTAAAAATTTTGAAACAAACCTAATCTCACTACAAACGTGTTAACCTAAGTGTAACTAGCTTACATTATTCGTGGAAAGCGCCATTAAGCTGGACTGTGTAGTTTGAGATATTTGTACGCGATGTGCACGATGTTATGGGATGGTGCTATCTCTATCTGTTGAAAAGCGATAAGCTTGTGTAACCGCTCTTTTGTGTAACATCATGTCCCCCATTTCACAACAGGCAAGAAGAGCTGCAGTTAATGGACTGAATGTCTTGGTCCCTCACAATGGACCATCACAATGCAGCTCTTCTTTTATCAGGGCCCCACAATTCCTTGCTTGCATTGCTGCACAAAAAGCTTGCTCTCAATCAGTAAGTCTTATAAGATTTTGAGTTTTTGCACTTAATTAAATATTATAAGTATTATCTTTGCTAATCTATCATGCATGTTTGTAAATATCAGCCACTGCAAGATGGGCCCCAGCAGTCACTCAACAGGCCCCACATTTCAAAGGCACTGCTGTTGTCAATGGAGAGTTCAAGGAGATCAGCCTAGAAGGACTTCAAGGGCAAATACCTGGTCCTTTTCTTTTACCCACTAGATTTGTAAGTTTTTCATTGCACATTTTCTTCACAATAAACGTTAGTGTAGTAAACTAACTTTTATGGAGTGTGGAAATACAGTGTTCTCTCGTGCATAAGATTGTCTCAATATTTATATCTCAATTGTAATTACATTTGTTCATCACTCTAGGATTATTGATTAAACTGTTGATATACTGTTGTTTTTAATGCTTCTTTTATTCTGCCCACTCGGCAGCACTTTTGTTTGCCCCACAGAGATCATCGCCTTCAGTGACAAAGCCAATGAGTTTCGTGATGTAAACTGTCAAGTAGTCGGTGTTTCTGTGGACTCTCACTTTACCCACCTGGCTTGGACCAACACCCAAGAAAAGGTTAATACTTATGTACACACTGCAGCTATATACAGTTGTCACTTTGCATTGTTTATCAGGCCCTATTGATTAGTTGACTGAAATGAAAAACACACTGTTGGCTGTTTGAGCAATGCAACGATTGACATTGTATAAACCAGTAATGTGCACATTCTCAGTTTTCTAAATAGCATCAAGGCGTTGGGAAACTAGCATCAAATTCATGCCAAATGTTAAGCTTTCCAACTAACGTCTGGTTTGCCTCAGAGTGGAGGATTAGGAAAAATCCACATTCCTCTGTTGGCTGATCTCACAAAGCAAGTGTCCAGAGACTATGGGGTCCTGCTTGAGGGTCCTGGAATTGCTTTAAGGTACTGTCATTTAATCAATGTACTTGGATTACTTTATTTTAGACATTCTCAAACATTTTTTTTCCCCTGTATCTGTATGTTTGTTTTCATGCATTGCTAAGCTGGATAGTTTGCCTTTTTTGCAAATTATCCATCACTAAATGATGTTTCACATTATAGGGGTCTTTTCATTATTGATCCTAATGGAGTGATCCGAACACATGAGTGTAAATGACCTGCCTGTTGGACGCTCCGTTGAGGAAACCATCCGTCTGGTCAAGGCCTTCCAGTTTGTGGAAACCCATGGTGAAGTCTGTCCTGCCAGCTGGACCCCAAAGTCACCCACGGTAAGCTTTTACTGGTGTCAAAGAATGATATGATTACACTGCATAATATGTGGTTGGTGCATAAAAGACTTTTAAAGAGTTTTAAAGGACAAGTTTGCGTTACAGTGTCAGTAGTATACTTAAATGAACTCTTTCTTCATGTTTTCTGCATCCAGATCTCAGTTTATTTATCATTATAGATCTAGGTACTGGTTACATGAAGGAAAAAGTATGCATAGCATAGTTCACTTACATATACTACAGACACAGTAACAATACAAAGCAGGTTGAAAATCAGCAAACTTGTCCATTAATTATTGTAAATGGGTAGTATTTGGCCAGATGTGAACTAATCATAACCATAGATAATAGTGTGAAATGTAAGGTTTGTTGCTTTTGGTTTGACTTGACTTAATTTGTGTAATTTACTTTTTTTTTTTCTTAGATTAAGCCGACTCAGATGGCTCGAAGGAATACTTTGAGAAGGTCAACTGAAAACCCTAAAACTACTGGTACTGACTGATCCTGCAGATCTTAGCACTTAACTGAAACAAGTTCATAATCCATATCCAAAATAAATATAATTATTTATAGACATCATGCATCAGTATGTTGCCAGTTAATAGAGAGTGGAATCTGTTTTGATGTTGTTAAGCTGTCCTATTAAAAACTGCTCTGTTAAATTTGTCTCTTTGCCATAGCACATGCTTTCTATCCAAAGTGCTTCACTCTCCGACATAAGTAAAAAATTGTTGACATTTAAATATTGTGTGGTCAAATTTGTTTTTATAAAATTATATGCATGCATGAACTGTTCACAACCCAATAACATGCAATGAGAAAATAAATAGGGGCAATTTTGATTTCATGCCAACTTTCAAAGAATATTATACTTTAAAGGCACACTGTAACTTTTGGCTCTCTAGCACAGGGGTTCTCAACTCCAGTCCTCGCGACCCACTGCTCTGCATATTGTGTATGTCTCCCTTGTTTAACACACCTGATTCAGATCCTCAGCTCGTTAGGGTAGACAGAGTCTATGCTAACGAGCTGAGGATCTAAATCAGGTGTGTTAAACAAGGAGACATACACAATATGCAGAGTAGTGGGTCACGAGGACTGGAGTTGAGACCCCTGCTCTAGCAGTTTAAACAAAATTGCAGTTTCAGAGAAAACATTGTTTTGGCTGTGCTTCGAGATCTGTGCGACTGTGCAGATGAATATGAGCCTTTGCAATAGATACTGCTTTACATTGAGCTCTGGTTGAGAGCTAAAAATGGCAAAGTATCTATTAAATAAAATACCTTACATTTAAAGACATGACAAAGTGACATGTATATACGCAATTTTTACACAAAAAATCCCATCATATAACTACTTATAAATAGTAAAATCAGGGTAAGACAAAAATCATGTTTTGGAAGAAGGACAGGTGATATATTGATTAACCCTCTGGGTTGTTCGTTTCAGAGTCACACTTAGAGGTGTTCGGTTCCAAATGGACCCAAAGGGCGGGAATCATATTTAAAAAACAAAATCATATATATATATATATATATATATATATATATATATATATATATATATATATATATATATATATATATATTTTTTTTTACTTGTTTTTTAATAATATTTTTTTCTTTTACTTTTTGGTGTTTTGAGAAAATTAAAGAAAAAAATCCAATTTCTCCACCCCATTGAACATAATAGAAAAAATATAAAAATAAACAAATATATATTTTTTATTTTTTTTAAAGCTGTATTTCATTTTAGAGTCAATTCTAGGCCTTATAAAAGCAATTTTTGAAATGAGGTTGATGCCATCTGGTGGACAAACTGAGTATTTTAAAAATGCAAAACACATGTATAATCAGATTTTTTTGGTGTGTGTGTGTCTGGGATGTGTCTGTTTTGCACCCTTTTTGTTTGATAGATTCACACCTTCACTCTTGTGTGCTTTTTTAAGATCGTGGCTGATTTGTAGATTGTACGCACAAAAAAACTAATTTTTTTTTACATTTTTGCCAATTTCCCATTCATTTTCCATGCAGGTCCATTTGGACCCTGAAGTGTAACTATTTTTTTTTACAACCACTTAGACTATTCACATCCTGTCCCCAATTTTTTTGGGTGTTCAAATACCAAATACCAACAAAGTCACCAAATTTCAGACCATTCCGAGGAAGCTGTGATTTTTATTTTTTATTTATTTAAATTGTTTGGGACCATTTGGGCCAGAACAACCCCAGAGGGTTAATTTAATAATGTTCATTTGTTAAATCATTTGTTAATTTTGAACAAAAAAGTGTTACATAGTGTACCTTTAAGTATTTTAGTAAAACAATGATCCTAGGATATGGTAGTGTTTGTAAGTGCAAGAGTTTAAAACAATGCATTTGTTACTAAAAAGGTTGCGAAATCCTGCTTTATATTATTGTTCAGACAGGATTCAACGGCCGTTCACTGCAGTCCTTGCTAAAAGGTACTGTACAATCACAATACAGCAATACTTTGATCTCAGAAACTTCGAGATTTGACTGATTATTAACCAAATTTTTAGAAACACAATATGTTTAAGACAGATGAAGCTGCTGTCACACCATTTGTTTATTCTAATGAAAAGTGCAATCATTACATACTGACTTGTGTGTAATTCTTGTAGCTTCCATCAAGTACTCAGCTGTCCTTGAAGAAAATTTTAATTGACAACTTTTCCTTCATAACCATGCCTACATAACCTCAAAAACAATGTTTATTTCTTTTTTTCTTCTCCTTTTTTGCAGCAAGTTAATATTGTGTTTAAAATGTCTCTTTAGACTTCACATGGAACATGACATGAAGAACCAGAAATAATTTTGTTTAAACTGGGAGGAATGATTTTTAGAAAAAGGCTTTGCCACTTTTTTTTCTTACATACTGTATTTACACAATGTAACAAGAAAAATAAGAACAACAGCTCTAAGTGTGTCTGCACTTAGGAACCATGAAAACATCTAGTAAAGTGTACAATAACTTCACTTTGTACAGTATGTCTGCAGATTTAGCATGTGCGCCTAAATTGTGTGACAAAAATCACAATTTTGGTTCAGATCATGGATACAAAAAGAAGCACGAGTGAGCTGTCCAAGACAATGAATAGCCTTTCAACTCTTTAAATAAAAAAAATAATAAAAAAAAGCTGATGACTATCTCTTCTGATGAGCAGCACAAAGTCAATGAAGCACTTATTTTTGAGAACCGTTCTACAAGATGCAATAAAGGGTAGTGATGAGGGTCACTTAAAATGTAATTATGATCAACAAAAACTAATAGAATCTGATTTGGTGAAAAATTCATGCAATATCAGGCAAGATGTAACTGTGCCAAGAAGCCCCACCCAACCTTCAAAAAACATAACAAAAACCCTAATCTGACTGTCCATAAAAGAAAGAAAAGACACCCTTTAATAAATCTGTACAACCAAAATACGTTTGGGATCTACATCTACAGTTCACATTATTAAGGTTATATACATGGCCACCCCCCTCCATATATTATCTTTACGAGCAGACTTCATTCAAACCCAAACAACAACATAAAACTGAACTGGAAAAAGAAATATCACATCACACATCCCATTAAAACAATCTGCCACCAAACCATCATTTCAGATCACACGGTCTCACTAGAACATGCTTGTGGATAGCGAACTGTGTCTGATGTGCTAAGCTCTGTCCTGCGGGTCTGTGGATCTGAGCTACAGGACAACAGATGCCCTGAAAAGGTAGAGCTAAAAACCGGTCTGCTTCACATCATATTGGGTTTCTCTATTTATGACTTTTTTTTTTAATAATTTCTGTATTTTGGAAAAACAATACTACAATGAAGGCATTGTACGACTAATACAAAACAGACAAGCAAGAGGATGGACTGTAAACCCCACTCTCTGATATTCTCATATAATAGAACAAAGGCTCTCAATACACTTTGGCCTCTTCACTGAAGAGAGCTAGACTATTCCATCAATAAAGATCTGTTCAATGGTTTTGGGGGGTGGGATAAAGTTATAAGAAATAGGAGGCAACTGTTGAGGTGTACTTTCTTTCCCCTTTATCTGCGTTTACTGCCTGCATTGCCTCTGAAGGGAAAAACGAAAAAGCAGATAAAATAAAAAATAAAAAGTCCTGTTTATTACACCTCTCACTTTACCCTTGTGTACGCATCATGCCGCAACATTTAATTCATTGAGAAAATGGAAAACTAGATTTTGTACAAGATACCACAATCTCTTCTTGCAAAATAAATGGAGACTTTGTGCCCGCTGTCGATATCGGAGGAAGTGCCGGCTGATCCACAGCGTCGCTGCCGAGTTTTTAGTCGATTTTTACATTTGTGTAGATCTTCCTCACGAAGGCACTTGTTCCCATGTAACCTACCGCTCCTAAAAACAAAGAGATGATGCATTGTGTTATCACAAGAATATGTCGCTCCCCTACCCATATAGAAACGCTTATAATTATAACAAGGAGAATCACTGTACTAGAGAAGTGTTTCAGTTTTCTTGTACTCACCACACATGATTCCCAGAGCAGTACTGAACACAGCCATGTAGCCAAAATAGAATGACGTCTGAAATAAGCCATACATCCTGCAGATAAAATTAGTACATGCTAATCATTGGTATCAGATCTACACACAGACAATTACCATATTTTCTGGACTATAAGTTTTATCATATAACATACTGCAACCTATATAATGCTATTAAATTTAAGCACTACTTGTGTTTTTTTTTTCCTTCTTTTTTCTCAGCACAATTTTGCCCCTGTGCGACTTCAAAAATAAAAATTCTAGGCCGAAACTCGAAAATTCTGGATGCACTTGGCCGAAAATGAAAATGCATTTTAAAAATTATTTATTTAATATTTAAAATTAGCTTTAATATTTATATTAAATAGTAGACTGTTTATAAATGACATTCAATAATTTTTAATGATGCTGAATTTAAAAAAAATGCAAGCCAATGAAATAACCTCACAAAAATTGGACAGAAAATATAATATTAAAAAAATATTAAATATCAATATATTATTCTTTATTATTTCTATGCAACAGGATCAGATTTAATAGATTTATTTTTAACCAATTATCCAAACAATGTGTAGTCCTACAAAGCTATTATTTTCAGAGGATGTAAGCAGATCAGTGAACGAGGTGGTAGCGTAATTTTACCAGTGTTGCCCAGTACGGCTGACCACACCATGGTAAAGAACAACAGGGCTATTCCAAACTGAAACAAGAATACAGTAGTACAACTACATAGACGGTTCATGTAAATGCGTTATTTGAGCAGACTTTGCTTTTCAGATGAGCATGAGCAGTTCATGCGTGGGAACGTTCGCATGGGGCCGAATATTGAGCGGATAGTCACAATAACAGCTAGTAATAACAGCTAGAGCGAGAGTGAAACCGGAGCGCTGAACACTGAGGGGTGGGGGAAAACTGTTTTCGGCAGAAATTTCAGGTCATACCTATTGCACACAAGCAACCATGCTTAAAAAGAGAAACTAAAATTTCAGTATGTTCCTTACACACAGATTTAGGATGTAGTTTCTAGCATTTTCATTTGTATTGTTTTTTATGTTTTATATTTTTATGTAGTTTGTCGCTTTATAGATAATGTTTATAGAAAATAGCAGCTTGGAAATTCTACAAATATCTTTGTAAGTGACTGAGGGTGAGTAAATGACAGACATTTCAATTGAGCATTCATACAATTACATTTAGGGAAAGAAACTAAAACTCACTTTGTTTTAAAGAAATAGTAGTAGAAGGAGTACATGTAAACGTAAACTGCTGTTGAGGCTGCAGAGAGAAAGCTGGTCCACTGCCTGCAAAAAAATAAAACAAATAAAAGGAAAATAACATTAATCTTAAAAGAAGCACCGTCATTTAGTCTCATGATGTCATCTGGTTGAGATGCACTTATGTCCCTACAAATTTAAACGCCTCTGCGGTTCTGATCCCAAGTACGTTGGGAGGATGGAAACAAATTAAAACACATAAGCAGAACAGCATTATAAAGACAGTATAGCATGCAATGATCCTTACCATCTGTAGTCTTCTGCATTGAGAAGGAAGTAGGTACAGACGATGGTAACACAGACTGTAACAATGCACAAGATCACCAGCACCAGCATCATAAATCCATACACATAGTAAATCTTGTAGGCCCAGAAAGATGTGAAAATGAAGTACCTGAAAGAAAATGTAAGATATTTAAATCTTACAGATATTCATAGTCATTATGGGTGTGTGTGTACTCAGAAGTGTGCAGACTTACATCTCAATGAATATTGACCCGAATGGAAGAATGCCACCAAGACACACAATAACCGCTGGCTCCATAAACCTGCCAATTCAGAGAAACATTTAGTAAGACAAATTTATTTATAAAAGTCTAACTATCATTTAATCTGACGTATAGAAAACCTTCACAGTATTTACATTTAAATCAATATGATCATGTTTGAACATCATGTAAATCACAGAAAAATGAACCAATGGGGAATATGGGATTATATCAAGACAACTGAACAGGTGTGAGACGCTCTGTAATGTGTGTATCATGACTGAGGTTACCATTTCTTCTCTGGGATGGGTCTGGGTACAGCATTGACCCTGCAAGGAAAGTTGGGCTGACCAGAGAGATTCCTGCCCAGAATTGTCCCCACCAGGTTCAGAGGTAAAATTACAAAGAAACAGATGCAGCACACTGCAACCTGGTCAAAATAGAAGAAAAATACCAATGATAAACAAATACCGTACCAAAGCAATTAATGCTTTAACCCAAAATGAAAATGCTCATGTCATTCCAAACCCACATGACTTTCATTCATTTTCAGAACACAAATCAAGATATTTTTAATGAAATCTGTGAGATTACTTTCCCTCCATTGTCCTTCTATTCATCCAAATCTTGAATGGTTCAAAATCTTCAATAAGAGATCATAAAATAAATTCTTATGAATAGAACAGTTTAATCCAAGTCTTCTGAAGAGACACAATTGCCTTTATATGATAAAGAGATTTAATTTATGCTTTTGTTCACATATAAACATTGATCTGGTGATGGTGCAGTGGATAAGACATGCCTTGGGTGTGAGAGAACCAAGTTCGAATCCACTGTGGGACACCAATGTGTCCCTGAGTAAGACACTTAACCCCTCATTGCTCCAGTGGTGTGTGACCTCTGACATACAAACCAATTGTAAATTGCTTTGGATAAAAGCGTCAGCTAAATGAATAAATGTAAATGATCTTAGCACACTAAACAGAAGTTCAAGTATGCTTGCTTGACACACAAGAACCAATGAGGTTAATTCTCACGGGTTCGAGGTTCCACATGAACCAATGAGATTTTCCCTCTGCAATCACAAGTATTGTTGATGTTACGTTATTTAATCTGAGTGCTCTAAGATTAATGTTTATGTGTGAATAAAAGCCTAAATTAAATATGTTCACCATATAAAGCAATTGTGTCTCTTCAGATGACTTTAAATACCAGTCTTATTGCAAGTCTTATGGATTTGGAACAGTATGAAAGTGAGACGAGTTGTTGACAATTTAAATTTTTGGGTCCATAATTTTGAGAATGATAAGGGTATAAACCACTTTCAACAAATTGCATGTGTAAAATGTAGCAGACTAGAAACTAGATGACACTAGCATGTTCACAACCAAATTTAACTGTCCAAAATAACACATATAATGTGAAAACAGTTGACTGTCTTTTCTACTTAGTAGTTGATCCCAGTTGTAAAATCAACCTGAGATTGACTTATTATTGCCTGAGATAGCCATGTATAGACTACACACTGTATAAGGCGGATTACTAACTCACCATGGTGCCGAATGGGATGGCTCTAGAGGCATGGTAGTAGATTGCAATAAAGTTTATGAAGAATGCTGTGCCACACACCATGGCAGGGATCAGAAAAGCTCCTATGAACATCTGCTTTATCCATCTCCTCCCTGAAAATATTATGCAAGAAACAAGAACAAAAAGGTCTATAGACACTTAGAACACCTTCAATAGGTTGTCTTAAAAGCTTAAATACAGTTCAAATGACATTTGGACCTTTCATTATTGCAGACGTTACAAATATTAGTTTGCATACCTCCTTGTTTTGCATAAAGGCTTCCACCAAAGTAGCCGTTGACTGGCGACGTGGCAGCATAGACAAATATGGCTGTACTCAGCATGGACCCTCTCCTACAAAAGCCAACACGAAATTCATTTAATGAGCACTTTAGAAAATGTGAATATCCCTTACAGTCCACCTTTCCATACATGTCCAAATGTATATCATGGTTATACAACAATGTAATTTTTGTTGTAGCCTATATTTAATTATTAGACAATAATTGAACAATACACATAGTTTATCATTGCCCTGTTAATAATAGGTGAAACTCACTCTGTATACAAGTCCTCAATCATGGCCAAAATGATGACTATGAGGGAAACCGAGAAGATCTGACACCCAGAGCCAATGAGGGAGGAGAATATCAGCGGGTGGCTGGACGGTCTGAACACATCACCATGAACCTGCTTCCATCCATATTCATCACCGAGATCACGATCCTGAGGAAAAAGAATGTGCATTGAGTTTGATAAAATGCAGAGAGGAAGACACCATTCCTGAGAGGAACATAGCATTACACTTGGAACTGTTATTAAAGCTTCACAACCTCTCAATCAACCATTGAGAGGTTGTGAATAAACCAATTCATCACAGATACAAGAGAAAACAAATGCGTAACTTAAAAGGTGATGGATTAATAAGGCTCATGTAATAAAGAATACAAAAACGTTCAGTAAGTGATCACCATATCATCCATTTCTTCTTCTTTGCTGTATCTGGCGTAGTCTTTCCGTAATGTCCTCATCAGGATCATTGAAACAAGGCCCACCAGGAAAATCACCATCATGAAAGAGTTGAATATTGAGAACCAGTGAATCTGTCAGAAAGCAAAAAGCATTCCATAAATTCATTATCCCCCAGCACATTTTAAATTAGATGGGAAGGAGTTAGCAAAAAACAATATGTGCCATTTACCCGGTGTTGAAAAAAGGACGGATCAAGATATTTGTCAAATCTATCCTCAAATTTCACATCAGATTTCTTCCACTTCACCTGTGAGGATTGGCATAAGTTTGTAATTTTATTAATTTTTCACATATTATTCTTTCACACAATAAGCATTAGTATTAATTTCCCACTACAAATTAATTAACCTAGTATTAGTTAATATTAGCAGGTTTCTGAGTTTTACTCACAGAGTATGACATGGGAATTTTTGTGTTCGGCACAAGCTTAACCTTCCCCTCACTGGTCAGGTTAACATCCACAATTCTATTCCCATTGTATCCGATCTCCAGCTTTTTGTAAGTCCAGAGATAATAGTCCTCTCCATTCTCATCAGCTTCGCCAACGATACCTTAAATCATCCCACAAAACAATCTTCAGTTTAGAATGAAGGCAAAAATGTCACATTATGTCAACAGTATATTATCAGTTTAAATAAACAAGTACATTAAATCCAAATAATATAATATTTGTATCAAAAATATGCAAACTTACTCTGCCTCTAAAATTATTGAAATAACCACTAATATCACAGCCTAACATTTTACAATCCAACCAAACCCTTACGGACAAGTCTGTTCCTCTTGAATATCGTTTTATGTGAAATGCTGAATGGCATAATCATGCTGTCATTTCAAGTAAAGAACAAACAAAAAGAAACACATGTAAGCATGCCACCAAGACAAACTTCTTGTAAAGGTTCTCCATAAAGACACAACATATACTCCTCAAAAACATATAGCTCACTCACATGGCAGTTTCCCTTCATTTATTTCAGATCCTTAAATAATTTATGAGCAACTATTAAAACACTTAACCCTACTGCTCTTTCAACATATGGTTTTACAATGAAATTTAATTTAATTAGTTCTGTTGAATAATAATGGTTTGTTAAAATGTCCCCTGGTGGGAAACATGTTTAAAATACTTCAATAAAACTGATTTCCCTTTCAGGCACAGTTTATTCTTCCTTCTTTTTAGAACAATGTAATTGATTTGCAACATGTATTATCTAAGGTACAATATCGTTTGAAAATCTTGGAGAAGATGGTCATTAAATGGGAAGCTTCCAGAAAATATATAGCTATTTTGGCAGCTCACAATGGATCTTAAAGAACTTTTAAGAAACCAACACAGTAGGCTTTCATCGGCGCTAGTTCGTCGGCTTGGTGTGTTCCAGGCTTTACACAAGCTGTTGGATGTGAAGAATAATGTCCAGGGTACAAAATGCCATGCAAAAAGAGGCCATATTCTGGAGCACCTATAAGTATGGTGGCTATATCTGAAGTCTCTTTTGGGAGTGGACATGATCCAAGTCTGCACATACACTGCTGACATAACCCATAACCATTTTCTCTGGATTTTGAAACCACTCCTTTCAGCCATCCTGATGCTCCTCATAGGGCTTGTAATGGAACATGGACTTGAAAGTCACAGCCAGAGTAACAGAGTAACTCTGCAGCCTCAAATGTTGCATAATGAAATCAATACTCTTTAGATGCTTTCTGTCAATCAAAAACGGTCACAGAACAGGATGTCCCAGAATGACCAGATACATACATGCCACTTTCATTTCTTTGCACAGATTAATCAACCAGGTGCACAAAGTTAACAGTACCCAGGAGAGCAGTTGGTCACCCTGTCTCTGCACACCCGCACATAAAAAAAATTATCTTACACAATGTAGAATTTCACTTGCATTTCAGTGAAGGTCACCCACAAGCAAATACCCCTTTTGATGATTAAAATGATCATCAGAAAACTGTTTGTCATTTTTGTTGTTTGTGCTAAAAGGTTAGTTAGTCTCAAAAATATATTTGTACCCTTCACAATTGCTGTCTCATTTTTTCTTCTGTCTAAGCTGAACAGCGTTATTGTTAACACAAACTATAGATATTAGATGAAAAACTGATTATATAAATAAAAATAAAAGTCTTAATCTAAAATTAGGTTTGCCAATCACTCTGGCTTATTCTGGTCTACAGTAATAATCTATAGCCAATCTACAATTCTGGTTTACTCACCCCAAATGGGAAGGTCATCTATGTACATTTGATACCAGTAGTGGTTCTTGATGGCATAGACAAACGCATCTTTTTTAGGTTTGTCTAGTTCAATGTCACAGTATGTCGTCTGCAACACCTCATCTGTAAAAGACAAATCTTTGCATTCTTACAATCATCACAAGAGCAGTTATCTTACCTAATCAAACATGTGGATGAATGATCTATGTAAATTACATTCATAGTACTAGTTTACATGTAATGCCATTTAATGCTTGTACCCTTGATAAGCTTCATTTGAAAAAGTTAACATGGTAGCCACAACAGTCAAGTCACCTTTATTAATATAGTGCTTAACACAATACAGATTGTGATTCAAAGCAGCTTTACAGTGAGAACAGGAAAATGATGCATTTGGGCCATTGTTCAGTTGAACAGGTATTAAGACCATACCTGTATACTTGATATCCAGACCGCTGAACTCCAATTCAACCCCCTGTAGCGCCTCTCCTAACGTCTCATGATAATGACTAATAGTTTTCTTCGTGCCCACACAGAATGGTAAGGAGAAATACTTATAGGTCTCCTGTCGGTTGTGATAAGGGCCCACTGTATTCATCCATAGAACCACCTCCTCTTTATCAGAGTACTGCAAAAGAACGAGAACAGTCATTAGCTACCTGTTTCAAATACCAGCATCTATTCTTTGTGATGTTAATTCAACTCCAGAATTGAAAGAGCTCAGACTTAGAAGGCTCCATCTTCAGTCTATATAGAATAAAGTATGCAGAGCCTTACAAACAGACCATTGGAAGCAATGATTATTGTTGCCGCTCAATGGTTATTATCAATATCTTGTTGTATCTTTAACAAGTTTTCCAATTCATAAATGAAATACCCTATTTTGAGGCAAATGACAACAATCGAGATATGATTAGACATAGGCCTAATAGATCATTAGATAATAGAAATGTAATTGATTCTGGTGTGGAAATAATCATGATACAGATTGAAGAATGGAGAAATAGTTATTTCTTCATGGGAAGACAAAAGATGATATTTTCAAGAATGTTGGTAACTAAACAGTTTTGGTGACCATTGACTTCCATTGGAGAAACAACAAAAAATTCATTTCTCAAAATAACTTCTTTTATGTTCCACAGAGGAAAGTGGTTGGTTCAAACTGAACTATCCCTTAAATTCTTTGAATTAAGAAGCTAAAGAAACACAGTAAAGATAGGGTGTGAACCAGTAAATCAGGTAGTGTTACACCATCCTATCTGAATCTAGAGAACAAATATAAGAGCAACTGCATGGTTGCGACAATGAAACCTTAAACACGTCTCCCATGCTCAGAGTTATTCCCATTGGCAATCAGTTTGAACAAAAAGAAGAACATTATCCACCAGAAACCCCTCTTGAGACGAAAGGAGGAATTATGTTTTATGAGCTATAATTCATCATCATAGATTATGTGTGGTGCTGAATAATCCCAGTAATATTATGAAAGATGTGAAAGGGCTGCAATAAAAGTGAAGATTTAAATCTCTGTTAACACCCAAAATCAACTTGTCTAAACTGATCAGTGTCATACAACAGATGCTTTTCATATTGTATTTAATGGTGATACCTACAAATGTCCGAAATGCTGATGAATGAAAAATGGAGTTCCAATTATGACATTTTGATTAAATATCAAAGGCACTATATGTAATTTTTTTCACTACAAGAGGGTGCAGTTTCCAACAATAACAAAGGCGTAAGTTTATGACGCAGCGATGAGCTGAATAAAGGGACTTGCTGTGAAGCTGATCAGGATCTAATAATGTTTATGGATGAGAGCAAACATTCATGTATTTTAACATTACAGGTGTATGAAGCAAGTCGTGATTGCTAAAGAGACAGATATCATACGCGAGTCCCGCAGATATATAGGACTAAGGACATTTGATTCTACCGGACGTGGGGCTCTCGGCATCTTAAAAACGCCACGCCGATAGTGATCTTTAATTAAGTTCTCCTTGTTTGTCCCAAAGTCTGCTTGCCATGGTCTATGTTTGAAAGTGAAGGGTTGGGGTCAGAATCATCCCTTGCCTCTTCAGTTTAAGTATAAGTATATCCTTTTATGATTACATTATTCTTATAATAATCATTAATCAAAAAGAAACAAGAACTGCATGCCACTAAACATTACGCACTAAGTAGTTGTCCACGTCTGTCGCCATGGTTACGTCATGGCTATGGCAGTATGAACAGAAACCGAGGATAGCACGGATATTGCGTCATGGACAGGTGACATTTGTTTCCGGAACGGCCACAAATTAAAAACTGCAGGAAATACATCACAATGTGCAAGTGATTTTTTTTTATATTTTATTACAAAATGCTTACATATTGTACCTTTAAATTAATTTGCATGTCATGCTGACTTTCAAGTCATCTCAAATAAAACATTATCACTATAATGCTGTAACAGTTCCACTAGAAGAGTGAAAAGGTGTAAATATACTACAATAAAAACTTGTAATTGCTTAATTGTAAGCTGCCTTATGTAATCTTCCTAACCCATGTAATTGTAGTCTAATATTTAGATGTTATTCAATATTTCTGAGATGTGTTAGTGGCGAGATAACACGTTCCAATAATTGCGATGGATTAAAGCAAACGTCCATTGTACCTGACAGATTTCATTTGCTTAAATTGGTTGTTATTTTGAACTATTTTCATTTAATGACATAGCCTATGGTTAGGAACTGTAAAATATACAGTCACCAAAATGACACCGAGAAAAAAACTGCCACTCCGTCACAGTCAACCGCAACCAAAGCTGCTTTATATGTAAATGTAACAATGTTTCACAGTGTATCGGTCATATAAATGCCTAGACGAACCGGATATGTGTGTGTACAGACGGACATATTTATTTAAGCTAACGACGGCTAGCAGACTCTTCAGAATAACCTCATACATACAAAAAAGAAACGCACACAACACACGAAAACACATCTTATGCCTAAAATAACATTTTGCTTATTATTTATCATACGAGGAGTCGAACCCGAGAATTTCGAACACAGCCCTGTTGTTTGAACAGCATAATGTAATAGGATAGCTGATGCTAAGCTAGCCACGTAGCTTCTGATGTGCTTAGCATTTCTAACATAGACACGGGACAATGCATCAATTATCGTATCAAGTTTATTGGATTAATTTATGTCCTTTGATGTTAGGCACTTTTGCCAGGACAACCAGCTCAATATCTAACGTCTCTCGAGACTATACACACCGAACACAGAGGGCTTCTCGGCCCGCAGTTTATCTTCATCTTACCTTATGTTCGTGTTCATCTGCTCGAACTGGCAGCAATGAACTAAAAACAGTCGTCAAGACAACCACTTCAATCGTCCACCTGCAGAGCCCCATGATTTTCTAGGGAAAATTCTGCGACTGATTTGAAATGGTATCTTTTTTGGGGGCTATCCCACCTTCCTTCTTCCTGGTTCTATGACAGTAGTTGTCTTGAGGTGCTCACACATACGAGTTTGTCGTAAAACTGCTCGGCGAGTGATCAGCGCGTCCACCGCTGATTGGTGAGAACGGGTCACATGGGTAACTTGGACCTATTGTTGGAGAGAGCGATGAGTCAAAGTTGAGAAAGAAAACCCTCCGCTTCGCCACCCATGGCCACGTCATCTGAGCGCAAACAGAAGCGGTGGAAAGGCAGGCTGCTAAGCAGGATGTGAAAACAACACTGACGAATGTTCATTGATAGGAACTTCAAATAGTGTAGTAGAAAGTTAAGCCTAATCAGTAAACATATCGCTATTAAACGTCGATTCATTCAAGACCACAGTTATTCCTCACCAAGCTGCCAAAATAAAACATTTCACAAAAGTTTCGTTAACATGAATACAATAACTAATTTCCTCCAATTATTTTTGTTAATAATTTAATTGTAATAATTTAACAACAAATGTGCATGTTCACGGTTCTCATAAGTCAAATAGTCACATGCCATAGGCTATAGCCATAGGTAAATAACAATAATGACATATAAAGTGTTGCGTTTAGAACTTTTCGATTTTAAAATGATTTAATTTAATTTTATATTTTTATTACTGGATTTATTATTAGCTTTAACTCACTAACCCCTGCTTTTCCCTCATGAACCCCCAGGGGCGACTTGCTATAGGTATTTTTGTTTAGTTTTGTTTGTTATTTGAAATGGGGCAGGTAGCGTCGCATGTTGGCTAAAAACCTTTTTACAAAAAAGCATTTGTCTTTCAAAGTAGTTGAGATTCTTTGAGAACTCAAATTTCACTTGATAATGGGTTGATTTTCCTATAGCCTTACCTTTTACAACCACAACAACAAAAACAACACAGCATTTAAAGAGCACACACACTACACATACAGGCCTACGATGCTTTTGGGAAACGCTGCCCTAGTTATTTGTGTGATATGGTGAGTAAAGTTACACAATCTAATTGTTATACCACTTCATTGTATCATCACACTAAACGGCATTTAAACAAGCTAGAAAGCGACGTCATGAGTTTATGAGCGCGGCCCCACCTCAGTCGACGTCAGCACTTTGCCCCTAACCAATGAGAAGCATTGTGGGCGGGGCTAAACGTGTACCCCCGCCCCAGGTGCACCCCCACCTAAATCTGTGGGGAGTATAAAAATCAGAGTGGTTTTGTTTCCCAGGTATGCGTCACAATGGGTCCTGCAGTAGTGTTGGGTTTGAATTGCGAATTTGATTGAGATGTTTACGTTAGCATATTTGTGGCTAGCAGGAGTCTGATACGTCCTCTGGTTTTCTCTCTGGTGTGCACTGGCCCTTGCGATAGCTGCCAGGTAAGTTTCCGTATTTTAAAGAGTTTTCTTGGTTAACGGGAGACTAAATAGCCTCTATCTATGCACGAACCCTGCTGACGTGTGTCCGAAAGAATCTCAGTCGGCGTCTTTACTTCCGGAAGTGCGTTCTGCAGGCCAAGTGGCAAAACTTGAATAAAATCCATTGCATATGCAATATAATGTGGACAACATTGAATAAATTCATTTTCGTCCGGTTAGATGCTGATAATTAATCACTCAAACAAACCTGTTTATTTAAACCTCTCTACACAGCCGCGGACCAGCGCGGGACTCGCAGCGCCCCTCCTTGTCTGTAGTCCTTTAACACTTTTTACTCGTGTTTGTAGTTCTAACCGAATCCTCGTCCACCGCGCAATGGTTTGTGGGCAATATCAGTCGTTCGGATTCTGACCGGAAATAGTAGACCATCCGGGTATCTTTGAAACACTCATTTCAACATACTACGGTTTGGGCACGTACTAATTCTATTTTCAAATACCATTTCAGGACGGACAGTATGCGAATTGGGACGCAGCACATTTTCTCAGAAACGGAGGCAACGATTTTAGAAACGCTGATTCGCTAGTCGAATTTCGTACGATATGAGAGAATACTAACCCTCAAAGTTGTTGATGTAGCTCGAAATTTATAATTTAAATAACTTCTCTTTTTCACTCTTGTGTGACAGCTAACTGCCACACAGTGTTGTTAACATCATTCACGTTAACCGCAGGACGTATTTATAAACCGCAAGTGTAATTTGACACTATCTACACCTAACGCAAAACCGGATTCTGACCATAGACTGACGCAGCACCGGAAGTAAAGTAACTGGGCGTGTGGCTCCATTCTCATATTCTCTGTTCTCTGTCTGTGGTATGTATGATTTTAAGTTAATTTCGTTTGTTTTTAATTCTAAGTAAATGTTTTTTTTTGTTTGTTTGTTTTAATCTTTGGCAGGTGTGACAATGTCCAAGGGTTCCTGTGATTTATTTGAGGGCCAGATTTAAACCTGCTAATGTCTGTGACTGCACTGCTGCTTTGCGTGGGTCTCAATTTAATGGCTCTTGTAGACGTAACTTTATTTTTATTGTTTTGAGTTCTGTCTAAACTGATTTAATTTTGTTTCTGAGTAAAAGTGTTTGTTGCTTTGGTTTATGAATATGTACTTTTGTTTTACAAGTGTAAAATCTTTTGTATGTGAGTAGTTTGTGTTTTCTTTTTTATAGGATCACTGAACGGGAGGGGTTTGCTGTGGTTATAATTTGATTTTGTGTATTTTCACGTCAGTGTAGTTAATATTTTTTTCACTGTGTTTGTGTGTGTATGTTGGCTATTGAGTGTGGGGTGGAAATCCAAAGTGTCTGCTGGCCATCTTCCTCTTTGTTCAAGGGAAAAGACAAACTTATTTACAATCCAGGACAAACAGGTGAGCTGTGAATGACCCTTGGTTGAAGCTATCATCTTCAAATGCATTATGCAATATATGTGAGTTTGTTGGTGTCTTTGCAGTTAATTTCAGAGTTGTCTCCATGGATCCCAAATTTGTGCCTTTTGATCAAATGGTAAGACCAGATGTTTCACCATTTTGAGTGTTCCGACCATAAATTAAAAGCAAATTAAATGCAGGTTCTTTTAAGATGCAGAAATTTCAACTTCAATGACTGCCTTTAAATGTTTATTATTCCTGTCTGTCTTGCAGTAGTCTGCTCGTGGTGCAGGTGAGTTTGCTTCGGTGTGAGACTTTGAATGGAGCCAATGCAGCTTTTTGCACTTTTCTTTCTTTGCAGATTTTCTCTGAGCTGTTAATTTGTTTTAATAGGACAAAGATAATAACCGGATTGGTCAGTGGACAAATGTTTCCTCAACGGAGCTGATATTGGAGCTTTCTCAGTTAAACCCAGAGGCTCAGATGGGGATGTACACACTAAAGGCTTTTATTGCTGACCGAGAAGTCTCCCAAGTTTTTGAGGTGAAAAAATACGGTAAGTTGTTCTGTATGTGCAGTTCAATGACAGATCTGAGGCCTTAACCTAAAGCGCTTTGTTTCTGGTTTAGTTTTGCCCAAGTCTGATGTGACTAAACACACCGCAGACCTACAGCGTTGCAGTTATGGGACTGAAAGTTGAGTCCTGTGGCAAGTGAATGATGCTTTATTTTCTTGTCTTGTGGTTGGTCAGTTCTTTATTTTGTTCTGATGTTTCCCAGTTTGTCCGTTCCAGTTGTCTGTCAGCGTCAATATGGCTCCAGCAGTGCAGATTCTGGTCTACAGCGTTCTTCCCGGTGAGAATTTAGTTGCTGCTAATGTGCCGTTTGACACTGATATGTGTTTCCAGAACCATGTACTGTATGATGTGGCTATTTTTCAATTTGGGAATGTTGGTGTGTGTGTGTCCTACAGCGTGTTGGTCCTTGTTCCAGGTATCTCTGCAGTTTTCTCCAGCTGTTCCTGCGGAGGGAAATGTTCTGATGGTTCCTGCTCAAGCAGGATCTCTGTGTAGCCTCAGTGCTGTAGATTCATTCATTAAAAACCAACACATTATGACTTTAGTCTTCTTTTTAGGTCTTCTTTTTATGATCTTTTAATGTGACGGACAGGACGGAAGTAGAGATGTTTTGTTTCGGAGGACTGGAGGCCGGAGGCGGAGGCTGGAGGCCGGAGGACTGGAGGCCGGAGGACTGGAGGCCGGAGGACTGGAGGCCGGAGGTAGAAATTATTTTTTTAAATTAAATAAAAATATCCATCCATCCATCCATCCATCCATCCATCCATCCATCCATCCATCCATCCATCCATCCATCCATCCATCCATCCATCCATCCATCCATCCATCCATCCATCCATCCATCCATCCATCCATCCATCCATCCATCCATCCATCCATCCATCCATCCATCCATCCATCCATCCATCCATCCATCCATCCATCCATCCATCCATCCATCCATCCATCCATCCATCCATCCATCCATCCATCCATCCATCCATCCATCCATCCATCCATCCATCCATCCATCCATCCATCCATCCATCCATCCATCCATCCATCCATCCATCCATCCATCCATCCATCCATCCATCCATCCATCCATCCATCCATCCATCCATCCATCCATCCATCCATCCATCCATCCATCCATCCATCCATCCATCCATCCATCCATCCATCCATCCATCCATCCATCCATCCATCCATCCATCCATCCATCCATCCATCCATCCATCCATCCATCCATCCATCCATCCATCCATCCATCCATCCATCCATCCATCCATCCATCCATCCATCCATCCATCCATCCATCCATCCATCCATCCATCCATCCATCCATCCATCCATCCATCCATCCATCCATCCATCCATCCATCCATCCATCCATCCATCCAGATTGAGGACCCATGGCGCCCGCCCTTGCTCCCCTTTCAGTGTGGCCTCGCGGCGGGCGCCATGGTCCCCATGGCGCCCGCCCTTGCTCCCCTTTCAGTGTGGCCTCGGGCGGGCGCCATGGTCCCCATGGCGCCCGCCCTTGCTCCCCTTTCAGTGTGGCCTCGGGGCGGGCGCCATGGTCCCCATGGCGCCCGCCCTTGCTCCCCTTTCAGTGTGGCCTCGGCGCGGGCGCCATGGTCCCCATGGCGCCCGCCCTTGCTCCCCTTTCAGTGTGGCCTCGGGCGGGCGCCAGTGGTCCCCATGGCGCCCGCCCTTGCTCCCCTTTCAGTGTGGCCTCGGCGCGGCGCCATGGTCCCCATGGCGCCCGCCCTTGCTCCCCTTTCAGTGTGGCCTCGGGCGGGCGCCATGGTCCCCATGGCGCCCGCCCTTGCTCCCCTTTCAGTGTGGCCTCGGGCGGGCGCCATGGTCCCCATGGCGCCCGCCCTTGCTCCCCTTTCAGTGTGGCCTCGGCGCGGGCGCCATGGTCCCCATGGCGCCCGCCCTTGCTCCCCTTTCAGTGTGGCCTCGGGCGGGCGCCATGGTCCCCATGGCGCCCGCCCTTGCTCCCCTTTCAGTGTGGCCTCGCGGCGGGCGCCATGGTCCCCATGGCGCCCGCCCTTGCTCCCCTTTCAGTGTGGCCTCGGGCGGGCGCCAGTGGTCCCCATGGCGCCCGCCCTTGCTCCCCTTTCAGTGTGGCCTCGGGCGCGGCGCCATGGTCCCCATGGCGCCCGCCCTTGCTCCCCTTTCAGTGTGGCCTCGGGCGGGCGCCATGGTCCCCATGGCGCCCGCCCTTGCTCCCCTTTCAGTGTGGCCTCGGGCGGGGCGCCATGGTCCCCATGGCGCCCGCCCTTGCTCCCCTTTCAGTGTGGCCTCGGGCGGGCGCCATGGTCCCCATGGCGCCCGCCCTTGCTCCCCTTTCAGTGTGGCCTCGGGCGGGCGCCATGGTCCCCATGGCGCCCGCCCTTGCTCCCCTTTCAGTGTGGCCTCGGGCGGGCGCCATGGTCCCCATGGCGCCCGCCCTTGCTCCCCTTTCAGTGTGGCCTCGGGCGGGCGCCATGGTCCCCATGGCGCCCGCCCTTGCTCCCCTTTCAGTGTGGCCTCGGCGGCGGGCGCCATGGTCCCCATGGCGCCCGCCCTTGCTCCCCTTTCAGTGTGGCCTCGGGCGGGCGCCATGGTCCCCATGGCGCCCGCCCTTGCTCCCCTTTCAGTGTGGCCTCGGGCGGGCGCCATGGTCCCCATGGCGCCCGCCCTTGCTCCCCTTTCAGTGTGGCCTCGGGCGGGCGCCATGGTCCCCATGGCGCCCGCCCTTGCTCCCCTTTCAGTGTGGCCTCGGGCGGGCGCCATGGTCCCCGAAATGGAAATCGGAGATATACATCTTGTTCGGCTTGAGCCAGGGATCGCAGTGATGCGAAAATCGTGCATTCTAGCTCAAACGGTCTAGGAGTTATGCGCAATTTAGTACTTTTCGATTTTTTTACCGTCCCCCCAGGGGGCCATGTGGAGGAGTGGGAGGAGTTGGATCTGGATCCGACTCCTCCCATGTGGAGGAGTGGGAGGAGTTGGATCTGGATCCGACTCCTCCCATGTGGAGGAGACCACAGGGAGGAGTCGGATCCAGATCCAACTCCTCCCTGTGGATTTCATGTTCTGCACACCACTTTAGGCTCTAGACCCTTCCAGAGCTGAGATATTGAGATCCCACGTAGCATTTATGCCATTATAAATATCTCAATATCTCAGCTCTGGAAGGGTCTAGAGCCTCCATTTTCGCACTCAGATCTAAGTCACATGGTGCTCTATTAGAATCCAGAGTTTCAAGAAGATTGGAGAAACTTTTTTTTCGCACAAAAAAAACATAAGGGGTAACACTGTCTTTTTATTGTGCAAAAAAAAAAAAGTTTCTCCAATTTTCTTGAAACTCTGGATTCTGATAGAGGGCCATAGGACTTAGGCCTGAGTGCAAAATGGAGGCTCTAGACCCTTCCAGAGCTGAGATATTGAGATCCACGTAGCATTTATGCCATTATAAATATCTCAATATCTCAGCTCTGGAAGGGTCTAGAGCCTCCATTTTCGCACTCAGATCTAAGTCACATGGCCCTCTATCAGAATCCAGAGTTTCAAGAAGATTGGAGAAACTTTTTTTTTCGCACAAAAAAAACAAAAAAACATAAGGGGTACCACTGTCGTTTTTTTTTGTGTGCAAAAAAAAAGTTTCTCCAATTTTCTTGAAACTCTGGATTCTGATAGAGGGCCATAGGACTTAGGCCTAAGTGCAAAATGGAGGCTCTAGACCCTTCAGGAGCTGAGATATTTTTCTTTCTAGCAAATACAATAGGTTTTCAGCACTTCGTGCTTGAAAACCTATAATGAGAGACCTTTTTGACGATTATAGCGCCACCTATGATCCGATCCTCAAGAAACTTTGCATGCTTCCTAACCATGTTAGGACACATGCTCATCGATTTTTGTGAAGTTGTGACTTTTTTGGGGGGGGATTTATTGGCTTTTGGCTGTATTTTTGCCAGGGACCACATTCTAAATGACCCTGTTGTAGCCAACCAAATGCAAAATTTCAACTTTTTTTTGATAATTATTTATCTAGAGAGTCCAGAGTATAGGCCTAGACTGGTTTGGTCCCGATTGGGCAAAAAAACAGGGACTAGTTCGCAAAAGTAGGTTTTAGACAAAAAACGACATAGCAGTTATTGGACGAAAAAACAAGACGAAAATTTAAAAAATAAGTTAGATCTCATTAATTCAAATGTTTGTTTCTGAAGTCACAATTTAGCACAAGTAAAATTGAAAAAGGGAGAAAAAGGCAACTACATTGATAATGTAACTGGAAAAACAAGAAAAATGAATGTCTGGTTTCCATTTTTAATTTTTTTCATTTGCATTTTATGGTCTACTTATAAGCTATTGCTTCTTGGGGATCCATTTTTTTCACAATAGAATATAATTGTTTTCCTGATCAGTTGTTGGGCTAGTTACATTGAGTTTATTGTGAAATTGTGAATTGTGAAAAAGAAATTGTGAAATTGTGAAATTGTCAGAAATTTTAATTGTAAAGCGTTACACGGACCAAAATACGACCCATAAATCGCAATCCTTTGCTGCATCGCCAATTCGCCTACTTATGCTACGCCATAAGTAGCCTATGTAGGCTACTCTTTTTGTGAAGAAAAAGTACATAGCTACTGTACAGTGCTTGAAGTGGGGGAAAAGATGCCGGTAGGCCTTTGCATTTGGCAAATCATGACATTTGAAATTTCTACAGTGAAAAACAAAACTTGGAAATATTGCTGGTACAGCAACAATTCATTGTTATTTATTCACAACATAAATGTAGCTATTTAAACAAGTCGTGTGTGCGCGCATTTTACACAGACAGACACATTGTGGTTTTGAGATTGGACTCATATACTCCCAAGAGTGTTAATTTAACAGTTTTTGCTGTGTACAAAGAGCCGTAGTTAGACTGACAAGCTGAGCCATATCGCATAAATTATCGCTGGCGATATTTCCGCGATATTAATGCGTTATGGCTCAGCTTGTCAGTTAACTGCGGCTCTTTGTCAGTTAACTGTGGCTCTTCGACTTGACTTGATTTGACTTTGTGGTAAATGCCGCTCCATCTGAAAGCAGGTTAAAGAGATTTAGCGTAGGCTACTACTAATCAAGGAACCAGCTTTACCGCGAGATGCGCATAACAATGTGATGCGATATGTCGCCCATGCAGCCCTACCTTTAACATCAATACATTCAAATGGCAAACACATTCGGAAAGTCTCTGCATGAAAGACCCACTACTGGCAGGTGAACTGTACGGCAACATTTCTCTCCGAAACGGAAAGAAATTTAATTAGATTGAATGGAGGATATTAACTGTGACGAGATGATTGACAGGTCAGTTAAGGCCAATTTATACTTCTGCGTAGGGTGCGCGCAGTAGGTACGGCGTAGCATGCGCACAGACGCGTCCCATGCACGCGTACCCTTCGCCGTAGCCTGACGTGCACCTCCTCAAAAATGTAACTACACGTTTTTGTTTTTTTCCTTTCAAAACGAAAATCCGTTGGCAGCAACGGACCAATTTTGATTTCCGATTTCCTTCTATAAACAGATCAAGGACAATCGGATAACAAGATTGTTTTTCGTTTTTAATATCAGAACGAAAAATGAGTTGTTTTCCGTTTTTTGTTTTCCTATTTACTAATGGTAATTGAGAAACAGGCTATTTTTCGTTGTAGTTTTTTTTCCTTTTAAAACGAAAATCCGTTGGTAGCAAAGTACACGGACCGTCAACCCACTTCTGTACAACAGTGAACCGTTAGCTGCAAGATGCGTGATTAAACGACAGGTGGCGGTAATGGCAATGGAGTTTGTAATCTAAGAAGAAAATTAAGTTTTTATCGGTATCATGGGCCAGCTAAGTTCACAACCAAACAAAGAGCTTGATATGGAGTGTGTACACAAATCTTGAGTAGGCTACTACTAAACCACCAACATGGTGGAGAACCATCCTCATCTGCTTGACCAGATGCCTGTTGGTGCTGCTGAGATTGATGGAGGGAGATATTCATTTGGTTTAATATGTAGATCAACATCTAAAGTCCTAGTCCCTGTTGCTAAGGAACATCTAGAGCAGGAGGTCTTCGAACAATGATAAGAATAATAGATTTATGAGAATTAGAAAAAGCTAAATTATAAAATGAAATAAAAATATGTAAAATTGCATTTCATGCTAACTACAATTGTTTATCATTAATAGACATCAGAATCAGAATGAGCTTTATTCGCCAAATGTGTGCTAACACATTTATTGTGGTGTTATAAATTTGCTCAAAACCTTCCATATCCGTTTCCATATCGGATCAATGATTGGCATTGTATGACTGACCTCTGTGCACAAGCTAATTGTTAATTCTTTTTAATCAGGTGCCTGTGATATTTTAGTGAAGGAGCCATCTAAGTAGTAAGCTGCTATATATGTTATTGATTCACAGTTAATTTATAACATCTTATTCGTTAATCACATCCTACAAATTATTTTTCAGTATAGGCAAACTGTTTTGTGAACTAAGTCCTTATTTTGAAAACCACCTCCATCTGTCATAATTTCTTTCTTTTAGGCTGGCTATCACAAACTCTCTCCCCATGGAGATCGACTCATTAATCACCATTAAGGGCCCCAGCGTTCCTCGCTCACAAACAACATCATGGTTGACAGTCCCTGTCTTGGATTGACATGTTGAGCTTCATGGAGTTCCACGGAGGAAGAGCGTGCGAGCGCAGTGTCTTCCGTCAGATCATCAAATACAAGAACCTGCTGGTAAACCAGGACACCATGTCAAATTGATTGACTTTGAGTGTGTTGCACTCATGAAGAAAACTGCCTTCAAAGTCTTCATTGGAATGTGTTGTGAACTGCTTTATTAATGAACATAAATGCATCCCATATATCAGGGGTAACCAAACTTTTTTCTCTGGGGGCCACATTATCGTTCCTGACTGTGATGGGGGTCCGGGCCGGGTTAGCTATATAACATAGAATTGTACGACCCGGAGAAAAATGACCATCAGCAGGCTTCATTGTGTAGTAGAGATCACTAGCCTGGCAGAGCCATCCCCACTACTATATCTACACTACTATATTAACACTTGATTCCAAGTTTGGCGAAGGAATACATCCTGTTGTGCAGCCAGTCCGCCTTTCTTCCTCCGAATCCTGTCTTCTCTTGCTTGCCCTCGCAAGCTAGCATCCTCTTTGTGGCGGGTTTCGTAGTGACGACGCAGATTACATTCTTTGAAAACCGCCACACTTTCTTTACAAATAATACAAACTGCACAGTCCTTACACTGAACAAAAAAATAATCCGTCCTTTGGATGAGATGTTAAACCGAGGTCCTGACTCTCTGTGGTCACAAAAAATCCCAGGATGTCTTTTGAAAGAGTAGGGGTGTAACCCCGGCATCCTGGCCAAATTTGCCCAGTGGCCTCTGTCCATCATGGCCTCCTAATCATCCCCATATACGTATGTATATATACCAATTGGCTTCATCACTGTCTCTTCTCCACCAGTCAAGCTGGTGTGAGGTTGAGGAGATTCCGCCCTCTATGTGAAGCGCTTTGAGTGCCGAGAAAAGCGCAATGTAAATGTAATGAATTATTATTATTTATAATTGTTGGTCCACTGGTCTTTGAAAACTGCACTCTCTATCAACTTTTCATTTAACGCTAGACATTTTGCTGTCCTGAACACTGACTGTTCCCTGTGCATGCATTGTCTGTCACTGCTTGACCTCGAGCATGTCGGCTGACGAATTCGGCAAATATAGTTCATTTTATAACTAACTATAATTCTTTAACTGAAAAAAAATATATAAACAAAATACCAGATGCAGACTTGTTATTATTTTCCAAAAAGCAATTAAAAAAAATAGGCCATAACGACTTTTGGGGATTGCCTCATAGGGCCGGTTTAAGTAGTGGGGGGCAGAGGGACTGGGGGGCCAGTCAAAGGGGGGTGGCGGGCCTGAGTTGGCCCGCGGGCCTTAGTTTGGTGATCCCCTGCCCATATATAGTCAACTTGCTGTGGAAATGTATTTAACAGCTGACATCTCTTTCCTCTAGGCACAATAGTCTGTCCTCCAGAGTTCAAAATCAATTTAATAATGAAATATATATAAAAAATAAAAACAACATAGTCTTCAAAATATGATTTAAATATTGATTCTAAAGTTATTCAATCAAAGTGCAGAAAGACATTTTTTCTTTTTCTCTTGTTGTTTGATTAACATTAAGGAAGGATGGACAGGTATGCTAGGCTGCTGCCATTTTAAGAACTAATGCACGACATTGGCACACATTTGATTTCTTTCACCGTTGTTTACCTTGTGCTTACATCAATATTCCCTTTCAGTAAAAAAACTTCATTGCGCATTTCATAGCGCTTTTTAACACAGTTCCCGCATTGTATTTTCTTAATTCAACCTAATTGGGGTCCTTTTGTAAAATATACCTCAGACATTACAATGTTTTTATCAAAGAAAGGCATATTGTTTACAACAATTCTAAATGTACAGTTACAAAACCAGTTACAGCTTTAGCTGGCTCCTTCTTGGTGTAAATCCTTCCCCTCGTGTGTCTGTCTCATGCCTTCAGCGACTGCACAAACTCCCTGTAATAATAAACATAGACATTTTGCTGCCATTTTATAATATTTTCCGTCATTAAGTGATGTATGTTCAACATTATATAAAGTAATGCATAGCTAACTCATAGGTTACTTTTTATAGAAAGTGTTTCTCCAGAGCTGTTTTTACTTTTACTTTTACTAGTGTTGTTTTTACTCATGCATCTCCTATGAAAATTCTTTGAAATCTTAAAAATGTATAAATCATGACTTCACCTTATGATATTTGGCAAACCAGGGTCTTTGTAGAGACCATTGTGAAGATATCCAAGTGATCCATCAAATGGTACCAGCTTGACCCTGCTCCCATCTGAGTTCTGGGCCTCTTTTGCGATTCTGTAAATCTGAACCAGAATAAATGTAATTTAAAGCAAATATTAATTTCCAAATGATTTTTTTTAAGGTAAATTAAGTTTCATACACATGAACTCAAACCTCTTGAGCCATGGCGAATGGCACTAAATGGTCGTCTTCAGCATGGAGAATCATAATAGGAGTTTTAATTTTCTCCAAACTATCAAAAGAGAAAAACAAGATACGAATTTTTCAACAAATTTTCATATTTAACATTACACTGGCATACTATTCCAATCACATTTCTACTCATATTGTTAAATGTATATTAATTACTTTAGTGAAACAATGTCACATACTTCTTATTAGTTGGAAAGACCACAATGTTGTTTTTAAGTGGATTGAAAAGGAAGAACTGAATGTATGGGAACTTCCAAATAAAACTAGAGAAAAAAAGAGAGAGGTACCAAACGGATTAATGACCTTAATCTAATATTAATATAATTAATAATGATAATCATGTTGTGTAGTTTGTCCATGTAAAGTATGAATGAACTTCATTTTCATCATAATTAAATTGTTCAGGTTTTAAGTACATTTTACTTTGTAAGAAAATCCCAGTTACAATGTTGTGAAAGATTTTAAAAAATGATCAATAAAATACATAATAAAAATATCTAAAATGAAAACTTATTTGTCAAGACCATTTTTCCCCATGATTTTTAAGATCCTCAACGTTACTTACCCAGGAAAATGCATGTTCAAAAATTTGATTAGGAGCCACTTCCCCAGTTAGGAATGCACCCTCAAGTATTATTCCATCAAACTGTTTTCCTGTCAATAAATGTGTAGTTTTTTTATTAAGAAAAATTATACATATACAAAATAAAGAAAATAATTAAAATATATAAAGTGTGTAAATTATGTTCCCCATGTCTTTTGACTTTTGTGTTACTTCCTGTTTCTGTGCCATTTTTGTAGTCCCTTCTTTTCATGTTGATTAGTTCCCTGATTGCTGATTCCCTGATATAGGCCTCGTGTTTCCCTTGTTCTTTATCAGTTTATGTTTGCAGTGAATGAATGTAGATGGATCGTGTCTCTTCTCCTCATGTTCCCTAGTCTCAGAACTCTCTGTGCTCTCTCTTATGGTAACAGAAGCCATTCTTTAAGGCCAACTCTCTGGGCCCCACTTCCTGCTCCACCCTGGCTCCCTGCTCTTCCTGCTCCGCCCTGGCTCCCCGCTCTTCCTGCTCCACCCTGGCTCCCCGCTCTTCCTGCTTCGCCCTGGCTCCCCGCTCTTCCTGCTCCAACCTGGCTCCCCGCTCTTCCTGCTCCGCCCTGGCTCCCCGCTCTTCCTGCTCCGCCCTGGCTCCCCACTCTTCCTGCTCCGCCCTGGCTCCCCACTCTCCCTGCTCCGCCCTGGCTCCCCACTCTTCCTGCTCTGCCCTGGCTCCCCACTCTTCCTGCTCCACCCTGGCTCCCCACTCTTCCTGCTCTGCTCTGCCCTGGCTCCCCACTCTTCCTGCTCTGCTCTGCCCTGGCTCCCCGCTCTTCCTGCTCTGCCCTGGCTCCCCGCTCTTCCTGCTTCGCCCTGGCTCCCCACACTTCCTGCTCCACCCTGGCTCCCCGCTCTTCCTGCTCCGCCCTGGCTCCCACTCTTCCTGCTCCACCCTGGCTCCCCGCTCTTCCTGCTCCGCCCTGGCTCCCCGCTCACCGTCCTGTCTCCTCGCCCTGGCTCCCCGCTCTTCCTGCTCCGCCCTGGCTCCCCGCTCTTCCTGCTCCGCCCTGGCTCCCCGCTCATCCTGCTCCGCCCTGGCTCCCGGCTCTTCCTGCTCCGCCCTGGCTCCCCGCTCTTCCTGCTCCGCCCTGGCTCCCTGCTCTTCCTGCTCTGCCCTGGCTCCACCTACCTTCTGCTTCTCCTTGGCTCCCCCCACTGTGACCCCTTTTTGTACGTACTGTAACCCCTTTGTGTTTTCCTTTGTTCTTTGTCAGCCGATGTTTGCTGTTGATTTATGTTGACATATTGTGTCTACTACCTGTGTTCCCTGGTTATCTGTTCTTGCCCTTTTCGTGTTTTTTCAATAAACCCCTCACATTTAGATCTGCGTTTCAGCCTCACATAAAGCTACATGAAGCTTACTATGCTATTCAACAATAAGTAAAAAGTAAAAAGCGAGACAAAAACACTGAAGAGACATTGAGACAAATAAGTGCATAAAATACGATTAGTCAAATTCTTACCTTCCTCCAGTAATTTCACTGCAGTATTAGTCGTTACTCTATTGAAAAAGAAACATACAGCTGTTATACTGAGTAGGCTATGTAGAAAATACATATACCGAATATTTTATTCAGTCATATTATATTTATTGTCTTTATTGTTTTTTTAAAAATATATTTATATAAACTTAGCAAAAGTCAATAAAAAAGTAGATTCTACACACCCACTACCAAGCGAGTGCCCCCACACACACACCAGGCTGTTTCCACTGCGTGCCTTAACCCAGTTGTACAAGTATAAGGCATCAGTACTCAGACCAGCCTCTGTAGGTTCCCCAGTGGAGTCCCTAAAACCTGACAGATTTTAATACATTTGAGCAAGCATTTCTATAGAAAAATCATATTTGAAATGTGTTACAATAAATGTGGGCTTAAGTAAAGTGACAACATTTTAACCCACCTCTGTAGTCCAACGCCAAGACATGATATCCAACAGCACTCAAGACCTGTGTGGCCAAGACACTTCAGTCATTATCTCTGTAAGTTCTTAGTCTTTCTACATAATGAAAAAAGTGAGTTTACTCACGTTTGCAATTCCAATACGATGGGGTGCAGATCTGTTTATTGAGGATACAAAGGTCATGCCAGCATCAAGACTAATCAAGCTAATTATTTACATGTATTTTCAATATAATGCAATATTTTGATATATTTTATTTATTTATTTATTCACATCTATTTATTTAGAATGTTAAATAGTATATCCTCATCAAATAAAAAAAACTAACAAAGGAACTCATTGTGATATTAGCCAAAATCCATGTGTGGTAATTGTATTTAAGGTAAAAAAAAAAGGTGATAATATTGTGGTAGTTTTTCCACACTTACAGTTTTCATGTTTGGTTTCATTGGATCTTTTTTTCAAATAGTGAAGTTGCAAAATGATTGAATGTTGACGTTAAGTGATATGCTGCAGTTGCCCATCCCAGTTTTTTACTAAGGTAAAGTGCAAAGAAATGTGAAGTTCAATGCAGAATATCAAAAAGATGTGTAGGCCCACTGATAAATGTTGAGAAATTATGCAGACATTGACTCTAGAAGAGGGAACGAGTAATCCTTAACCTGCCGTGCTCGCGCCGCAAGCTTATTCGCTTCAGTCAATGAAAACGAGAGTTCAGCCTGTCGAGCCCCTCTTTATATACGTTGGCTACTCCCACTTTGGTTGGGCTGTGATGCATAGAGGGCTGTGACACATCACTGAACGTGACGTCGTGCTGTGCTCACCGATACGCTGCTGCATTTTCCGCAGGACAGCCAATGAGCACACTTACTCAGTCTGCTATGGTCTGCTGCACTGCGTTGACGATAAATACAAAATTAAGGATAATTTTTTGGCTTCAGATCTTGAGAAAAGAATGACTATATACCCGTAGCATAAGCAACTTCCCAGCAATCACAGAACGTTCTCCTAACGTTCCCGAATGGTCCCATGAGGTTATTTTTTGGGAACCAAACAAGAACGTTATAGGAACGTTTCATGTAGGTTATTTTTAGGTTCCATTTTTATAATGTAAGGAGAATGTTCCGGAAACGTTCCCTTAACCTTAAGGGAAAAGTTCTAGTAACGTTCTGGGAACCAAAAACTTGGTTCTGAAACGTTCCCAGAACGTTCCCAGAATCTAAATTTGTTTGCTGGGTTATGCAATACTCGTTTTCTCTACAAGAGGTTAAATTAGGTAAACGAGTACATTCTCTTGTGTTTTAAGTTGATTAAAGGTTTCTTGCCTGTTTCCCCCATTGCCATGGAGGTAGATGAAAATTGGGGATCCATCCCCCAGAGCTTTCTCATACCACTCTAGATTCTGCCCCTGAGCCTCTTTCCATCTATGTTCAGGTACAGTATACCTACAAATTAATTATGTATAATGCAAAAACAAAGAAAAATAATATTTTGACAACATGAATATTTGTTATTGTTGTTTTAAAGTTTTTAGAGTATATGTGTGACATGTAGATGTCTTAAACTAACCACACGCCCACTCTCACCCCCTCCTCAGGTTTGAGATAGATATTTATAGTGTGATTGAGGCCTATAGCTGAAGGTTGGCTGAGGTCAACATAGTCTGGAGAAATAAACAAATTAATTTATAGGAAAAATCCACAACAGTATATGGATAACAACACATCAATATTGGTGGGAGGTAATTGCATACCAGAGAAGAGATGCATTAGAAATGGTATTGTTGCAGAAAGCACACACATCAAAAGAAGTCCCATTTTAGTCCAAGTCCACTGAGATCTTAAGAAAAGAACATTCACAGAATCTGTCATATTTGACCCAATGGGCTGTATTCAAGATGTGGTGAAGACAAATTTAGACAAATGTTTTGCTTTTGCCTTTGCTTACAACTCTTCTAGTTGTTGAATATGGGTAACACTTTACAATAAGGTTCATTTATTAAAGTTAATGCATTAACTAACATGAACTAACCATTTGTTACTGTATTTGTTATTCTTTGTTAACGTTAGTTAATACAAATCTAGCTGTTCATTGTTTGTTCATGTTAGTTCACAGTGCATTAACTAATGTTAACAAGATTTTAATAAAGTATTAGTAAATGTTGAAATTAACATTACCAAAGATTAACAAATGCTGAAGAAGTATTGTTCATTCTTTGTTAATGTTAACTAATGTAGTAACTAATGAACCTTATTGTAAAGTCTTACCTGAATATGAACTGTTTTGTGTTGCAATGGTATGAACTCTGCTGAACTTCTGATGAATTGCCAAATAACTTTTGAAGTTTTATCTTAATTTTATTCCTGACAATGTCTAGTATTGCCTATACACCAGGGTTCCCCAATCTCGGTCCTGTAGGGCCACTGTCCCTGCAGAGTTTAGCTCCAACCCTAATTAAACTAATCAAGGTCTTCAGGATCAGTAGAAACTCACTGGTACAGTAGGTGTGTTTGATCAGGGTTGGAGCTAAAATCTGTAGGGACAGTGGCCCTCCAGTTTCTATTTTACATTTGTCTTTTCATTTTAATATTGGTAGTCTTGCCTCGAGATTGTAGTGAAAATAAAACATCAAATTGCGTTATATTTTTCAATTTGACAGGGATGATGCCTTGTCACAGTAAAAATGAAAATAATTTAGTTTTAAATTGTTTCACATATTTTGCATACATTGATAATCTGGTTTTAGTTTTAATTTTTATCATATAATTGATTTATTCAAAATTTGCAGAAAATGTCTTCCATAATAACAACAAATTTGGCTTGCCTTGCATGTTCGTTCAAGTCCTTAGGTTTCGTCAATTTTCCTGCAGACTGAAGTTTTCTTTCAGATTTATTGATTCTTCGCTTCATTTTCCAGAGCAGGGAACAATCTCAATGGTAACTTTACACAACTATGGCAATAATTGACAAACAAACCCTGCAACTCCCGGAAGTGGACGGGTGTAAAGAGCAAAGTGCGTAGACTGGGATTGTGTGCACACATTTTTACAGGTTTTTTTCCTACTAAGACAAGTTATGTAATTTGTGACTTTTGAATACACACTGCTCTTGATATGCTTTATTTATTGGTTCAGTAATACAAATAAGGTGCAACAGAAGAAGATTTCATTATATTGCCACAGTGTAAATCAATGTCCAAAAACAAATAAGCATGTTAAGTGTGCATGTGTATAACTTTACTTTGCAAACTATACACATATCAAAACAGGTGTTTTATGGAGAATAACCCAGTTTAGGCTAGATGGATAGCACCATGGTAGCCTACATTATAATGTCATTTTAATGCTGAAATTCTCAATAAAAATATTACAGTGTCATTATTCATATACAATTTTTATTTATTTATTTATTTTTGGCACAAAGCTCTCTACTCGTCAAACATTTATATCTTGCCTCTCTTCATACCAGCCAGCTGGCTAAAGTTCTGGCAAGGTTCTCTCTAAGTTATTAACAAACATTCTTCCAGTAACAATGTTCTCAAAACATTAGCACAAAAAAAAAAAAAAAAAAAATTCATTCTGTAACATATTTTAGCTATATTTCTGAAACATTTTAGTTGAATAATGCTCCGTTGACAAAATTTTCTAAATATTAGTGAACATTCACAAGATGAATCGTTTTAAAAACATTAAAATAATCTGTATATTTTGAACGTTCTAAGATCAAATTAACTGGACAGTCACATCACATTTAATGGACTTAATGTTCTTTAATGTTTGGAGAAAAATGTTTTTGTATATTTTGTATAAATATTTTTATATTTAATTCAATTGCTTATTTAGAAGTAGATAATGCTTACCAGCTTGTAATGTTAATGAAATTTTTTATTTTTGATGGAAAAACTAAAACGGATCAAGATGGACCTTTATTATATTAAGAGTTTGAGAGCCTTAACCACGTCACTTCCTGCTGCTGACGTTGCTGAGGAAACAATAGCATCGTTCAGTTGTGAAATGGGTGATAGTTTGATGTCTGTCAGAGAAACATTGTAAGTTTGAACAGTTCTGTAATCGACAGTTGTAGGTGAACATTTCTGATTTAATATTTGGTCATCTAGAGAACCATTAGCTAAGACAAATTACACGTAACGTTACGTGCTCGCGCGCTAAATTCAAAATGACTTTCTGATTCAACTGACAGTTTCTTAACATTTAACGTTCACCACAACAACAACATTGCTTTTGTATTGTTAAACATGCTTTTGGATTGCGCTGAGTAACGTTACATTGCATATATTTGACGTGACACGACACCTGACGGCACGTTTTCATATTTATCACTTTGTCTCAAATTGTTTGAAAGTCGTTATATGAGAAACATTGTTTTTATACTCACGTGACATGAGCGTCCATTCTGCATAGAAAATTGATTGGGTTGAAAACATATCCACGTCGAAAGTTATTATTATTTTTTAAATCCCCATACACTCTTATTTGCTAGTTAACTGTCATTTAGTCCATAATTTAGGTCTCCCACACAAAGATGCTTCGAAGAATAAGAACAGCAAAGGTGTATAAAGAGCCAGAGACTGAGGATGATTCTGATGACATGTGAGTTATTTTACTTTGCTTTCACAATCCAACATTTTTTTTCTTCAAATTAGCTTCCAAGAAAATTAAGATGCAACACTTGTATTTTAAACACAGAATACATGTTCTCTCTGAATGCTGGATGAAATATAAATAATTTCTTGTACAGAACAGGCAATCAGAAAGATGACAGTGAGGAGTTAGATGAATGGTTGCCAAATTTAAATGAAGGCAAAACTAGAGGAAGATGCCAGGAGGAAACAGATAAAACCACTGAAAAGAAAAAAGTGACCAAGAGGGTGGCCAAACCTAAAGAGCCAAAACCTAAAGCGGAGAGGAAGCCAAGAGCTCCACGAGTTCCTAAAGCGAAGAAGGAGAAGACTAATACAGAGAATCAAACGGAGGATGCAGTTCTACCGAAGCCTGAATCACACCAGCATCTGCCAATCAAAGAAGAGGCAAGTTTTTAGTATTTGACTTGGCAGCAGTAATGTGTACTGTAAGTTGCTCTGCATAACAGCATCTGCTTTTCTAAATGACTAATTATTACTATATGTAACCTATCTACCCCCTACATCAGTTATAATATAATTTAATCAACAAAGACATAATGTATTCAAATCACTTACTTCATTGGTATGTCTGGTGATTCTAAATCTAAGTATATTCTATGTTCTATAATTTATATCTTGGTTAATTTGGCTAAATGTGACTTTCTGTATACACTCTTCTGTATACAGTAAGGAGGCATTACATTGATACAGCATAGTGTCAATAGTGTCAGTAAAAGTATAAACTAGAAAGTTTAAATCAGTCTTTTTATATTTTTTTATTGTAATAATAATATAGCCACAAAAGGATTAGGCAGCACAACTATTTTTAACATTGATAATAAGAATTTAGAATTTCTGAAGGATCATGTGACGCTGAAGACTGAAGTAATGGCCGCTGAATATTCAGCTCTGCAATTACAGGAGTTAATTACTCTTTGTAAATTGCATTCATATTTTACAATATTGTAGTTTTACTGTATTGTTAATCAAATAAATGCCGTATTGGTGAGCATAAGACTGATGTATGGTAGTATTGCTTTACATGGGCATTAGTAAAAGACATTAGTTAGGCATTTTTCAAATCAGCAGTTATAATGTACTCAAATTACTTGCTTCATTCTGTTGCCTTATTTTAGAGGTTGTCCATCAACTTGGGCAGGGAGTTCAATAGTAATGCAGCTGTCCCAAGAGATATGCCTGATGAGGGTCCATCCTCCAGCCAATATTTCCCCAAGATGAAAAAGAGGAACCAGATGACAGCTTCACCTTTGATGAACCTGCTCCGAAGAAACAGAAGACCACAAACTTGCCCCAGGGAAGACCTGTAAAACTCAAACCGGGCCATTCCTGTGTGGAAGACTTACAGATGAATTGGGATCCCATTCAGGTGGGTTATTACTTTATTGAAATCTGAAATAGTGATTGACTCAGTGTTGTTTTTGTGTTGTTAAAGGTATTATTATTATTTGCTATTTTGTGAATCCAGTCTTTTTTTCCTCACATAGTACAATAATAGTAACTCAAATATTTTAAGACCATATCTTTTTTTTCAACCCATGTAGGTTCTTGCTAACAAAACGGGTGTGGCGCAGTGGGTGTGTATGAACATAGCAAAGCTCTTCCAGGAGGAGAACACTATTCCCTTCATGGTGCGCTATAGAAAGGAGCTGATTAACCATATGGATGCAGATGCTGTTCGAGATGTGCAGCTGGCTCTTGAAGAGTTACGGTAAGACATTGGAAGGACAAGTCAAAAAAAAAAAAGTGAGATACCAGAAAGGAAATATTTTTTTCTTTTTTTAAGACTTATCTGATATAGTTTAATAAACTTTCATTTTCAAGGAAACACAATAAATGGTTGCTGGATAAAGCTTTGTATTTAATCATTTTGCCAAAATGGAAAACTGGATGGAGGTTTTTTATTTTTTTGTTTGTACGTTCTGACTGGTTCCTTGCAAATAATTAATTTATATGAAAATACTCTTTAGTAGATGGATGTCTTCAGTCCAGTGACACAAAAAGCTGTTATTTGAATATGGCTATTTTTTGGCTTGAGTTACCTTGATTAGGTTGTTGAAATCAAGTGTGACCTGTAGATGGCAGCAGAGGTTAAGCTGCGTGCCAGAAATAAAACTTATTTTAAAACTTGGTTCATTTGACTGGGTTCTGTTCATAAACTCTTGTTCAAATGTTTGGGGTTAGTGAAATGTGTGCATTAGTACAAATTATTTCAAATAAATGCTTTTCTTTTGAACTGTCTATTCCTAAATATATATATATATATATATATATACATATATATATATATATATATATATATATATATAATATTATGATTAAAGTATGTAGTACGGTATCCTGCCATTACAGGAACTATTTACACTTAATATATAAAAAAAGAAAACAGCTATTTTAAATTGCATTATTACTTGATTTATTTTGATTATTGTTTTGATTATTTGATTACTGACTTGAACAGTAGTATAACTTGACAATGTAATAAACAATTAGTTAGCCACTTGTCCTAACGAGAAAGCAAAGTGAAAAGCAAACAGGATCAACTTCATTTTATGCATATATCTTAGGTCAGTGGCCAAGAAGTGCAGATCTGTGGCTCAAACACTAAAGAAGGAAGGAGTTCTTACTTTAGACCTGGAAATGGTTTTGAAGAACTGCACAACAGCTGATGAAATAGACCATGTGGTGAGACAGAACAAGCTTCTCAGCTTATTAAATCTAAAACTTTGATCATTTGGTGTGTTTTTGACTGTGAGGTATGTAATGATAGCATTTACTTTTGTGTTGTCTTTAGTATGGCCCATATAAAAAGGGCAGTAAGCTTTCCAAGGCCAGACGAGCTAAGGAGTTAGGACTGGAACCTGTTGCCCTGGCTCTGCTTCAGGCACCTCAGACACTGGATCTGCACTCCTCAATCCAGCCCAACACTAAGGGTATCAATCTTCTGTATACTACTTGCAGCATGTTATATTGGTGCTTGTACACCAGAGGCCTATAGCATGAAGCTAGTTGAACAAACTCAGAGAAGGTTTAGAGTTGCCAAACCCATAGAAATTCAGCTGGGTTTAGATCAGATATGCTCTGTATAAACATTCTCTGTCAACTCAGATAGCTGCAAGCTGTCAAAGCAGGCATCAATGTGCCTGAGAAGAAAAGAGAGTACGACTAGGAAGAGCAGAGAAAGCACAGACGGCAGACGGTTGCATTATCAGATACAGAACTAACAGACCCAGGCACGTACTAGACCTGCAGCAATTGCAACACAGCCTGCCGCTCCAAAAATCGGACTGTACAGTCACAGCAGGCACTGCAAACCAACCACAGAGACACCTCGACGCATATTCCATTGTCTTCAGAAACAGACGGATGTCAATGAATATAGGCTATATTTATATTAATTTAAATATGTTTATATTAATTGTCAATTAATGTAAATAATAAATGAATATATTACTTAAATAATTCGTAATTAACCCTTTCATGCATGAATTATGATTGGTGCAGTTTTGGTTTGGAATCTCAAACCCAGAATAAAACCTGATCCGGAGCAGGGGTGTGTTTCCCAAAGCCAACTTTGGTCACATATTCCATTGTTACCAACACAATTCAATAGAACTTGCGACCATAGTTGGCTTTGGCAAACACACCCCTGCTCTGGATCAGGTTTTTTCTCTGGGTTTGAGATTAGAGAGTGTTTCCCAAAGCCAACTATGGTCACATGTTCCATTGTTACCAACACAATTCAATGGAACTTGCGACCATTGTTGGCTAATAATGGTTTTGGGTACAGTACATTAATTTGACAATAATAGTTTTTGAAAACTGATTAATGGTCACAACATTGCCTCCTTAATTTCTAAATCAAATAAAAAGAATGATAAAAGACATTGGGTCAGTAGAGGGCAGCAAAGGACTTTGGTCTTTCTGTGTGTTGTGTGCACATGCTTTTGGGCAGTTGACTTTGACATATCACGGGAGTGACATCAGCAGCATTGTGACATGTGTTTCCAAGTTTTACATATATTTCCATATTACTATGTGGAATATTTGTACTGTGGAGTATTTGTGCTGTATAAATTAGCAGGTGTCAGAACTATTCCACACTTTCCACCAAAGAAATCCAGTTCTCATAAGTTAATGCAGGGTCACTGATAATTGTGAATGTTTTGTGAGATTTCTTTTCCTGTGTGTGTAGGGTTGTCGACCCTGGATGAGGTGGCCACGGGTGTGCAGGAGATCCTGGTAGATATGATTGCAAAGGACAAAGAGACTCTCACCTATGTCCAGTCACTGTGAGACATTTAACAACCCCAATATCTCCAGTCCCTCTTAATTATCATCTTTCTATTACCTATGAATCTATGTGTTTGGCTTCCTCTTTCATGCATCTCCCCATACATTTTCTAACCTGTCAGTCCCAATTATGATTGTATGTTTGACTTTGACTCATGTATGGTCTCAGGTGTGACAGGAGTAATGTGACCATTCACTCATCAGTGTCTAAAACAGCCCTGAAAGAACAGCAGCCACAGCAAGGAAATCAGAAGAGCAAACCAAAGGATATTGACAAGTTCAGCCTGTATACTGACTTCACCTGCGACGTTCAGCGTATCCAGCATCATCAGGTATAGTCACCTCTTATCTTGTGCCATACCAGATTCAGATCTATAAACTTCCTTTCATCTAGAGATTTAAATATCATGCATTTAAATTTCTGTCTTGGCAAATTGCACAAATGCCTGTTCCAAAGTGGTATGCTAAAACTGTTATTTCATTATCTGCATGATTAACATTGATATATGTATTTCAATTATAAAAAATGTCAAATATGATAATAACATTTCTTGCCACGTGGTCAAAAGTGTGGTTTACAAACAATGTTAATGTCTGTGTTATTTGGGTATCATTAGAATTAAATTATTATTTTATATATATAAGATTAGATTTTACCTATTTCAATTATCAAAAATGTTGGTATCATTAGAATTAAATTATCATTATTATTTTCCATAATATACTATACATAATATACTATACATAATATATATATATATATATATATATATATATTAGATTAGATTTTATCTATTTCAATTAGCAAAAATTATTTGTTGTGAAATTATTGAGCCATGAAATAATATTGGCTTTTTAATGAAAAAGTGTGCCATGGTCATCTAGCGTGTGACCATAGAGCACCTTCACTTAACATTCCACCTATGAAGCACCACTGGACATTGTTTGATCATTTTTAATAGTTTTATTTTAGTTTTATTCAACAATAACAACACTGACTAAAATAAACTTGAGTTGTGCTGTGGTACCACCAAACAAATAATGTCATTCATCTCCATACTGCAATCTTAGTTGGCTTAGTTGGTCATCTTTTCTGAATCATTAAAATAAAATATTGGTGCCTGGGACTTAAAATGGCAGGGCTATTTATTAACACTGCCAGTCAAACGTTTGGACAACCGCATTTACCTCTGGTTTCACAGAATATGCTTAAGGCTAGTCTCAGACTAAAATGCATGTTTGAGCTGTTGTAACTGAAAGCAACTCGCACTGGCAAATCTGAAATCAAAATTCTCAAGATGCACACCAGTAATGTTTTATTTTTTCTCTAAAGCACATTTATAAATGGTTCTTAAATGTCCTATTTGAACTAAGTCCTAGTTAGTGGATAGTAAAGAGCTAACAAGTGCCCTGTATGTATTTCACTACTATGTATGTAAAGAGCATCCCAGGACACAGCTCATAAAGTCTCTGCAAAGAGTGGACACTTTGAAGAAGCTGAAATGCACTGAAATAGTACGAAAATCATAATAAACGATGAGTAGGTGTATCCAAACCTTTGACAGCGAGTGTACGTGCACACACTCGGACGCTATCCTCCACTCCACACACACTGACAGTGTTGTTCTATATACACAAGTCCTCGTGCCACTCTTCAAAGCTCTTCTGTCAGCTCTGTTTAACTGTTTATGTTTGTGTCAATGGCATCCCCTTCCCCCTCTTTCATTTCATGGCTACCCGCTTATTCAGAGTTGGTTGTGGGCCACATGTCAGAGTGACTCAGTCATCCTTTTCTCCCTTTATTCGTCTCTCTCACCCTGTTCCCTGTCCCCCAGTCATTCCCCTATCTCCCCCTCTTAACATATGTGACACGTCCCCCATCCACGTGCCTGTAGATTAAAGGCTAGGATTGACAGACACTGCTTCATGATGACAGACGCTCATGGGCTCTGTGGGGAAGGAGGGGGATCGGGCGTGAGGGTGAGAGGGGAGAGAGACAAAGAGCGAAAGAGAGGCCGCATGAGTGAGTGAATGAGTGCCGGCGAGATCTCCCTTGAATCACACAGTTTACCCGTTGTTAATCTGCTGACGTGGTTTGTCAGTGAGTGTTAATTTGAGTTTGCCGTGATCTGTGAGCTGTCGCGCTCCGGCTAAAATGAACCTTTTCGTGGTTTTGCTGAGGAACAGTGTGGAATGTGTTTTGACAGGAGGCATGTGTATACACACATAGTTGCTTGTTTAATTTAACACATCAGTTGTTTGAGTGTATTAAGGACAAATGTGTGTGCGTGTGGATTCCACGTTCGTAACAAAAGGTTGAACCAGTTGGTGAAAGGTTTTGTTGGTGTTCGTGACATTATTATTAACAGACGGTACATTGGTGCTTTGTGTAAATTAGGCAGAATTTATGCATTTTCATTGCACATATTGAAAGACGAAACATGAAAAGATGGTCACAGAAGCATTCAGATTCAGAATAGATAACTTCAAGTTAAGCTTAAATACATTTCATTTTAACTTAAAGGGTTAATTCACTCAAAAATGAAAATTCTGTCAGTAATTACTCAGAACGTAGGCTCACTATTGGCCAGCATCACACTCATGACCAGCATCGGCCAATAGTGAGCCTACGCTCTGACGTAGTGCTGCGCTGTTACACTACGTGAGCTCACTCAGAGGCCCACACAGTAGAAGATGAATAGTTGAATAAAGTCATTATTTAAGTTTTTTGGTGCACAAAAAGTGTTCTCATCGCTTGATAAACTTAAGGTTGAGCCACTTTAGTCACTTGGTTTTTTTTAACAATGTTTGTACTAACTTTCTCGGCCGGCAGGTTTTAATTACATGAGAAGCCTATGGAGGAGTGAGATAGCTTTTAGATTTAATCAAAAATATCTTAATTTGTGTTCCGAAGATGAATGAAAGTCTTACAGGCTTGGAACAACATGAGAGTAAGTAATGACATTATTTTCATTTTGGGGTGAACTAACCCTTTAAATATTTTATATATACACATACTATATATATTATACAGGGGTTCTCAACTCCAGTCCTCATGACCCACTGCTCCTGCACATTGTGCATGTCTCCCTTACTTAACACACCTGATTCAGATCCTCAGCTCCGCTAGGATAGACTCTCTGTCTATCCTAACGAGCTGAGGATCTGAATCAGGTGTGTTAAGTAAGGGAGACATGCACAATATGCAGAGCAGTGGGTCGCGAGGAGTGGAGTTGAGAACCCCTGATATATATAATAACACTTTACAATAAGGTTCATTTGTTAACATTAGTTAACTACATTAGTTAACATGGACTAAGAATGAACAATACTTCTACAGCATTTATTAATCTGAGTTAGTGTATTTCAACATTGACTAATACATCATTAAAATCAAAAGTTGTGTTTGTTAACATTAGTTAATGCTCTTGAACAGTTGTATTTATAATATATTAAAAGATAATTAAATAACATTGTTAAATTAATGTTAGTTAATACATTAATTAATGTTAACAAATGAGACAAACACTTTTTACTGTAAAACAGTAGTGGCATTTTTTTCCTAATGAAAATGTAAAATATTGTTTCATCCAAGAAGTGTAGCCACCTTTTTTTAAGGCTTGTTAGTCCAACTCTGCCTCGACTGAAGGTTTCGTTTTTGTGATTGTACTTTGATTCTATGATGATAAACTTTCAGCAAATTTGTTTTTGTTTTTACAAAAACATGTTTAAGATATCTCATGATTTCTGAAAGATTTTTTTTAAACAAAAACACATTTGCTGAAAGTTTTCATGAACTGTAATGAAAATAAGTGTTGTTATTTTCCCAATCATTTTTTCATATCCCAGTCATGCTATAAACATGCATTTGTAGAGTTAAAAAAGAACAAAAAATGTGTTTTGTTTTTGTTTTTACAAAAACAAATACAAACTAAATTTCTTCTTCCAGCACATTCACTAAAAATGTGCTGTCAAAAATCTACAATCACTCAGTAACAAATAAAATGCAAGACCACCTTTTATTTGTTACTAACTGGAAATTTGTATGTGTTTGAACTGCACAATTTTAGACACGCTTGTTTTTTTGAGTGTATGAGAGATTGACTACAATAATCAGGTGTTTTTATAAAACAAAGCTGCTCTTGCTAAAGCAAAAGATCATGTTTATTTTGTATTGGGAATGATCATTGTTGTATTTTAAACCCCATGTTGTGTATGTTTGTTTTTCTGTACATGCAAAGATAGGAAGTGAAAAGTTCATCCTTTCTTTCTGTTTTTGTAGAGGCCATCCTCTATTGCTCTCTTCCATAGCAATGTATTTGCCTTTATTTGGAGAAAAAATATTGAATCGGAATAGCTCAGTCTTTAAAATAATATCCATTTCTGTCGTGTGACATTCCTCATATTTTTCCAATTATGATTTCATTGTTATTGAGGAACATGATATGTTGAATATTTAGACTTTCCACCTTCTCTGTTTTGAAAATGTCACGTCTTGGACTAGCATGTCTTAAAGCTGGAGAAATGACACTAAACTGAATCTGTGAAAAATTGTCAAAAATTGTCTGTGAAAAAGAGTTTTTTACTTTTTGGTTTTTCGGTGACGCGTGTTACTCTTAAACCTTTTTTTTTGCACACATTCTCTTTTTTTCCAATTTTTTTAAATGTTTTTTCAGCATTTTTTGGAAATGTTGTCCATGAATATAAAAAGCCATGCTTGCTTTTATTTTAGGGTATTTTTATTTTTTTATTATGGCCCTGTAGTAATTGTACACATGATTCATGATTTAATGTATGCATTACTATTAATATGATATTATTATCATTATTAATAAATATTCAATAGCTACTCAGGGCGTGAATGACACAGAGTATGGAGTAAAGTTTGATATATAGTTTTGACATTTCTCTCATCACATGCAAAACTTCAAATGCGATAAGCATCGCATGAGAAAACCCAAGTAAACAGCTGCCTTAGGGTGTTGAAATGCCAAAATATGGAAATATAATTTTCATCATATTTCTGGCTGCATTAATTCCCGTCTTGATTGGGCCATTAGCTGTTGAGCAGTGCAGAGGGGGCGGATGCCTGCTCTGTGGTGGGGTGTGCGTTTATGTAGGGGGTTGGTGGCATTTGTCAGCTTGTTTCTTCCGCTTGGAGTCCAGATTGATGGGTCATCTTTTCCCTCTTGTTTCCTTTCAAAAGGTTTTCCTCAGAAAAGGTCAGATACTTAAAACTATTTGCTTCGCAGCATGTCACTTCCCCTTAGAAGATCAGTAAGAGAAAAGTGAGGGAGGCACGGAGCTTTTCGTTGCGACACGAGTGCGTCTTAGTGCGCTCTGACTTGTTTTAGGAGAGAGCGGGAGGGGGTGGTACCGACGGTGCACTACCGTGCCTCGCCTTGTGTCGGCTGTCTCTACAGGTTACTCTCTTGTTTCAGACGTTAGCCATTAACCGTGGGGAGAATCTGAAGATTCTGACAGTGAAGGTCAACGTCCCCGACTGGGTGAAGAATGACTTCTGTAGGTGGTGCGTCAACGTCAGGTCAGCACACACCCACAGTGTTCATACATGCACCACGCCTCATCTTCACTTTCTCCCTAGTGGTCTGGCCCAGTGCCGTCGCCTGCTTAATGGGTAATGGGTTGGGAAGTGACTTTCACGCTGCCAGGTGTTAAAGATTATCCACAGGTTTTGATACTGATGTATGGTTTAATGGTTTAATTTAATGGTTTACATTTATTTGGTGAATATTAACCCCCTTATCACCATGTTAAAAGAAAGGATTAAATTCTAAACTCAACCTAATATTACCTAAATGTAAATTAGGCTCTATGGTTTTGGAATTTGCATTAAATATAATTAAACCCTGCTAATACTCTAATGAGAGTAAGTTGACATAGTTCAAAGTTAATAATTTAGAATAACTGGGAGAAAAAATGTGAATTTTTTAAAAGTAATTACTTTAATTTGAGGGATTTTTTTATTGAATTTTAATTTAATTTATTTATTATTAAAGTTAGTAATTTTTAAAACATTTTTTCTTTGAAAAGTCATTGTGCCAAAATAGTATTTTTTTTTTTAATTTTTTATCAGAAGAATATTTCGGCTGGAATAAAAAACACCTTGTTCTCAAAAAGATATTTAGTTGTCTCCTTGATAACTTACACATTTTATCTTAATGTTATTTTAAGGGGTCATTGTTACAGTGTAATTATATATTTAAGTACTGAGTAATATTAAGCAACTGCATGTACTTACTATAGGGTTAGGGTAGGATTTGGATTTGGTTGAAGGTTAGTTGCATGTAATAATGCATAACTTACTGTACATTGTAAATACATGTAACATATGTAACAAGGACACTGTACATTTCCATGTTGTAAGTACACAATCATGTCAGATTTCGAATAGATTTATTATTGTTTTTTGGGGGGAGGCTGTACGGACGTGTAAACTGTCTATCAGGACTTTATATGCCTTTTGACTTACAGATGGAGGCCACAGGGATTTGCACAGCCAGAACTGATGACGATTTTTGAAGAATGCTAGTGAAGATTCCTACAAAAGATTCATTCTGCCCTTTCTCAGTCGAGGCTACAGGTTTGTTCTCACCAGACAGTAAAGCTTTTTTAAAATACTGAACACAAAGATACATTGCTTCTTTTTTTCTTCTTGTCCCAGGTCTAAGTTGACTGCTAGTGCAGAAAAAGAGTCCATTGCCATGTTTGTTCGTAATCTGCGTCAGCGTCTTCTGATGTGCCCTGTGCGTGGGAAAGTCATCATGGGAGTGGACCCAGGGTTTCTCCACGGCTGCAAACTGGCAATCCTGTCCCCAACCAGTAAGACACCTGACTAAATGTGGAATGAACTTAGAATAACTTATATATACGGGTGTATATGTGTGGTGTACAGGGAGTCTCCATAGGCGTAATTGTTTTTATACTGCAGTCTGTATATTCGATCCCCCTACACTAATGCTACCTCTAAACCTGCCCGTCACTGAAAACGTCAATTCTTTGAATAATAATAAAAAAACACAGTTTAATGGCAAGTGTCCCATAAACCATGTCTACATTGTAATACCCATGTCATTATACAGATTTGTGTCCTCATAAACCATATATACAAGCACACACACACGCACACATACACAATAATATTGCATATTAGTAACTGTCCTTATTGTTCTGGGGCCATATTCACAAATTATTTTATCTTACCACTAGGAGTACTCCTAAATCACACTAAAATATTTTAGCTTGGAGTTTCTCTTAAAACGTCTTTCAGACCTGAGATAAGGAAAAATGACAGCATCGAAGAGTTTATGGATGACGTCAGTTCTCATGCACAAGCTTCCTCGCAATGTTCGCAGTGATTTGTTGTTAGATGACAGGGCCATCATGCAGAACATAACAGCATACGCAACAAATCATCGAATGACGACATCTAAATATTGCTGTGTCCTACATAAAATAATAATTGTAATGTCATTCGAAATGCATTCATAATGTTATGTTTGTGCAGGCCCCAGTGAAGGGTAATTCTAAAAAGGCAGAGAGAGAGTCATGAATTAAATTAAATTAAATCAAGGTAGCATAATGCCCCAATCAAAACCACCACTTAATGAAAAACAACACTTGCATTAACACTTGCTTGGTTAATTGACATCCTATTAGCCTAAATAGACTACTTAAAGCAAGGAAATGTTGTTCCTATTGAAGTAATGTAACACTGGGATATCAAGCAAAACTAAGCGTGAGACATGGGAGAGTTTTTTGCAGTTTGCAGATCAATGCAGCTTTCCCGCTTGGGTTGCAGACCCCGGATGACTGCGAGAGGAGGTGGTATGCGCTGACAATCCTCTGTGTATAGGTCTGAGTGAGTTAGGAGTCCTCTTGACTTCTTTTAAGCTGTCCCAGACTTAGGTGCTACTTTTAGGGCTAAAATGCATTGTGAATTACTCTTAGTGAAAAAAATTAGGAGTCCTAAAGTTAGGAGTGACATGCCCATTATTTTTAGGAGTTTTCTCCTAAATTCGCCATTTAGGAACTACTTTTAACCTTAAAATTATTTGTTAATAGGGTTTTAGAACTGCTCTTAATGAATTTTTAGCACTAACCAAAAGTGACAGTAAAACATTTATTTTGGTAAAAAAAAGATATATATATATATATAGATAGATAGATATATAGATAGATAGACAGATAGATTATATTTGTGTGTATATGGGAGGGTGCAAGCTAAAATAAATACTTTATATATATATATATATGAAGAATAAGAAAGAGTATCCATATATCATGCATGACTTTTTGTCAATTGGTTCTAAAGGTGTTGGGAGAAAAGAAAGAAAGAAAGATGCTTTTACTGTAATGTTATAATCAATATGTTTTATTATTGATATTGATATGTTTTTTTTATATTTTATCGTTGTTTATTAAATTGATCTTTTCTAATATTTTAAAAAATTTTCTATTGGCCGTCAACTAACAATCAAATAATAATCTAATAATAGAGGATAGTTATGGTAAATTTGAGCTGATGTTATGAAATCTTTTTAATCAACCAAATGTAGTGTAGCATTGAAATGGACCATATAGTCATAATGAACTTTTGCTTGTTAATTGTAATTACTTTTAGTTTAGTGCAGCATACAGTAATTTTAAAGTTGATGATGGAGAGTGTCTGATTGGCAGGTGTGATGAGAATGCTCATTGTGTCCTCTCTGTGCGTGGGAGCTGCACGCTGTGCCCTCTGTGTCCCGCGTCCAGGCGACTGATCGGCCTGGCGGGTGTGTGTCAGGTGGCATTGCCATATTTGCCCTCTGCCCTGCAGCAGCACCACACGCAAACCCAGCTTGACTGTGACATATCTGTGGGTGTGTAGTCACATGACCTGCCCGGCTCTTGAGGTGTCTATTGCGATTAGACTGCCTCTCTCAGGCTGACAGAAAACGGTAGCCGTATTGTCTTGAGAGGAGGAGTGGAGGCAAAAAATTGGAGAGAAAAATAAATGGTGTCTACTCTACTGTACCTACATGATGATGATGTATTAAGTTGATTTCCACATAAAATCTATTCACCTCTACTGTCCTGACATATCTACTGTTTATTCTTTCCTCAGGTCAGATCCTGCACACAGATGTGGTGTACCTCCATAGCTCTGCTAAATACAAAGAGGCAGAAAAACTGCGCCGTCTTATGTCCGAACACCGGTATTGCAATCACAATGAAAACATTGAGTAATTTGTAGGCACTCTAAATATCTATGAATAACTTGATATTTTTGTCCTCCCACAGCTGTCAAACTATTGTCATAGGAAATGGAAAAGCATGCAGGGAGACTGAAGCCTTTTTTACAGACCTAATTAAACGCCACTTTTTCAACCCCATGGATGTTTCCTACTGGTAAGACATTTCCCTTTTTTTTTTAGAAACATAGCAGACCAGATTAGCGGCAGATGTTGTTCTTCTGATAGTAGCTCAGCATTTGTTTGAGGTCACATCAGGCTCCTCTACAGTCTTAGTGCAATTGCAGATTTAAATGATAAAAACCTTCATCAATAAACCATACTAAGAGTGAAAATAGCAGCTTTTAAGCAAGGTACGCAGAAAAGGAGCAAAGGAAATGGTGCCGGTCTGGAATGTGTTACTCTTGCGGGTTTTAACTGATATCTGGACCTTGTTTGACTGTCCCTAATTAAAAACAAATATTTCTCACCGCCCTTCAAACCAAACCAGTCCGACGTGTTTTCCTCCAACCCAAATAAAGGCTGGATCTGGGATTGTCTCTTTCTCCATCTAGCTAGACTCGTGTTTGTTGACTTTTGGTTCTGACTGGAGAGCTGCCCAGAACCGCTCTGAAGTGGCCGTTTATGGTGTACACTGATGGTGGTTTTCATTACAGCTCTCCGCATCCCTCAGTGCAGCTCAGATGGATTGCCAGGTCTGCCTCAGTAGTTCTCAGCAAAGCATGATGCGTCAAAATTGACATCCACAAGTGGCTCCATTTCAACCTCCATTCTAAAATGAAAGTGGAAGATTTGAGATCTCAAAATTGGCAGTGCAACGCCGACTGCTGACGACGGGCGTGCCAGACAGTTTGAACTTTGTTTCCTGTCCTGGTAGTCACACAGCCAAGTATTTGTAGAAGCAGGGTGCAAGTTAAAATAAACACTTTAAAACTGCAAGCTTAAATGTTCCAATAAGGGGAAAAATGGGTCTAGTTGCTGTTTTCGCGTGAAACGCTCTAACAGGACAGCTTGTTGAATTTTTTTTATTTGTAAGTCGCTTTGGATAAAATCGTCTGCTTAATGAATGAATGTAAATGAAAAAGATACATGGTGGTTACACGTGTATAAAAAACACAAAGCATTATTGCGCATTTTACAAACCTCAAGTGTGGTGCATGGTATAATTATTTGTATTTCTTTATATTTTTATAATAACATTTTTGTGATAATACTTCACCCTTTTCTGACTCCTAAACTTCCCATTTTCTTATAGTACTTGCCTTTGAGACTTTGAACACACAAGAATGATTCATAGAACAGTTACACATACATAGACCTGACTGACTTTTTTGACTCTTTCTTCGCCAAGGCTGCGTTTACAAATATTAAAATATTATTACAATTTAAATCGTTCTATTCTAATATATATATTTTAAAATTAATTGAAATTTTTTTTTTAAATATATTTTACGATTTTTTTTTTCTGTGATGGCAAAGCTGAATTTTCAGCAGTCATTCCTCCAGTCTTCAGTGTCACATGATCCTTTAGAAATCATTCTAATAGGCTGATTTGGAGACTCAAGAAACATTCTTTGATGAATAGAAATGTTCAAAAGAACAGCATTTTTACAGAAACATTTCTGTAACAATATAAATGTCTTTACTGTTACTTTTGAACAATTGAATGTGTCATCATTTCTGAATAGAAGTATTAATTTCTCTCTATGGTACTGTTTTAGTGTAGATGCATCTTGTGCTATTGTGTTTTAAGTTTTATGTTTGTTAGAGAATATGTAATTGGACTTTTTTTTCAGTCCCTTTTGAAAGTTTGTCTCCACAGTGCACTTTTACATCACTAGTCAATCAAATCAGCGGCTTCATTTGCACCGTCTGCTATCTGTCTCCCTACTCCTCAGCATATAACCATCCGTTTCCCCCACCTACCATCCCTTGCTCCCTCCCTTCTGTACCGACGTCCCCGCTAGCCGTCTCCTTTCCTTCGTTTGCCTGACTGCTCCTGAGGAATGACAGGCAGTGCCGGCAGACTGTGTGCGGTATGAGCCTGCGGGATGAGCTGCACGGCTCTCAGCGACCTGGTGCTCTTCCTTTAAACGAAGGGACACTTGCCTGTTGAGTTGGTAGGGTTGTTACTTGAGTAAGACTTGGATAAACACAAACTTCTTGACATTTTCTTCTGGTTCTTTCTACAAAAAGGCCTTTTTTTGGTGAATTGTAATGGATCTTAGATGTGCTTTTAAGGAAATTGGGCAAATTGTCTTCACACCGGAATTTACTTGCATTTAACAGTGTGGTTTAATGACGTTACTGTTAGTAATACATTAGTGTTGTTTTATCTTTTATTTTTATTTGTATTTATTTTTAACGGAATGAGTCTGGCTTCCAGTGTCTGTTCATTTCCAGTTTTTTTACCTGCCATGTTATGCTGCTTGGTGTTGCAAACTAGTATTTATTATCATATTATTTTAACTCATTATTATAATCATAAACGCACTGGTTTGTGGCGCTAATAGTTGTACTATTATTGTTGTAGTGTAGTTATTTACTAATAGTGGCTGATAAATCGGACCAGAGTCTTTCACAGAATATCTTATTTCTGTCTTGATGGGTAAAATATGTGGGCCTATTACAAATATTGGGAATATTAAATATACATAATATAACATTTAATTTAGATACATTATATATTGTATGATACCAATATTATTATTAATGTTAATAAGTAATTAAAAAATATGATCAGGCATGCACACAATCACAATTCATAAGTTCTTCACATCCCCAGTTCTTGCTTACTTATTTTGGCTAATTTGGTAATACCTACACATTTTCCATATCCAAATCAGTTTTAAATGTTGTGTACACCACACACATAGTGTAGGTCTTTTTATTAGTCTCTTTGCTTTAATTCCTGTGTTGTACACTGAGAAACTCACATGAATGGTGAAGAGATGCCCTCTCTTTGAACTTTCACTCTGTAGTTTGTGCCCCAGTTGAGTCCGCTCCAATATGAATTAGCTGTGAGATTACACCATGCTTTGAGCTTCTCTCCTGGAACCCCTCTGTGGCGCCCTCCTCTGGCCCAGCACTCTTTACTGTTTTGCTTTTATCCTTCTAGACCGCTACAATGATTTGAATTGGTTTGCATTATGTTTAAAGCTACAAATAATTAGCTTTGAACATGGGAGTGTGAGATTCCTGGAATACTGTCTCTCACTGTATTCATTTTTTTTATCAGTATTGGTGTGTGTATGCTGCATTCTCATGACTAATGCATGCTCAAAAGGCCTCTAAGATGACCCAATAAAAGTTGACCTTGGCTGACATGGTGTCTTAACGCTTCTGGTAGAATTGTTGTATTGGTCATGGATTTGTCATAGTTACATTGTACAGATTTGGGTTAGAGAGTTCATTGTGTATTGTGTGCCATACATAATTGATATGATTTTAAAATGTTTATTTTCAAGCAACTGCACGCTTATTTGTCAAGTTTATATTATAAATAGTGTTTCCTTTCTAGGAAACATATTCAGAAGGTGCTTCTCTGACTGTGGTCATTGCTGCTGTTTGGCCCTGACTTTGCTTCTCATGCCTAAAGGACAAAATGACATGTATCTTGCTTAACGAGGAAGCCTGTAGTGTTTCGACTGTCAGGACAGTGATCCTGATACTGAGCTATAGCTACAGACTGATTGGACAGCTCTGTCAGTTCTTAAGGTTGAAGACAGTGGCAGTGACCACCCTTCTCCCCTCAGGCTTGCTCTCTGCCACCAGCCGGCCAGTCTCTGGTCATTAGACTCACTTTGCAGGAGAAAGCAGAATTACAGGAGCTCTCTCTCATCTATCCTTTTTCATTTTTCTTTTAGTACACTCTGTTGCTGGGATCAGTTGATAAGCATGACCAGTTCAGTCTTAACAGGAAGGAAACTACCACTTGCTGTAAATTATGAATAGTCGCATCTTTACAATTTCCATAACGTTGGCAGATGCAACATTAGCATGGATGAAAAAATCGAAATGAAATGTTTGCTTTCTAAAATTTTAATCTTTTAGAAGGGACAATATTCAAAAATTTTAATCTTTAAGAAGGGACAACATTCGTATTCTTATTTCACTTTAACTGGTGCTAGCTTGCTGTAAAGTTTTTCACTTTACCTGGTGCAAGTAAGCTGTAAAGTATGTGTATGTGTGTAAATATATATATATATATATATATATATATATATATATATATATATAAATGAGGACAAGGACCCAAGGTCTAATTGAGACCAAGGAGCAAGTGATTCCTTTGATATATATATATATATATATATATATATATATATATAATTTGTATTATGCATAGCTTATATTTATATATTTATTTAATATATATGCCCAGATATAATATTAATAATAATATAATATTAATACTTGCCCTTTACTGCCAGCTTGCTCCTGGTAAAGTGAAATCACTTTTTGCTGTAAGGTCTTGGATGACTCTGAATTTTGCATCAGGAAACTTTGTCCTTTGAGGAGGATTCTGGGTAGGGTGATTAGGACAGTGAGGAATAAGGAGGGATATTTGCCAGTCACAGGCCCACGGCTAATGGCTCACTGAGGGATAGATGTCCGCATCACAGAGGACACCCTGAACCAGTGGCTTCATGAGCAACTGTCTTGAGCCTTCTGAATTTTGATTGACTGATGTTAATATATTGAAATGAATGGTAATGTCTGTGTGTGGTTGACAGTGGTGGGGCTTTTATTCATGCCATCTTACATTTTGCTCTTAGATTTATCTTGCCATCAAAAAGTAAAGCAATCAGGTTTTATATGAGTAGTATCTTTATTTGATTTATTATATCCAACTAGATACAATCATTTTTGGAATATAAATAAGACACATTGACTAATTCATAATGAAACTATAACCCAGGATATGTGCTGCTGGTACTTCATGTTTGGAATTAAAAACAATCAAAATATTTCTACTAATATACTTTTTAGGTTGTTTACCTAAATCTGGGCTGTTTAAAGTTACGAAATGACAGTAATTTATTAGATAGGATTTAACTAAATGTGGTGTCATACAATACAGTACCATTCAAAAGTTTGATTAAAAAAAATGTTTAATCAAAAAATACCATAAGACAGTAATAATGTAAAATGTTACAATTTAAAATAATATATATATATATTTTAAAATGTTATTGTTTCCTGTAAGTGCAAAGTTGAATTTTCAGCAGCCACTTCTTCACTGTTCAGAGTCACATGATCCTTGAGAAATCGTTTTAATATGCTGATTTGCGGCACAAGAATCATTTCTGATTCTTATCAATGTTAAAAATGGTTGTGCTGCTTAATATTTGTTGTGGAAACACTGCTTTTTGTTGGCTTTGTTGAATTGAAAGTTCAAAATAACAGCATTGATTTGAAATATTATAATTTGTCATTTAAGTGTCTTTACTGTCACTTTTTATTAATTTAATGCACCCTTGCTGATTAAATTTAAAAAAAAAAAACCTATTCAGTACTGTATCATTTACAATAACTAAGAACATCAAGTCATAAAAAAGCTAAATGAGATTACATTTATATATGTTATAAATCATTTTATATTAAGAGATTTTGGCATAACTATGTTATGCGTTTATCAGACACGTTAGCTTACTATGAACACTTTCTTGTATTTAACACAAAGTTTCCAGAATAGCAGACATGAATACTGCAATGTCACTTGCTATCCGTCTAGTGCTGATTGATCCGTGGCAGCCAAGCATGAGATCAAGCAAGCCATCCGCTTGAAAGTTTTCATTGCCTTAAACTCAGATGCCAAATCCCCATTTGTCAATTTCTAATCTAATGTGCTCTTGTGATGTCAGAACAACTGGAAGCAATCCCCAACAGTAAAGTTTTTTAACATGCTGCACATTTCATGCCTCATTGACTTGTGTTAGGCCGTTTTAGGTTGTAGTTTATAGCCCTTGGAGTACAGAAAAAGAAAACGCAAGCAACATCAAAACATAGAAACCTCAATTCCACATCTGCATATATGAACTAGGCTTCCAATGAAACTGGTCTTGATAATTATAATATAGAAACCTCTGTAATATCTATACTTGAGTATAGATATACAGAGCTATACTTGAGTGCTTTGAATTGCTAGATCCAGTCCACAGTGTGAACCATTGAATCTCTAAAATAAGATGAGGTTCTTAAGTTTAAGCCTTGGACACCAACATATTCAAACCCCCATGTACTGGCTTCTGCCTGCTACACACAGGGAAGAATCCAGTAATCTGGACAGCTGACACCCTCTGCTGCAGTTCTTTGGGTGTTTAAAGGAGGAAGGGGTGTTGAGGGGGTGATGAACATCTGCCAACAGTTTGACGTGAGTGACTGTGAGGTTTTGCTCTTTTCAGACTTGTGTGGTGGTGGCAGCTTGAATGTGCTGTTAACTGCACCTCCACGCTGACTAGGCACTTGCTACCCCCTAGCACAGAGCCTGAGACTGACGGCCTTTGACACCTGCCATTTTGGCCCTTTTCTAGGCAAAAAATGTCATAGTGTTTATACTTGGCATTGGTCTGATATCTCATGATTGTTTTTTTCTCTTTTGGGAATCCCTTGGGTCTGCTGGCTATGAGTAATTGGCCAACATTTTTTTTTTTTCATAAGAATGTCCTTTTTTGTTTCAGCTTACGTGAAAGACAAAAGACCGGATTTAGTACATTTCGTACATCTGATGATGATATATTGAGATTAAATTATTTTTAATTTAAAATGGTATATTGCTAATAATATAAACAGATTTTTATAGGAATATACACTACCATTCAAAAGTGATTTCTTTTAAAGAAATTCATATTTTTACTCCGCAGGGATGCATTAAATTGATCAAAAGTGACATAATATATCTTTCTATAATATTTCTATTTCAAATAAATTCTGTTGTTTTGAAATTTGTACATCAAACAATTATTGAAAAATATCACCATGGTTTCCACAAAAAAATATTAAGCAACATAACTGTTTTCAACATTGATGAATGATAAGAAATGTTGATTGACCAGCAATTCAGCGTGTTAGAATGATTTCTGAAGGGTCATGTGACACTGAAGACTGGAGTAATGACTGCTGAAAATCCAGCTTTATCATCACAGGATCACATTTCATTTTATAATTTATAAAATTGAAAAATTATTTAAATTGTAATCATATTTTACAAGATTACTGTTTTCTTGGATCCAATTTAACATTTATTTTTCATAGGATAAATGCTTAATGATACATTGATGAACAGAGACCTCCTAACCATAAATACTGGGTAGTTTTTGAATTTTTTGCTCTGAAAAGCAAACTCTTTACAGAAAAGTTGATTTGAAAATTAGTATGCAAATTTCAAACTCGTACTTTTTTTTCTAATTTACTTAATAATTTGCAGGGAAAAAACTTTCATTGTGTTCGAAGCATTTTCTCACCTTTTTTTAGATAAAAACAGCACATTTTGTCTTATTTTTCCAAATTTTACCAGTAATATCAAGAACATTGGACTTCTATCTACAGGTTTGGAGATACTGTGACGATATTTCTTAACCCCGCGGACAGATCTGATTAATGCGTTTAATTAGAACACGTGTTTAGGGGGCAAGTATCAAAGTATGTATCCATCTCTTGGTCTCACCCGGTGGTCATGGACATTGGGTGGGAGGGGTGGGGGGGATGGACCAGCCTAGAGGATGATGACAAACACAGAGAATACCACAATTACTTCCAGTTAGAGGGGGCCTGGCCATGACTTTGCCCAGAGACTCTCATAGAGACATGATAGTCCCCAAAGTGTGGGTGTATTGGGTGTGACTAAGTAAGTGACTGTCAGACCTCAAGGGTCATCAAGTCATCTGCTACACTTGCAGGCTGGTTTTGTGTTTGTTCTTATGTCGTGGTGTCCACTTGAGCTGGGCCAAGTGCTCACAGCCTTCTGCTGCCTGCCTTTTTACAAGTTCAGCCGTCCCCTTAATGAAGAGATGTGGTTGGTCGATGTGATGCATATCCATGTCAGAATGGTTCAGGGCCTGTACCCATTAACCCTTGCAGCCCTTCTGATTTATTCGAACATGACCGGTTCCTCTCTTTCTAAATATCAAAAACCTGCTCTGTCCTTTTCTGTCTTTCAGCACTGCTAAATAGTTTATTACTTAATACACAATTCTAGTTTAATGAGGGCTGACATGAAATTAATAAACTGAATCAACCACAAACTATAATTAATCATATTTTCTTGTGTAATAATAATAATAACAATAATGATAATTATAATTTAATTTGTATTATTATTTAATGTATATTATTGTTATTAAACTATATAGATCGTTTATTATAATTATTATGTAATTCTTCATATATTATCAGAATTAATGTAATTATAATAATATATTTTTTAAATGGTCATATTCTTATATTTAAAAAAGAAAACTTCTGAGGCGTAATACTTTGTGAATGTTTATTGGCCAGGCATTGTCTCTGTGTTTGTCATTACCATGTCTGAGAGACATTTAGATAACATTCATTTCATGAAGAACAATTAGTTTTATTTATATGGTTTAGTTATCCTATTTTAAATAAAATGTGGTTCTATATTTAAATGAGGTTTTTTTTTAATGTTTATCATGGTTGGCATGCGTTTCCTTCTTAGTTAGTTAATAATCTTTCTAATAACCTACTCCACCGTGACCCCTAGGTCATATGCCAGGGCTCGTTAGTCCTGTCATCATGGCTGCGAGGGAGGAGGGGAAAGGATCTGGGAAAATGAGGACACCAGTCAAACTGGTGGTCCATGTCACAAAGCCTCTGCATCCTGTCATAAGTATGATGACTCTAATTGGCAAAGTTACCCAAAGAGCCCTTAGGCACCAACAGAGGAAGCAAATGTAATGGAGGCTGCAGTAGTACCTTCATTTCTATGGTCATTCACTGTGGTGATAATCATGTGCGGAGGTCATTTATCCTTGCTGATGTTTTTAGAGAGTAGTCAGTTTTATCATGTGCCCAACCAGGCAGTTAAGTTGTAAAGGAAGGAAAGGTTTTGAGGTTTTAGAAAGGAAAAAATGTAAAACGTATATAATAACATGTATAATACAATTGTGTAAAAAAAAGTTAATTGTATTTAATAATTTACACATTTATTAATGTATTATTATTATTATTATTATTATTAAAGTAGCTATATTAATATAGTAATCAATATTTTCCAGCAGGACTGTTTAACATTTTTCAGGAGTTTTTCATAAATATAGTAGACAAGCACATTTACCATTATGTCCTCTAGATGGCAGTATTTACCCATATTTTCCTGGGCTGTTAGATTACTGAGAACATTTTATTGCCCTAATTAATGGTTCAAAACTCTTAATATGTGTATCAGTAGTATTTTGCAGTATGTTCGTGGTTACATTTTTTGAAGCTGCTTTATGTGGCAATTATTGTTAGTGCCTATCAGGTATGGGCTTGTTGTTGGTTCAGGTTTGGGTAGAGTTAACTTTACTGATGGAAATATAACCAAGTCTACTCTTTCACCTTTGAGCCTATGTGGTCTTCACCTTGTTCCCTGTGGTGGGACTGACTCTGCAATTAGTGTAATATAAATCACTTTGAGTGGCAAGCAGAACAATACACATGCTACTGAAAATGTGTTGAGTCAATCTAGTTGACACCCAAGTAAGAATCACTAAATCAGTGACTCACAAAAGGTGCATCCAAGGGAGTACTTTGAAAGATGCCAGTGCTTTGCTAAATAATTGGGCTGTCAGATTGATTAAATAACTATTGGTTATTAATATCATGTTTGCACTACTCCAAGGAATAAAGATTCCTCAAAATATGCATGTACAGATTGTAAATGTGTATGGATGACACTTGTGACAGAACATTCTATGTGTGCATGGCAGCACAGAAATCCATTTAACCTCAAATATGCAGTTATAATATATATATATATATATATATATATATATATATATATATATATATATATATATATAAATATAAATCACATTTTCCAAAGAAAACAGGGCTGAGTTTGTGTGTTGTAGTATTTCTTCCATGCATTGCTGTGTACTCTAAACTTCGGTTCCTGCTCTATCAACTACAGGCTTTCTGTGGAAATGTATTTAAATGGACTCTTTGGTCTGACGCCTCCTAGATGTACTGAGGGAGCTTCATAAGTTCACTGGGGTCTTCATGAGGTTACCTCTCTGATTTCCTTGGAATCCAGCTTCAGTGTGTCTTTGTTGTTTCAGCATAACAGATGAATCAGGAGCATCCATCTACAGTGTGAGTCCTGAGGCTGTTAAAGAGATGCCAGACATGGATCCTAACCTAAGGAGTGCAGGTAATTTTCATCTATTGATTGACCATTTTAGTTTTTTTTTGTCTGATATAATGCAGATTTATGGAATGGAATTTAAAGATGTTGAATGAGACATACACAAAAATGCAAATCAAAGAAAGACTTGTTTGTACATAGTATTTGCAAAAGATTATCTACAAACACTGAAAACAGAAAATGTTTATCAGCCGTTGACAAGGTTATTGGCAGATTTTGTAATTGAGACAAGGATTTAACATTTTCTGTATTATTTGCCAATAAATAAATAAATAGAGTATTATTAAAATTATTCACATACACACACACACGCACACATAATTAAATATCACAAATCAATAGATAGTCTTTTGTTTAATTAGTTAAAAAATATGATGTAATAAAAATTTTAAAGCCTATAAAATAGTTTTGTCTAAGCATATATGACAAAATTCAATGCAGAGCAACACAATAAACACAATGCAAACTAAATAAAGAATCCTAACATTTTACAATATCTCTTGTTTAGTGTTTTAAATAATTTACATTTAATGTTAAAGATGCTTTTATATAAATGCAATGCTTTGGTTTAGGGTTTTGCAAACATAGAAGCTTGTGTACATGAAAGTCAAAGCTTCACTGGCAGCATATGTCTTGTTTTACATACTAACGTGCTAACACTGAATGAAAGCTGTCCCTCTGAATGATGGGATTGTTTATTCTCCAGTTCCAAGTCTCCCGTCAAAGGCAACCGCCTTACCTGTCAGTCCAAGTCAGCTCCCACTCAACCAGACCTTTACGTGCCATTTCAGTCTACCTTGTCTCCTTAGTCTGAAACAGGCTCCCTGTCTCCTTTAGGCCACATTCATTTTTCGATACATGGACTTGAGAAGATGAAACAATAGTTTTTCACAGTCTATCAAACCATGTAGAACCATCTGTTTCTGTGAAACAGAACTTTCTGTAAAAAAGGTTTGCCTGTGTTTAGACCACACAAGCACCCTCTACTCTTACAAAAATAAAAAAGCAAGGCGAAAAGTTTGGAAATCACTCAAATGTTCTCAAAAACAGGATCTGAGAATTATACCAGACTTCCTCTATAAAAGCAGTAAATCAGTATGGGATTAATCATAAATTTTCCTCTGGTCAAATGCAAGCGCAAACTAGGGAGCTATATTTATCGCTTTTATGAGAGGCGTAAGAAATTGGACCGTCCTGATGTGGGATATGTGTCAATGTGTGCAGTGTTTTGTGTTTTACGCATTAAACACAATTCTACATTACTAGCATAAATAATGTGTGTGTATATATATATTACAAAAAGATTTCTGCTTACTTTCTAAATTTCATTGTTCTTCAAAAATATTAAGCAGCACAACTGTTTTCAATATTGATAATTACAAGGAAGGTTTTTTCCCTCGCCCTTACTCTGTCATTGGCTGTAGGTCGTGGCCAATGTCATTTCCAGTCAAAACACATTTCACACTGCAGGACTCAGTCGCAGACAGGTCCACATATTTGGCATGCTGCATTGTTCACAGGCATGAAATATTCCAGTGACGCATCAGTGCTTCTCTAAGTGTGTGACTTTGATAGCACACACTGCTCAATTGTCACTCACGTGAATGATCACTGATTTGCTTTCGCTTTCAAGAATTCACCTGCAATTTCCACAAAACTCTCTGCGAGTGAAAATATAAAATCATGCAGTGTATCCTAGGCATTATTAAGCACCAAATCAGCATATTAGTGTTTGTTAAAGGATCATGCAATCATGTAACTTCCTTCTTCTTCAGCCCTGTTCTCACCGCCAGTGAATGTCACTGTATGTCACTATAGTCAAAAATATAGTTAAAAATAGCATTCTGCTGTTGTATAGTGCATTAAATTATTAACCAGATAACGTCTGGATCAATCGACAAATTCAACTCGTTCATACTGTCAAAAATTAATAAAACGATATTTTCAATTTGACACAATCCATTATCTTGTTCCTAATAATCAACATAATGCAGGGGAAAAACTGCAATATGAACTACAGCAGTGCTAAACTGTTCATTGCATCATTTAGTTAACAGCATAAAAAATCAATGTATGAATCAAACACACTAAGACTGCAATTTCTTTTACATGCATCATTTTATTATGTCCATGTATGTGGATAGTCAAACCGTGAAATCGCTCCAGAACTCGGTCCTGTCTTATTTGCACTCGAGACTCCACTGACAGTCTTCAGTCCTATTGGTTGATGCTTGTGAAATTAGCTAATAATTTGCATAATTAAAAATTCAGAGCTTCTGTCGTGTGCCTGCATTCTATCGCCAAAAGTCACTGTCGCTAGTGTCACCAGAAGTCACTAGCCCTTCTTTGAAAATGAATGGGATCATGTCACTGTGTGTCGTTGGCGTTCTGAACTGGGCTTTAATACACTTCCTTCTTGTGAACATCTTGCACTTCTTGTGTCACAATTGAGTAATTGTTGGCATTTATATGTTAATGAATTTGTGTTTTTGACTGATTTCTCATTATAAGCCTCTTCCTGACCTACTCATGCAGTAGAGAAAGGTGTCCATATCTTTATTGAGGACAGTTGTTTCCAGAGATGTTTGGCTTTCTATAAAGATCAAGGTGTATGTGCTCGCTGAAGTAGGTGACTGTTAAAGGAGGTTTTGAGGTGGCTTGCTGGAGCGTGATCGCAAAGTCTCACTCGCTGCGTCTCCACATTGAACTCTGTGGGAAATTGCTGCCTGGAATAATATTTGGAAAAGGATGGAGTTTCAGCTCAGGCCTTGTACAGCGCACACAAAAGCACTTCTCTCCACTCTCTGACTCCGTAATGTGGAGGTTGTGCTTGGGCAGAAAACCACGCAATGTCTCACATTCTGTCTTGTGTTTTCTGTCTGAGTCGCTCTCTCTTTCTTTCTCGCCCTCTGATTGAGTAAAGATGAAAATCTGACTTTCATTTGCTGACCTTCAGCAAGACTAGATAAAGCTAATGGAACAAGTGCGCCATATTGCTTATATTCCTTTCATTTTTATAATATTGTGTTTGGCTGGTAACATTTCCTAGGATAAGTTAGAATCAAGTTTTTCTGAAATGAGTTTTTATTTGTCTTTAATTGAATTCTTATTTGACCTGACCTCTCTTAGTTGGCCCATGTCTTTGCCTGTGTTTGACAATTTTGTAGGAAAGGGGGATTCCTCCCTAATCTCTAACCATTTCTCCTAATCTTCTCCATATTGCTTTAAAATATAGCATTCTGGGTAGAATTCAAATGGGTCTGATGTGCATTGTGGTCTGCGTCGACTTACTCATATGATCCATTCTGTTCTGTCAGGTCTCTGGACCGGAGCAGACTGTGTGCACTCTACTGCGGTTTGCATGACACTAACATGAAACCAGATATCATTCGCCATTTCATCCCGAATGGAAAGCATATTTACACTCAATCATTCCCTATCCCTTATATAGCACACTATGTGCAATATACCATGTAGAACAATGTTTGAACAAGTGACCTGATTTTAGCAGCAGCTTCAGCATCTATTTATAATGTATGGGGCGGAACGCTTCAGATTGTAGAGAGCATTTGATTGGATAGAAAATCTGATTAGTTGCTGAAGTGCAAGTGATGTCATCAAAATCATTGGTATTGGTGGAATTAAGAGTATGCTTATATCTTCAAAAATAAATTTTTGTCATTTTTTTGGCTATGCTTATAGATAACAGTAAAGCCGCGTCACACTACGTACACGCAACTTTGTCGCTGCAGGTCGCCAGTGGCTGCACTGGAGGGTGTTCCCCACTACTGGTTGCCTAGTAATGTTTGTGAATGACATTCACGGATGTTACTCTATGTTAGACAAAAATGTGTTTTATTGCTGCTACAAACAAATATTTTTTAAGGAAAAGTCTAAATATAAATGGAATCAGTACATAAAATGCATAATTTTTAAAGATGACGAGAAACAGTGAGTGCTCTTTGCCATCGTGGCTATTTAACTGCAGCAAACGTGCAAATACCAGTCTATCTGGGTTCCCAAAGCCATTCAGTCACGGAGTCAGTATGGTGAACACCACTGTATGTACACGGAGATATATCATACATTGTAGGACGGTTTCTGACTGCTAAAATGAGCTTCTTTGTTCAAATTGCCTCGGTCAGACTCAGCACTGAAGAGTGACGCGCTCCACTGACTTCACTCCTATTGGTTGTCGCTTGCGGAAATCGCCCTTCATTTGCATAAAGTTAAACTTTCTCAACTTTGTCGCGTCGCTGGACACGCCCTACTGGTCGGCAACGGTTGCTGTCGCGCGTGTCGCCGACAGTCGCCCTCTCACCATTGATAATGAATGGTATCGCGGTCACTTGGTCGCTTGTAGTGTGAACATATTCATACTAAAAGCCAAAAAACAATTACGATTTAGTTGATTTAAGATAAAAAATTTTTTTATCTTGATGACTGATTATAATTGACACCAGTCTCAACAACAATAATGGATAAAAGTTCAAATTCGTATATATTAATTTCTGATTGGTCTTTCTCTGCATCTATTTGCATAATCATTTGTGATCGGCCTTCCTTTATCGCATCTAATTAACCATATATGTTCTCATTTAAACTCCAAGCACAGTTGTGTGTTGCGAGCCCTGATATTTCAGTAAATGCAAATCTTGTTTATTAATATAATCTGTGAAGTAATTAGTGCAGTATGTTCCACACAGGCCTTTGCATGATTTAAATACTCTAATTGGCATAGATGTATGCTTATGTGAGCTTAATTTATTCATAATTGAGTCTGTGGGTTTATTAAAGTTTAAATATTGCTGTTCTCTTGAGGCATGCATTATTATATTTGAGCATTAGCTGCACATAATGGTGAGATCATTTTCTTCCTGTATTCTTTCTCTTGTCCTCAGTGTCTATTGGGAGGCGTGTTCAGGACCCTTTAGCAGAGCTTATTAAAATTGACCCCAAACATATTGGTATTGGCACCTACCAGGTGAGTCACATATCTCTTCAAAAGCATGCTTTATGAATAAAATAATGGATTGTTAGTTTACTATTTAAATGTTTTTATTGCAGTAATGTTTATTGTGACTTTATTAAACGCACTGTCAACAGCGGAGTCCTTTCACATAATACTGTGTACATGATGTTGTACCTGGCTCTCTGCTCTTGATGCAGTCAAATGTTCGAAGTGATTGTAGGCGCATTCCCAACTTTCTAAGCCAGGCTCTGATTTTTAGTTTTGAGTAATAGCAGTTTTAAACAGAAGTCAGCTGGACTAGTGAGCTAATCCTGTCTCTGACTGTTTGCTTTTGCAGTCTCATATTATGAGTAATCCATTTTTCTCATGAAATTAATTCTACTATGATTCCCAGTAGCATCATTTGTTGACTCAAGGCTGGGCCTGATTTGAGTTTTTTTCTTCTTCTTCTTTTCACTCTTACTTTTCATCTTTCGTTTTTTCACTAGCTGTCCTGCATACTTGATTTCTCTCTCCTGCCCTCTGCTGCTCTTTTTTAACTCTCAAGATATTTAAATCTGCAGAACCTCTTGTTGAAATAATTTTATACCAGTTTCCAAAAAAACATTGACATATTTCAACATTGATATAATTAAGACATGTTTCTTGATCAGCAAATCAGCATATTAGAATGATTTTTGGAGGATCATGTGACTAAGGACTGGAGTAATGATGCTGAATTTCAGCTTTGCCATCACAGGAATAAATAACATTTTAAGATAAATAAAAATAAAACCCTTATTTTATTAACACTTTGCATTAAGGTCTAATTAACTGTGGTTAATGAATTAAATAACTAACACCGATTAACAATGAGCAATATATTATTACAGCATAATGTTAGTGAATACAAATGTTCATGTTAGTTCACAATGCATTTAATAATGTTACAGATACAACTTTTGATCTTAAAGATGTATTAGTAAATGTTGAGGTAACATTAACTAAGATTAATAAATGCTGTAGAAATATTGTTCATTCTTTGTAAATTTTAATTTTAGTAACAGATAAAACCTTAGTGTAAAGTGTTTCCCTTGTTTTAAAATGTAATAATTCATATGTAATGTTAATTATATATAAATCTATATACAGTATATACATGAAAATATTTCTTAAATATATACAAGCATGTGTGCGTATTTATATCTATAAAATAATCATACACAGTGGACCCACATATATTATGTAAACAAAAACTTTAATTTTGGATGTGATTAATCATGATTAATCATTTGACAGCCCTACTATAAAGTACTGTACAAAGTAATTGTAATTCAATTCCACTGCAACCTTGTATCAGCCATTTCCCAAATAATGAGAGGAAAGAACATCTTGCGTCTTTGCAAAATTATCAATATCACGTATCACATACTTCTCACTGCCAAAAAAACATGCACATGTGCTGATGCTCAAAGGTTTAAGTTAGCAAAGGATCAGGGTCAGTTCACCTTGCCCCTTGCACAGTGTGAGTGTTGTCTAGTGTGCATCACAGCGACCCCCTGCACGTCTGTCAGCACTTAGCGTTTATTTACCCTGCCACATAATCTGAGCAACACAAGATGCCTCTCCAGCACACTGACATGCTGAGTGATAAGAGAGAGTGCGTGAGTGTGTGTGAGCGAGAGAGAGAGAAAGAGAGAGTTTACTGTATGTATATCTGTGTTGAGAAGACTAATACACTGGGCCATGGACAGTGATCTTATTTGATCTCAAAGTAGGGCCGTAAGCACTACAAGCATTGACAGGAGTTTTTATATACACACTTCCCTCAATCATGGATATGAGGTTATAATCTCACATGTTTTGAGAGCTATTTAATTGTGACAGGAAAAAAGTATTTTAGATTGTTTAGTGGGTGTCTCAGATTAGAATTCAATTAAAAAATACTTTAAAAATTTTAAAACTTTAAAAAGTTTTTACTTTAAAAAATAAAATGTTAAAGTTTATTTAATTGTCTTTTAGCACTTAAATTTATGGTTTTGCTGATATAAAATTTCTAATGTGGTACAAAAAATATTTTGAGATTTACTAATTATTAGTAATATTTATTAGTGTTTTTATAAATATATATTTAGTTGACAGAAAAGGCTTTTTAAATATAAACATATGGGAAATGAGCGTGTACAATTAAATATCTAATATTGTACAGTATTTATAGCATAGACCAATACAGAAAAAAAAACTTACAACAAAAATGGACAGATATATTGTGCATTCCCACATTAAATGTAAAATGCTAAAAGAGAAGTAATACTGTGAAATGTGTGGGAACATTTACTGTTAAATTGAAGTTGCTCACTTAAAGATTTCACCTTCACATTACTCTGTGATTGCACATCGCCCTCTATTGTTGCTTGTATTTTCGTGACATGCCATTTAGTCAAAGTGGGTGGGACCTCTAGAGTTTAGCTTTATATAGTTAACTGTCAATCACTGAGACATAGGTGGAGTGTGTTCAGGGTTCCCAACTACTTAAAGGTCCCAGAGGGCACATTTTACCATTTTACCCAGCTGTGAGAGAAAACATCATACAAACCCCCAGATATTAAGGAAACTGTCACTCTCCTTGGTGCACTTTCCTCTGTTTCTCAAGTCCAAACATTTAAACCAGCAATAAACCATTTTTATTATTATATTATATCCGTTTTTATCAAAAATGTTCTTCAGGTCGCCTGCAGGAATATGCATATGTAGGTTGTACTTTAATTTTTAATTATAAAAAATGGTTAGATTTGAATGTTTGTTCACACAGGGACCAGTCTGTTGGTTACATAGATATAGTCAATAATCTTATTTTTATACTGTTTATTGCATGTTCAGAACAGAATAAGCAATCTATTGGTTAAAAAAACGTTTTTGATGGTTTAGAAGGTTCTGTAAAGAAAAAGCACCAGTGATGTCACTCCAGCCTTCTCTTTTAATGAGCCTGCTGAGACTGTTCCCTCAGGGTAAAACGGAAGAGAGTGAATGAAGGTGTAAGTATTGACTGACAGGAAGCTGATTGACGATGATTGATAGCTGAGTCCAATTTCGCGTGGGAAAAGGAAAAGTTAGGCGCTCTGCTAAACACATGTGCTCATTCTGATCATGTCTGATATAGCTTTAATTTTTCCATCTTTTAACTATATGACTTTTCCCTCTGCTGAGAAAGTCAACAATTATTTTTATCTTTCTCGTGATATGGCTGTTCACACTCATAGCAAAGAAAACCTTTGAAAGAAAAGTAAAATAAATGTGTTTTTCTCATGACTTTAGTGGGTGAGTCCAGTATTGCAATGTGTGTGGGTGTTGCTCATGTTCAGTTTGACAGGTGTTTACTGACTCTAGACCTGGTCTTCAGGCTTCACCTGAGGTAAAGGAAAAATGGCGCAGAGTGTAGGTGAGAAAAGTGTCAGAATTAGTCGTTAAAGTGTCAGCCCACTGCCAGGAAACTGCATCATCTTATTTGCTGCCAAAACGCTTTTTCAATTCATGCACAATGTTTTTAGTGGAGCAAAGCAAGCTTTAAATAATTCTTATGTAGTTCACAAGGTTGTGGCAACCCAGAATCATCAGGGAATTGTAAATATATTTTTTTACTTCCTGGAAAAGTCATGGAATATTCTGTAGTGATCTAGTAATGCTCTACTATAAAATATTTAGTTGACCAGATAAAAAGCTATAAAAAGTATAGACGTTTGTTGTTTATATTTTTTGTAGTCTATTCTTTAATCTGTCAAATCACTTCCCACATTGATCTAATTCAGTGGTTCTCAACTCTAGTCCTTCGGACCCACTGCTCTGCACATTTTGTATGTCTCTCTTATCTGACACACTCAGTTCAGTTCATAGAGTCTATCCTAACGAGCTGAGGATCTGAATCAGGTGTGTTAAATAAGGGAGACATACACAATATGCAGAGCAGTGGGTCCTGAGGACTGGAGTTGAGAACCACTGATGTAATTGATTCATTTGCAAACCAGTCTGAATCGTAATGAAAACACCTATTCAGGTAATAACAAATAACTGGAAATATCCTGAAAAAGTAAAAAAATAATCAATGGTGAATATACACTACAGTTCAAAAGTTTAGGATCCGTTTATTACTTTAAAGAAGTGAATACTTTTTCGGTATGCATTCAATTGATTAAATGTGACATTAAAGACATTTATAATGTACATAATATTTTCAAATAATTCTGTTCTTTTGAACTTTCTATTCATCAACGAATCCTGAAATATAATAAGCGGCACAACTGTTTTCAACATTGATCATAATAAGAAATGTTTCTTGAGCAGCAAATCAGGACATTAAAATGATTTCTGAAGATCATATGATATTGAAGACTGGATTAATGATGCTTAAAATTCAGCTTTGCTATCACAGGAATAAATTACATTTTAAAATGTTTTAAAATAGAAGCGGTTATCTTATCTTAAGTTGTAATTATATTTTTTAGTATCAAGTATTTTTGTTCAAATAAAGGCACCCCTGGTAAGCAGAAGATACTTTTTTAACCCCCAAAACCTTTAATGGGAATATATATTTTCTACAAGTGCTTCAATGAATCTGTCAAATATGTAGACTCATTTATCTCTGAATGATTCGTTCGTTAATTGGATTGAATCACAAGGAATTAAAAACAGTTATTCCATATTCAAAAAAATAACTCTAAAGATCGTGGAAATGTCCGAAACATACGATTTTCTATTATTGCCTTATGAATCTGTCAAACTGGCTCAGACGGAATCAAAAATAATATATTTCAAATAACTGGAAAGAAGGAAATTCATTGGTCAAAAAAAGTGGGAACATATGATATACGTGATCTTGCAGTTAATACGGCTCTTTTAAAAATATCTTCAATTTCTACCTCTTATGTAAAGATGATTTAACAGCTCTGTCAGTCTTTGTCATCACTAACACTGCTGTCAGTATGTCTTCAACTGTTTTCAGATACCTTGTTTGAGGCTTTTGTGTTTTGCTGAAAACGTAGGTCTCTGGTTACGCATGGGGAGGTATTTTTAAGGAATCTCCTCAGTCAAACATCTTTGTGTGTTCAGCTCTCTGGGAAGTGTGTTTTCAGAGCCTGCATCTGGTTAGATCTACATTGGGTCATGAGGGCGGGAAAAGAAGAGAAGAACTGATTGACATCTCAGAGTGGCAGCATTTCGTAAAAAAAAAAACAAATAACGGTTAACTGGGCTTAGTGTGGACAGACATACTTTGTTCTTGCGCTGGGGCCTATCCAAACCAAACAGGACCTCGCACCTGAATTTAATCCAGCGGTTTCTGTGAGGAGCCAGTTTGTTTTGTGCGAACGTGTGTGCATGGCTTGGGTTGAAAACCTTGTCGTGGTTCTGCTAGGCTTGGTGAGGCAATGTAAGTGCATATTTGTGTTACCATTGGCCTGTCCCTCCTCTATACCTGGCGTGTTGGGGTCTGAGATATGTGTCTGTTCCAAACAGGTCAGGTTTAAAAGCTATGTGAACTCTCGACCACTTTCTTCACCTATTCCCCAATGCTTTAATTGAGTTTTGGATGTTTTGTCTTCAAGGTTAACACAGCGCTAAGCCATGTCAAAGCTCAGCTGTCAGCCACTCTTTCCTACTGTGAATGAAGACCAGAGAGTGCGGCTTGTGCGCGTTTGAAGACAGATGGAAAGCTTAATATCGGCTCTAGACGAGCGTGGCCTTTTCCAGGCCCTCCTGGAAGATGTTGGCTTGATTCTTAACGTATGCTCTACCAGATGCAGCTCAGTTTTGCACTAATTGAAATGGTTATGTAGTGTTCGATATATATCCAGTAGGATTGACAGGGGATTGGAGAGATGTGGGTGATGTGGGTGAAAGCCGAAGCCTTTTCAACGGCTACTACTGGAAGGATTTGAAGTGTCTAGGCTGATTTTTCTAACATCTGACCACAACAGTCTCAGCTTATATTTACTTTTGTGATCAGCTTTGTTAAATTTGTCCACAGGCTTGATATGTTTTTAAAGTCTTAAATGGATAGTTCGCAAAAAAGAGACATACAGATCTGTACTGTAGGGCTTTCTTTCTTTAGCAAAACACAAAATATGATGTTTTGAAGAATGTTGTTAACCAAACAGTTTTGGTGAAAAATGTACTTCCATTGTATGGATAAGAGACACTGATAATATCTTTTATGTATGCTCTAGTAAATGCAGCTCAGCGTGTCTCAGTTTCTACACTTACTAATTGAAATGGTTATGTAGTCTTTGATATGTATCCAGTAGGATTGACAGAAAATTGGAGAGATGATGTGAGTGAAAGCTTAAGCCTTTTTCAACTACTGGAAAGTCTAGGCTGATATTTCTGAATTTGTCCTCAACTCACGTCAGCTTATATTTAATTTCAGCTTTGTTTGTACGCAGTGTCTTCAAAGTCTAAAAGTGTTAATTCACCCCAAAAACTTTTCATTATTTGCTGACCTGCATGTCATTCCAAAATGTTCTTTCTTCCTGAAATTTTTCATCTGCAGAACATGAAAATATTCTGAAAAATGTTGGTAACCAAACCATTTTGATGCCCATTGACTTCCTTTATATTATAGACTCAAAAAAGAAAAGTAATATCTCAAAATATTGTCTTTTATGTTCTACTCAAGAAATTTATACAGGTTTGGGAAGACATGAGGGCATGCAAATGATGACCAAATTTTCATTTTTTGTGTGAACTATCCCTCTAATCCGCTCCCTGCAGTGTCAGACGGCCCGACAGTTGATACGGATCATTGGCCGCTCTCTTGCTCTCATTATATGCTGTTCATTTGACTTTTTCTTCCAGTATGTGAGTCTGAATATCACAGTGGTGACTGTCCCACCTCGTACATTAGTGTACCCGAGCACATAACTTCATGGAACATCCTTTAAAAATAGATCTGGGGGGGCTTGATGATTGATGGCTTTCTAATGAGTGCGCATTCCATCAGCAGATTCTCAAAACTGCCCAGAGGGCGACACTTTTGGGTGTCTTCTCTCTCAGGCTGCTCAAACGACTGTGAGAATTTTTGCCTCATCCGCGCTTAAGGCGCTTTATACAGCCGACTGGCTGCCAAATACTCAAAAGCTAACCTTAGGGTTTGGGAGCAGCTACATGGGAACCTGTCCACACACTTCTCAGGTTGCATCCGGCCATTATGCGGCAGTAGGTTTTGGAGGAGATATTTGTTGTTCTTTGTGAGAAGTATCTTGAGCGTGCACTGATTTATTGATTATCAGTAAACGGTTTGTGATTTTTAGCATTATAATCTGTTTGCGTGCATCAGTGATGTGTGATAAGTTACTGTTTTGAAATCACCATATACATCTACGTGGAAAAATGCATTCAACTTTTTGCAAACTTCTGTGTGTCTGAGGAAATGAAGATCATTAAGGAATGATTGGACTGTTTTTGAATATCTCAGCTTCTGCCTTCAGGCTCTTGTGTTTATTGTTTAGATTTCACGTTTCAATTCAACACAGGCCTTCCAATACAGCATTTTCACACCTCTCTAGGGTTACAAAGTAAAAATTTTGACAGACTTTTACAGCCGATAGTGTTCTCCCACATAAAGGCTTTTTTGTGCAATAAATGTTTTGGCTGTCTAATATTACAGTTGTTTTTCCAGCTTTTGTGTATCACTGGCTAAGATTTAGGAGGTAATATTAAAATAAAATCCTTTTTTTTGCAATAAACCGTACTAACCACTAGAGGCAATAGAGTGCATGACATGTGAGAGCTTTGAAGACGGACTTGTCATTTTTCACACTAACACTTGCTCCCAGGGGATGTTTAGTGCTCAAGATCTCAAGGCCGCTACTGTTTAAAACCATTACCATTGACGTTTATTGAAAGATTAAGAAAATGCACAACCTGGTGTGGAATTATAACTAGGTATTGCAATATAAAGATATTGAGTGGTGTGATTTTCTTTTTTAGACTGTGATGAATGATTTTATGTCTTTGCTTGGATAAGACTACTCTGTTAAAACCGCCTGACAGTATTTATCACACAGACATCCTTGTACCAGTGGCAGTCGTTCGGATCTCTGCCAGGTCAAAACACGCATTCTTCTCTTTGCTTTAACCCGCACAGCTCACCTACTCTACTACCTTGCAGTCACTCAATATCTCTTTCAACCTTAACCCACTTAGATGTTACCATTGTGCTGGTGTAATCCATGTCTATTTATCTTCACTCAGTTGTATCTAATACGGATACTATTCCATCACTCTGTTTGACATTGAAGGACTAAGCATCAAAACCTCATCACCATTGCTCTGCAAGAAAACATGGACCCTTTTAGATGTATAGTACCATTATAAGAGATACCCTGCTTTGCAGGAGTACAATTAATTTGTTATTTTAATGGTATTAATTGTATTATTTTATTCACTCTTTATCTTTATATCGCCTTTTATTTTTATTTCATCTTTTATTTTTTAATTATGTTACCTGTTTATACATTTTTTTTTGATTTAGCCCACAAAAATTTGTTCTGCCATCAAAGAGGAAAAGCGTACTTATCTCATAGTATATCTTATTGCACCTCTTTCAGAGTGCTTTGGTGCCTGCTCTCAACGGACATGTGTTTTGTGGACAAACAGGCAGATCTGCTAATAAGTTTATAAGATCAGATTTCTCTTGCAACAACATTTGTTTTGAGGGTGATTTTTCTTTTTTTGTGTGTGTGTGTTGAACATCTGCTTCTCAGACCTCTTTGACATTCTCATTGTTTTCTTAGCCACATTTCCCAGTTGAATGTACTGTATTTTCTTACATTGGATAAGTTCTTCAGCTGGCACATTGGGTTGCTTTGTGTTTAATGTGAAACATGATTACCATGAAAGAATTCAAACAGTCTTTACTGATTAGTGTCCACCATAGATGTATGTAGATATAGGAACCAAAGAAAATTATATCTTTAATGTCATCCTCTAAACGTTTATAATACCACCTAAATTGGTCTGTTGATGAAGCTAGTTCATTTATAATATATCAGAGGATGATTAAAGCAAAATATATTAAGATAAAAGATAAGAATCCTGATCCACACCATCTCAGACCTAATCTTTTACTTTTTCCCGTTGTTTGTGCAATTTCAAACACCAACACTCTCTGAAAGTAAACCACTGTGTCCAAATATGAGGGAAATATATCGTCTATGTCTTTGTTTATTATTTCTGCCTGTTCTTGTGTTAGTGTGTGACTGTGGGTCTGTTGAATGTGCATATTGAGTTAGTTTTAAAAGGCTTGTGGGATTTTAGATTCACACAAACACTATAACACAATAGCGCATGCAAAACAACTTGAAAGTATTAGCACTTACTCTGTGTAAATTTACACAAGAAAAAGTACACAGAACTGGCAATACATGTTGCACACTTCCAAACTCACCACAAACTATTCATTGCTCTTTTAAATCTTGGGGTTTTTCCTAATTAAAGAAAATGAGAGAATAAAGTATTCTGAGTGATGTTTTCATCACTCTTTAAAATGGGCAGGTGATTCAAGTCACATGCTCAACAATTCATCAAAAGAGCTTTGAATCTATTTAGTTCGTAGATTGAATTGAAGTCAATGAGCTTTTTCAGTAGTTTAACTACATTTGTTTTTTTCAGTGTTGAACTCAAAAGAAAAGGTTTAAAAAGGTTTTACATTTTGCTTTTTTTTTACCTACAGTATATAATGATGTAGTTTCATATTGAATGATTAGACAGATTAGCTCTCTTAAATTCAGCATAAAAGGAAAAATCTATTTGCATGTTTCACTTTTTAAAAATATAAAAAAGTTTATTCAGACTTAGTCTGCTTAAGCTCGCATTCAGCCCGATTTGCCTCCATCCTGCAACAAACTTTTTTTCCAGTTTAAAAATTTTTCCAAATTTTCCAGTTTTCTCCCAAGCCACCATGGTCGAGCTTTAACGAGTACATGCATATTATATCTTGTTCTAAGTGGGGAAGGTGTTCGTAGTAATCAGTTCTCCCAAATGAAGTATTGCACATTTGTTTTACAATGTCTGAAAGCACTGGTATAACTTCTCCCATATGGATATGGGTCCCAATGCAAGACAGACAAAGGCTTGTCAGAATTCCCTGCTTGCTCCTAATTTTGGTCAGTTTTGGATTTGGCCTTGCGGTTTTCTTTGCTTTGAATTCCATTTCCATTTTAGAAAACCGCCTCCAAAGTGTGAAAAGTCCGGCTGGCATGAACTTTATCAATTCCCTGCACTTAATGGAAAACCCCTGTGAGAGGACTTTGAAGTGTCACAGATGCTTTCCAATGAAAACAGCCTCAGACCTTCTCTCCGTGTCTCTTGAGGCAAAGCGATCCACTGGCTGCCTTTTTATTCAGCCTTCTCTCTTCTCCCTCATACCAGCATGAACACCGCAAAGTATTTAGGGTTACCGTTCGATTGCCAGTGACACAACATTGGCCTTGTGAAATGGCTTGTTTTTGGAAAGTGACTTGAGACAGCATGATTTGTTGCTGAGATATCTAGATAGATGTAGACTTTCTTGACATTTCAGAAGACGCAGAGTAAAAAGTTTGAATTATTTTTCAAAGTAACCATAGCGATTTAATGAACTCTGGATATACATCAAAATTGCCGATTTGATTCAATTCAGCATACTAGAAAAAGACGTCCTTCAAGGTGTTCTGATTTTAATTTAAGAGCCCAGGTCAAATACAGAGCCCTTGCTCTCTCCTTTCTAAACCAAACACTGCATTCTAAGACTTGTCATTCTTTCCAGCACGACGTGTCGCAGAGTTTGCTGAGGGCAGCGTTGGATGGGGTGGTGCAGGAGTGTGTGAGCTTCGTGGGAGTGGACATCAACATCTGTTCAGAGACGCTGATGAGGTAGAGACCAAATACTTTCCAGCAGGAGTCACAACATGGCAACTTCTCACTCGCCTCCCTGCTATTGCTTAGCTCTCTGTTTAGTCTGACACCTACACGTATGCACGCGCACAAACACACACACACGCAGTCCCACACGAACTGTAACATCTTTTCACTTCCCCACTACACACAAACATTGTGATCTATATACACAAACATTGCTGTTCCCCAACATATACACAAATTGAGATATATAGCCCTGAATATTAGTCACATAAACTTACAGAAACACTGAAATGTATACATTCATTATATCCACTCGCTCCGTCTAATACCTTGTAGGATTTCGTGAGTAATTGCAAATTGTTTGCACTATGGAAAAAAGGTTGCTTGGAATAATATATTTTCCGAATACAGTGTCTACATGCCCTTCGACATGCCTCAGAAACGTTTGCTTTCATTTACAGAGCTTATTCTTGAAAAAATACTCTCAACACTATAGAAGTTAGTATGTGTACTTAAGCGAGTTTAAAAAAATATTTTGATGAAAGCAGGTAGACTTTCATATTTCATCAATACACTAAATTTAGATGCATGTAAGCATTAGAATGAAACAGGCACACATTTCTCAAAGATCAGATTGCTATATTTAATTCTGTAGACTTATGCATATGATTTATACTGGTACTTAGAACACACATACATCACTATTCTGAGCTAGAAAGCTATATGATCCCATTAAGAGGCAGGGTTAAATGCTCGTGAGGTAGGCTGGGAACAGGTCATCTGTTTACCTGACTTTAAATGAGCTCTCTAGTACCAGAACTCCAGACGACATGTTCGTGGCTCCAGCATTATTCGCCCGTTATTTATAAAGTGATGACATACAATGTTTAACATAGCTGCTTTTAGGGAGCTGCCACTTCGAATTGGCCATACTGGGTCACAAAAAAAAAGTCTCAATGCCTTTCTGTTTTGTATGAAAAGGTCAAAAAGATTATGAGATCTTAGGCAGCCATTTGGTAATTCTGCTGGAAAATGTTCTCAATATTTTACTAATATCTGACTTCTTGTTTGTGAATATATTGGGTTTACATAAGTATGAAAAATAATTTCCATAGCCTTGGGTGGACTTCTGAGGTGAAGTTCTTAATACAGGATGTGTGGTTAATGCTGGGTATTGACATATGAAGCAATGACTAATTCTATAAACAAACTGTAATTGAACTGGGCGTTGAAAGCAGGAAGTTGTGAGAGATTAAATGTAGGCTTTTTAAACTAAATATCTGAAATATCTGACAGGTCATGATAAGATATATTTTAGGATGCCATTTCTGAATGTCAAGAGAGAAATAGCAATACCAGTCAAGCCCATCAGGACAAAAAGTAATAAAACTAATTTAATTGTGTGTTTTGTTTTATTAGGCACATAGCAGGTCTGAATGCAGGGCGAAGCACGCAATATTATGGATTGGAAAGAAAAGAACGGACCTTTTCTCAATAGAGAGCAGCTAAAACTGGTCAAAGGCCTCGGTCCTAAGAGCTTTCAGCAGTGTGCCGGCTTCATCAGGATTAACCCTCAGCAATACCCAGGTAAACGGCTGGGCCAAGCTACTTCTTCTACATGTTTTTGCACCAAATAGGAGAGAGAAGAGATAAGATATCACCTCTTAATCCAAATAATTATGCATTATTTTTCTCACATGATCATACAGTATATTTATAAACATAATGGCTTTGTCAATCTATTTGTCTAAACATTAGCTAAGAATTATTAATAAAAAGAAATTAATGCGTCTTATGCTTCGGTGAAGATGTGCCAGTGGCTAAAAATGATGATGACCTTTGCCTCCAAATGCTTTTAAATTAAAATACTATTACAAACTCTATTAATATCACAAATGTTATTGAATAATGTAAAAAACCTTCACTACATAAACTACATTTTCTGAATATTAAACGTTTTTTTCTGGCTGATTGATGAAAATGCAAATAATGTACAAAAGTGATTGTTTTAGTGAATTATTTAACTTATTTTCTCAGTTAAATTCATATATTTTGGGGCAAAGTTGGTCAAGTTTTATGGTAACTTGTTTTATGGTAACTTGTTATTGACCGTTCTAATTTCAGTCAATAATCTTCTCAATCTCATCCTTGTGTATTATAATAGTGTCATCAGAAACATCATTTCTCCTTGTTGAAAGCAAGTAAATCTTGCCCCAATCTCCCTTTTTACTGTAATGTTTTTGTAATTGTGCTTCATACAGTATCTGCTCTAAAGGGAACGAAGACCTTGAGGCTCAGAAACAGACAGCTAAGAAGAGAAAAGTCAAGGGCTGTGATAGCACCTCTGGGTTTAACCCTCTGGACCAAACCTGCATCCACCCTGAATCATACAGCATCTGCTTTAAGGTGAGAACAGAGCATAACACTGAACTATCACATTACTGTACTACAGCAGATGATCATTGGGTCTGCTTAAGGATTGACCCAAGTGGTAGCGAGTGTTTACCTCAAGTGGGAGCATCTGGGTTGCTCAGTGTGAGAGTTGTGCGAGCTGCTGCCGCTTGTACGAAAAGCACATTCAGCGTGTGCTCAGCTTCTCTGGCAGTGAATGACGCTCTCTCCACAGCTGTGCTGCTCAAGTCTGTTTAGACTACTCCAATCTGACACTTGTGCCTGTTGCTCCCAGAAGATGTGCGCACGGATGCTCTGTGGTTTGGATGTGCTTGCGTGCATGACAGCTGCAAGTTAAATCAAAATCAGTGCACGCATGTGAAAGAGGTTTTTTAAATTGAATATGAACCGTGGGCATGGCATCCGAGGGCTGTGGAATTTGGAGGATTTATTGGTGAATGGCAACTATAATTTAGTAACAAGACATTCATTCACTGCCTATTACTCACTTGCTTTTTTAATTTCCTCCATAGCTGATGTCTCAACTTTGGCATTTACACTTCGTGTCACATTTGTGTGCATTTGCGTCCTGAGACCACATTGAAAATCTGGGATTGTTTTTTAAACCTGGAAATAAACAAAGAAAGTAAAACAGATAAAGTTATGACTTAAAAATATACCTTTATATATATATATAGTATAGTTTATCTATATTTTTGTAATTCAATTAACATGCTTTCAGTGCAAATTATATTGCATAATAATAAACAGAACATATTTTGAATAAATTAAATCGATTTAAAATAGACGTATTTTCACTGGTGGTCATGAGACCCCACTGTGTATGCGTGTGTGAGTAAACTGTCTGTCCACTCTTCTCTGCCTGATCTGTCATCAGAGGCGCCTTTTAGGGTCAGAGGTCTAATAAAGCCACTTAGGGGTATGGAGTGGGGAATAATCACCCTGTCATATCCTCCCTCCTCTCCTCCTCTTCTGTTTGTTTTCATTTTTCTCCGTTAGGCTTCATTTCCGACTAAACCAGGCAGAAAAGCCTCCCTTTGCAGTCCCTTGTATTATTATCACCATTCTCTATCGTTACCAAATGCTGTGCTAATGGACGTTTCTCCATCTCCAATTGTCATCATGAGCCCAAGCATATTTTTCTTGGAAGTTACAGGATTTGATTAAACATGGCCACCAGCAGTGCCGAGTTGATAATGTAGCGCCCAGCTGATGTACCGGACTTTAAACAAGGGTTTCAGGGGGCTTGGGAGGAATTCTGGGTATTGCTAATAAATTGTATCAAATATGTTGCGAGCTTCAGCCAGGGCTGGAATCATAAGGCTAATGATGCGAGCAGAACCGTCTGAGCGATGGCTTTATAATGATGATGACAAGCTTGACATATTCCCAACAATCTGTAACCCATTTCTGCACTGGGTTCATCACTCTTGTCCTCTGTTTCACCAGCTCATTCGCTTTCCCATTGCAAATTATTGGACATCTCTTTTTCACTTCGTTCTCATTCACGGCCCTGTTTATATATCAATGCAGCAGTTAATGAGAATAGAAATTAAATGAAAATGCAGTAACTGGTTTGCACTTAATATTTGTGAAGTCGGGACTGGAGGTGGCTTAAATCAGTCACACATTGTGCTTGTGAAAACATGCAGCTTGTCCTCCTCCCATTTTGTGAGTGATTTTGTTCCACGTTGGGCGCTTTTGTGAAGCATGGGCCAGTGGACGGTAATGGCGGATCATGTTGCTCTAATGTGATGAACTTGATACCCTTAGCCCCACCACTTCCCACTCATACACACACACAAAACACATACACAATATGTAGCGCTGACCCCCTGATTGACCATCTAGGAATGTAGTATTTATGGATTAGCTGTGAAACAAAGTTTAATGCTTAGCTCTTATCGGAGACTCTTCTTTGGATATGTAAATTATAACAAAATAAGCTCTGACTTCACTCTAGACCGCTTAAGGCTTGATATTTGTTATTATAGCCAATAACCGAGAGTGCTTACAATTTGCGAGAGCGTGAAGAGGAAGGTAGTGATTAGGGCTGTCACAAAACACTGGTTTTGGCAATAAGCATGATAATTGAAAAATCAAACAATGATATATTAATACTTCACCCATGATATTGTATTGTAAATAATCCATCGCCAGAAATCTGGTTGACACTTTTACATTTACCTTAACGCAGTTAGTTATTTTGGCCATGGTGGTCATAAAAATCTTGTAACAGCATTAGAAGTGATGTGTTGGAACAGTTCACCCAAATATAAAAATGTTGTCATCATTTACTTACCCTCATGTTATTTCAAAGCCCTATCTCTTTCTTCTGTGGAACACAAGAGAAGATATTTTGAAGAATATCCTGGCCACTCTTTTTCATGTAATAAAAGTAAATGAGGACGGAGACTGTCAGTGCTCCATATGACTGTTATACAGCGTTCCAAGTTTTCTGAAGTCATAAGATTGCTTTGTGTGAAGAACCGACCTCTGAAAATCTAGCAATTGTGATGCAGTTAGATAATGTATTAGGTTTAACGTAAATTATGGCTGTTTTCGTTTTGTGAACTATTCCTTTTCTGTCTTCAACAACCAAGCAACACACAGATCCATTTTGCCGTTGTTAGTATTGCCAAGATGAATCTGAAGAAGTGAATAGCTCTTCTTCATCTTCTTCAATGTAGCATTAGTAACTTCTTTTTCTCAGTCACTGAATCATCTTGAGGGTTGATATCAAATTTCTCACATTCACTGATGATAAAGAATTAACTTCAGGGTTATTGCTAAGGGGACCACACACTAAAGCAGCCTCATTGTGTCTGGATAGCCTCTATCATTGGGCCCACCCAGTAGCTTACGGCGTGGGGAACAGAGGCCTCATCCACAATGCTCCTCGGCAGAGCTGCTTTTCATTATGCCCGGAGAATAAGGCCGATTCCACTCTTCTGGATCCAAAAGAGCAGAAGCCCTGGTACCCCCTAAACACTAACACACCAGAGGGAAACATAAGCCCAGCTGAGACCCCCTCCAGAAACCTGAGCCCTTGGGCCAATCGCCCACCACCGCCACACTCGCACTGTAACTGTTCATAAATCACTCAGAGTTCAGCACTGCGCCCTCCTCTCTCTCTCTCTTCATCTCCATTCTGTCCTTGTGCCAACTCTGGCGTTCCAGAGGGACAGCTGGAGGGGAAGCACAGTGTCCCTGACCAACATCACGGAAATCTGTAAAGTACTAGTGGAGGATGATGGGTAGTTGCTGTTGGGCAATATAAGTGCTTGAGTAATTTGTTGAAATTGGTACACGTACAGGGCACAGGTATATGTGTGAAGTCCGTTACAAGCAGTACACTAGGATTGAGTCTTAATTTTCCGTTGGAAATTTAGCTGTTTTTTTATTGTATGGTTTTTAACATTGAGCAAAAATCATACCGACTTCCAACTTTTAAACAGTAGTGTATATAAATTCAATGAAATTTAATGGTTAAAGTTTGTGCACACCATTAGTGCTGTTGTTGTTGCTCTGGATTGGAGGCTGCAGAACATGCTATGCCACATGCAATACCACATGAATGACTCTGTTCTGCAGTTCTTTCATCAAACCTTTTCTTGAGACAAGCTGGAATTCATCCACAGTGTATTTTTGTGTCTATTGCTCTTTGGATTTTCATCACCTCATTACTCAAAGGCCCAAAAGAGTCTATGATTACTTTTCGTCTCACTAGATCTAGTTCTGCTCTAGAACTGTTAGGTGTTTCAAAGCGAGCATGAAAGGCTTCTTTTTGCACTGAACTTTTGTCTTCACAGGTCAGTATTGAAAATAGTCAGCAATTTTTAGGGTTTGGGTTCGTTCTTAGCAGGTTTAACTCTTGGTATACCTTGGTGCCTTACTCATCCAACACTGTTTGTGCTTAGCCATGATAACTCAAATCTCGCTGTTTTTATTAAAGAAAGTTTAACGTATGATTTTTGCCTGGAAAACTGGCGTAAAATCCCTAAAAAAGTACCCAGAACACCTTGCAACTGCATAGCAATGCCCTAGCAACAGTGTAAAGTTCTCTAGCAACACCCTGGCAACCATCCTATCATTGGGTATCATTCACTAATTGTGTAGATAGACATGCGCTTTCTCATGGATTTGTTCTTAACCTTGTTCTAATTAATGAATTTGGAATATTCTTTTAATTGAAAGAACTTGTGCCAACAGATCCAAACCATCTCCATATTCTACACAACCTTTTGCCACTCTCAGAAAAGATACAGTATGATGCTCTCTACACGGTCTAAAATTGCATGCTATCAGCATCCTTCCTGTCAGTCATACACTTTTTTTTTTTTATATCTGTGTGTGAATTGTGAATTTGTCTGAGTATATACAAAAGAAGGAGTGCGGGTAGATTTGCCTGTTCACTGTTGCTGTCAAGCCCTCTATCTGCAACAGGAAATGGGTGGGGCTTAAACCCACCTGCCCTGTCAGTCACATAGAGGACAGCTGCGCTGGCGTCAGGCTGTCACAAGGATGGCCATCCATCAGCAAGCTGGCTCAGCAGGTCTGCCCCCTCCTCTTGCCAAAACTCACATTTCAGTAATGCCCAGGACCCCAGCATTCCACAGCCACCTCTGGACAGCTTGACCCCCTGCTACTGGCTTGTTGCATGCTCCAGGACATGTGTGTCCCGGTAGAGGTTATACAGCTCATTTGCATCGTGCTCTAAGAGAGCAGTATTTATGCACTTAGTCGTTGTATGAAGGCAATAGGAGTAATTATGCTTTTTTTTGTATGCCTAAATTTACATCTAAATCAATGATGAAATGAAAATTGCACAGGCAACATAATGTTGTGATGACTAAATTCACTTTATTCAATTTAGCATTTATTTTATTAAAAAAACTATTTTTTCTTTTTGACAATATTTTATAGAATTTTATTATCGACCATTTATTGGTTATTGGTCATAACACAAACATAATCCGTATAAGCCAGAATTTTAATGTGGGAACATTTCTTATGGTTATGAATTGTCTTACATGATTCTGCATTGATGCATAAAATAATTATCTGATTATTTAATTGAATTTATTGATTGAAAAAGCATAAATTGAGAAAAAAAATTGAAGATAATTTCTGAAAAATTTGAATAATAATCTGAAAATTCTGGCACTAAAATTTCAGTTAATTTATTTTTTAGAATCATAATATTTTTAGTGACAGATGGTTCCAGTTTCTTCGGCATTTGTCGTTTAGTGATTATTATAAGCAGAGGTGTGATTTTTAAGTCTGTTAAGCATGCTCTGTAAATTATTTAATGATATTTGTTAATACTGTTATATATGGGTAGCCTTTGAACCCCAAACAAATTTTAGAATCAACAGTATTTGAGCTTTCAGTACTGAAAGTACTTGTGTTAATTTTCTGCATAATTTTAGTAAAGCACTAATCTAAACCTTTAGAACCTGGAAGTATCAGAGCTGGGCATTTATTTGTAATCAATAGTTTGAATGCAACTCCCTAAACCAAATCATGATGTGCCTAAAGATTCACACCTATACATATGTTGTGCATTTACATATAAGCAGTTTGCTATTTAGAGCCCTTACAGACTGACCTACTATGCAACACAGTCTTGGTGTTGCAGTTTATGATCACATTATGAAAATATCGGCTCATCCTGAGCCAGAGATTATGGGTTGTGCCAAGTAATAGGCCATGTCTGGATCGTTTTCGCTGGCTGTGTTTTGTCTGTGTTCCTGCTTCACTGCTACTAACCTTTTCCTTTAATGTATGGCGCTCACAAGGCGGTTAGATTTATTAAGGGAGACTGAGTCTTCATCTCTGGGACTCTAGAAATCAAGATTTAGGGCATAATTAGTCTCACCTCCCCTCCCATATCTACCTCCTCTCCCAGTCTTTGCTCTCCTCCACTCCGTGTGTCGACCTTCAGGCTCCTTGCCGGCGTCGGGGGAGTTCCTCCACGTGTGCTGGACTCTAGGAAGGGCTATTAAAAAGCCATTCATTAAGACAGCACCTCCCATGGACCTCAATAAACCTCACTGCCTTACCATAATATCTGAATTAAGTGTGTGTGTTCCTATGTAGTGTTTCTGAATAAGATATAAAGTTTACAGGTTTTAAATGAAAAACAAAATGCAAGTAATTCATTTCTTCACTTGTCAAGGGAGTCATTTTTAATTCTTGATCTCTTCATTCAGGTTCTTGTCTCAAATTGGGGGCAGTTTGGATCAGATGGGCAGTGCTGTTCTCAGGCAGAATGTTGAGAGCAGTGTTCAGAGCAGTGGTCTGGATGTCTTGGCCAAATCTCTGGACACCACACCTGAAACTCTACAGCTCATTGTGGATGGACTCATTCAGCCTCCTGGCTTTGACATTCGTCAGGGTAAGAATCAATCTGTGACGTGCCCACACTGTTTCCTCTCTATAGAGAACAGTATAATCTTTGTCTCTAAAGATATTTGCAGGGCTAAAAAAAAGGTTAAAAAAGTTCCAGTTCAGTGCTGTGTTGCAAGAGTCACTTTCATTGATCTTGTACATTCATTTATGTCTTGAAAACTGCAGATTTATCACCTAGATAATGTTAGGTTACACTTTATTTTGATAGTCACTTTAGACGTTCTACTAATTATAAGTAACTTTTCAACTACATGTCAACTAACTGTCCAGAAAGGATCCAGAAAGGTTCAAACGACCAATACCAGTGACAACAGATTCACCTGCTGTAAAATGCAAAAGACTTCGTTCGGACTTCTAAGTGGCTACAGAAAAAAGAGACTGCAACCGGACCTATGCGAAAACAAGGATAATATCGGAAGGACATTACATGTAGTCACACAATGCTTGCTTACGTTGTTAACATTAACAATTTGAAAACAAAGTATAATTTGCACAGTTTTGCATGATATGATAACTTATACGTGATTGTTAGATTTAATCAGCGCGATTTACTGCAATGTCAGGACCAGAACAAAAGTGGATGTTTCTTACTTGTTCAGATGACATTTTCCGGTAAAAATTATGTTGTCATACTTCTAAAAAGATTAATCTGTGATTCTGAATGGCAGTATCACACCGGCGCGGTGACTGACAGCCGTACACTCTCCTCAAACATTGTGTTCATCCACGCTGTGCCATGTCGAGGGTGTCGAAGTACAACTCACGTAAAGTTGATAATTCCGCGAATTACTGCAATTGCAGTTTTCGAACAGAGATGGCAACAAAGAGAAAAAAAATGCCGGACTGCAGCTTTAAAGTTTTCAGTAATCAGTTTTTTTTGGGAATCTTATGTCATCGTTGTTCAAAATATGTTTTTATGAAATTTATAGAGTTACATTATAGCTGTTGGCTTTTTAATACAATGCATTTGTTTTGAACTTGTGTTTTTCGTATTGTATAGCCTGTGGCAACGTTTTAAAACAAATTTACTGTACCTTAGGGTAACACACAGATGAAGGTTTTGAAATTAACTTAGCACAACACAAACCACAGTATCAAAGCACTTTCTCAACATGGCCGCTACGCAGATCATAGACAATGCTGGCATCTCGTTCTCTTTTCCTCCTTCCCATCTAACAATTTCCCTCCCGTCTCTCCCTGAGTCCGTCTCTTGTCAGTGAGATGACTGGGCGACGCTCCAGGCTTTTGAAGTCTTGCCGCGTAATTTGAGGGAAGACCCGCATTATTAAAGCAGGCCTGCCGACAGATATATCATTAATGAGAGAGAAAGCTGCGTAAAGAGGAAAGCAGAGTAGCCTTGATCCCAGCGCTGAAATCCCCCAGTGACTCTCCGAGTGAATAAAACGACCGAACAACAAATGCCTCTTCTGGTTTTTATGTTAAGTTCAGACATCTGAGAAGACATTGTTTTCCTTCTGCGGGTGTTGATAGTAAATGTTATGTTTCATTAAAGGTGACAGGATTATAATTGAGATGAATGTCTTAACGTGTTTTCAGGGTAGGGGAACAAAGTTCATTATATTCAGAGAAAGGTTTTCTTTGGGAATGGGAGGAGGTTTTATTTCAGTACTTTGAAATACTTACTTGAAGTACTTTGAATTTGAATTAAGACTCTGCTGCTTAGCTCTTAGAATTAACCTGAAAATGCTTTAAAAAAAAACGTTTGCTCATATCTGAATAAAGTGTTTTTAACGTTATTGATCGAGCCCATTAGCAGGATACTCGAGATAATGAGATGTCGTCTCGTCTGTGTCGTGCACTAGATGGGACGCTAGCTTTCTCATTAGAAGGCTTGCAGGCTCTCTTCCGCTGGTTGGAAACCTGATGGGTTCTGCTCTGTAGCCAGCTGTATAAATAACTGCCATGTGAGCGGTGCTCTAGGTAAGGTGGCCCGGATAAGAATAATCAGAGATGAATGTTTCCTGGACTGCAGAGCCTGCTGAGAGGCCATGTTTATGTAAAAAGCACCTCCCAAAGAAAATCACCCCAAAAAACAGACAAAATGGCCTTGGAAAGAAGAGGTTTGAGAGGCTTGGTAGTAATATTATTTGTTTTACATTATTAACCAAAGCTTGTTTCTAATTTCTAGCTTTGGAGTTCTTGGACCAGTTTGAAGCAGGGTCCTTAAGACACGCTGGAAAGATGGGCTTGGCTATGTCAGTCTTAAGGCCCAGTCCGTAACATAATGTTATGTTAAGTTTTCCTGATGTCAAGTTCACACCACAGCTATATAACTATGACACAGAAAAACGATATCATTGGAATCACTTTCAGAGAGATTTTATCCAGCTGATGAATGCTAAAAAACATTGAAAAATTTATTAAAGCATAAAAGCCAATCAGAATCCGTCCTGCTGTAACAAGCTTGAGCATTTAAATCAGCAGACAAGCACACTTAGAATAAATTTAACGATATCATCCGCTGGTGTGGACGCTAAAAGTTGCCTTTATGGTTATCATGGTATGAACGGGCCTTTAGTTTTTGGAAATATACCAAATCTGTTTTTCTCTCTCCTGAATTTCATCTTTGATTCTAAAGGGGCAGTTATGTTATCAAGTGTTCGGCGTGAGGGCGAAAAAGTTCCCTGTGAAGTTGTTTGCTTGGTTTGACTTCTGTGTGAACTGTGCATCATTCTTTTTACCCAAATTTCAGTAATGTGACTGTAACTTGCCCTAATTATTTTCTCTTTTTTTTGCCCTCAATAGATTTTGAGCAGGCAGACTTCAAGCGAGAAATTGTGTCCATGAATGACCTGCACAATGGCATGGTGCTGACAGGCCGTGTAACAAACACTGCTTTATTTGGAGCCTTTGTGGACATCGGAGTGGGCCGTCCTGGTCTCATCCCAAAGCGCTTTATCTCGCCGGAAAAACTTCCTGTTGACCAGAGGCGAAGAAGCCTAGCTCTCGGCCCAGGTGAGCGGGTAGAGGTACGGGTCATGAATGTGGATCTTCAGAGGAATCGGATCAGTCTGGACCTCATTAGGGTTCTCAGATAAGAACTATAAGTGAGGATTTACTGTAGTCTAGTGTAGTTAACTGTTTTCATGTGGAGTTATATGTGCCATCTTATTAATGTGTGGAATAACATGAAAATTGTGTTGACTGTGCTGAATGAGGAAATGTTTTTATTTGCACATTAGCAAGTTTCTTAATCAGTTTGCAAATAATAATATTAGATCAATCTTTTGTTCTTGTAAAAAGATGCTGTTTTTTTGTTTATCTGCCGTCACTATAATTTTCAAAACCTTCAATAAAATAGATGTTATGTTTCATGAAACATGACAGGATTATAATTGAGATGAATGTCTTGATATTCCCAAATATGATGATTCCAGCTGCAAGGGACACTTCCAAAAATATAAAGGCAGTTATATATTTTTTTTAATTATAGATTTTATAGAGGCATGTTGCTTTCAAAATTAAGTTGGTGTTTGCATTATGAACTAAATCCAAAGCAAATAATTAAAATATTATCTGGAGAATATTTACTAAGTTAGTAAAAATAGAATCAAAACTTATAAATATCTTAAATTAACAAGTTAAATTTGTTCTTAAAATACTTTTGTGTGTGTGTAAAAATAACCTTTCTACTAACCTTTTCTTTCTCAAATGTAAATTTTAGTTTAAAGTTTTAAAACTTATAATGGATCTGAATTTCTTCTGCAGTTAATAATAATAATCAAAATAATATTTAATTATAAATATTAGGGTGTGGGTTCTCCAATAACACATTGGTCACAATTAATGGTACTCCTTGAATTGTTTTGAGCGAGGAGGATTTTTCTTGAAACAACATGTGGGGATAGGGTGTAAAAAAAAATAAAAAATAAAAAATGTATAGGCTTTCTGACCCAAGACTCAAGTAATCTGTGATCCTTGGAGAGTCTTTGGCCACTCAAACTTTCCTCCTTACCATGCATTAATACAATATAGACACACATCCTCTTCTTGGCAGATTTGTAACATCTTTAGTTGATTGGAACTTCTTAATTATTGCCCTGATGGTCAAAATGGGGATTTTCAATGCTTTAGCTATTTTCTTACAGCCACTTTCTATTTTGTGATGCTCAACAATCTTTAGATGCACATCAGAACTATATTCGTTGGTTTTACTCATTTCAATTTGGCCTTTGTGTTTCCTTGTTTTTAAACTTAAAATTCTAGGGGTGCCAATAATTGTGGCCAACGTGTTTTGGAGAAAAACATTAATTTCATAATGTGATTTTCCCCACTTTCTATTATTTTACTTCAATGAAAGGTTAGATTTTTGGTAATTTTTTAAGTGAAAGATCAAAAGGATAAACCGATGCAGATTTATTTCTTACAGCCAGTTTTGATCATATTTTATTCTGAGCATGACTGTAATACTACTTAAGTTACAACTGAAATATTATCGATATTGTTCTTTTTGCATAATGTTTTGGTGTGTTTCTTTATCGTACTTTTATACTGTAGTTGTTTTCTAGTGCAACATGATTGCTGACTGAAGAGGGTGTTTCAGAGGACAGTGATCCAGACACTATTATAGCAATTGGATGCTGTTGCTATGAACCACTCAGGATGCAGCCACAGTCACTGATGTTGCTAAACTCAGACCTGTTTGATTGACAGCCATTTATCAGGTAGAGAATGGGGAGGATGGGGTGTAAAAGCAGCTGCCACATTGCAATATGACTAGAGGCCGTGGGGAAAAACGAAAGCTAATTACCCTTCACTAGCCACGTGCTAATGAGCCCTTCAAAATTAATCCCACGCTCCCCGTCTCTATTATCTAATCTGTTTGTGTTTATATGACGCAAATTAAAAAAATGGATAAATAAGAAACTTGAGGTGCCCTGAGCACTTAAAACAAACCACAGGGACCGAATTCCAAATGAGTGTGTGATATTTGCATTGGGGACGTTGCTTTGTATTACAGTGAAGTTTCATCAGAACTGAGCTGCAGTGGAAGGATTGAAGCATCAGTGTATGATGAGGTGTAGAGGATTTTACATTGTTTTTATTCAATAATTCTGCCTTAATCGAAGTCTGAAACCCTCTAATATTGGGCAACGTTTTATTTTTTTTACTCTCATTTTTTGACTGGTTTGCTAAAAAAATGTTTTATAAATATTTTAGTTAGATAAAAAAAAGTGTGGACTTATGTGCACATGCTGCACTTTATTTTTTTAAAATATTCCTCAATCTTTCCCTATTACATTTTTTTTATTAGTTAAATTAAGAAAAGCATAAAGCTTATGTCATTTAAACATGTGGTTTAACCACACAATGTCTTCTGCGATGTTTGTATGTGGAGAACAATGTGGCGAATGTGTTATGAAACTAATCACGTGATGAATGCAAAAACCCAGAACAAAGTACCGCTGGACCAAGCCCACATACACACTGTAGAGTTTTGGGAGTGACATTAGTATTTAAATGCGGAAGTTAACTTTGGTTTGGTCACTTTGGTTAAGAGTGTATGCTAAATGAGAAAAAGTAAATGCCTGAGTCAGATTGAACATTCAACATCCTAAACTTGGACTTGGATCTGAGGGATTTTAGTCCACACAGGAGAATGAGAACCATTTAAATAGACGTGTCAAAGAGACTCATACTGTTTAACTGCATATTACAGGTCCTCCAGCCAAGAGCAGAACACTTCTCTCTTTTTCAGTAAATCATAGACGTATCCCACAACTTCCATACTTGAAAAGTGTTCCAACTGCACCCACTGCTGCCGTCATGACATGAAGTGGGTGTACAAGCAAATGACCGTACAACTTCATGATTGAATCATTGAAAGCCTTGTAAAAGCTTCATATTAGTTGTGTGGATTTCCCATGAAGCCAATATTGCTGTATGGCTTGTAGTAAAATCTAATTAGCCTTCCATCCTACGGAAGAAAAACATCAAGAGTGGAACTGGAATTTTACTGCAGAAGTACTTTGTGTTGGCCATGAGGAGTGAGTTTATATGTCCCTTTAGAGAGTTTGCTGTGTTCCCACTGTTAGTTTTTGCATGAGTTCCATTCACTCCGTTGGGAGAATGATGGTTTGTACTTGTCTAGTTTGTAAATGAGAGTGGATGGCCATAAACTTGTATATGTGGTGCCTTCAATGATAATAGGTTTTAGCTTGTTAAAAGTGTTGACAGTGAAGAGTAAATGATGAGTCTCAGGGACAGCAGGGAAAAATAATACTAAATGCATATAATAATAATAATTATAAACTGACTATATAATCTTATGCCAGGATAGTAAAACAGGGTTAACTTTATTAAGATGATTTAATTAGAAAATTTATATGTATGTATACATAGAAAATGTATAATATATATATATATATATATATATATATGCATATAGTGCATATGCGTGTGTGTGTATATAGTGTGTGTGTGTATATATATATATATATATATATATATATATATACACACACACACACACACACACACACGAGTATATAGCGAGGTAGCACACACACACACACACACATTTGTCAGGGGTGCTTTATTTATTTGAATCCACCAATCAAATTTCTTACAGAAAGGGTTCAAATATTTCTCTCACACACACACACACACACACACACACACACACACACACACACACACACACACACACACACACACACACACACACACACACACACACACACATACACAGTGTATTTAACAAGGTAGCTAATAGTCATTTTCTAATTAAGTCATCTTAATAAAGTTAACCAACTATCCTGGCATAAGATTATATAGTCAGTTTATAATTATTATAATATGCATTTAGTATTATTTTTCCCTGCTGTCCCATAGAGTAATAATGAAAATTTCAAGTTCTTTGGCCACACAGACCATTAAAACAACTCCATTCTCTCAGACCCAGTTTGAACTCATTCCGCTCTTCTCTGGATGCCTAAGGGCAAGCGAATGGCTCTTTGCATTAGGCTGCACCTTGTCAACAGAGCTTATAAAAACTGTTGTCCCCAAATGAGAGTGATATCAAAACCTCAACGCAAGCATTCGATTAGCAGGCCCATGAGAAGCCCCTGTCTCCCCAGAGCCCCCTGCCCTCCAACCCAACTGAAAGTCATCTTGCTCCCTCTTTGGCGGCCATTAGACTAACTGTGTTACCCAGCCCTGGTATCCCCTGCAGCCCCTCAGCTCATCTCCACTAAGTGGATAATGTCTTTAGACTGATTATGAGAGTGAAGGATGCTATTGAGATGGGGCCCTGAAGCAGCTGAGTCCTTTACAGGCCAAATATTTTCACAGCGGTCCAGGTGTTTCACTCTCAGGAGGGGGAGGGTATAAAAGGGGGCTCACTAATGTGATTTACGCAAATGTGAGGAGAGACATTTCACTTAGAATGTTAGCTTAGCTTCTATATTCAACTTAAAGTTGGAATATAAAAAAAGTATTTTAATACAATAGATACATACAAACACTCACACACTTTGGCACTGATGTAGACTTAAAGGAGAACTCCGGCGCAAAATGAACCTTTGGTCTATTAACACATTGGTACCTAGTTGACCGTTCTCTGTGATTTGTTTTCATGATAATCGAATGTAAAGAATTTTATCCTTAAACTGTTTAGCCTATAACGCTAGTATATGGGGCATTTAATAAGTAAAAAGTAATCTCTAGTTAATACCACTAACAAGCCTCAAAATAGCCCCACACTAACATAGTAACATAATGAGGGTCCCTACATGCAAAACAAAGCATTGAGAACTATACAGGCAGGAGCCGTCTCCATGAGTCTGAACCAGAGAATGTCTAATTCGAAGAGAATTGGCACTGGCTGGTTACTTCCGGTTTCTGCGACTGGCTGGAGATAACATGTCTCTGTCCATGCGGGGCGCTCGCTGTCGAGTGCAGAATGAATGGGAGTCCATGGGGTTTCACCCCAGAAATCCACTTTTCTCAGGATGTAATTTTTTGTCAAGTAATTTGAAAGTTGCATTCAAAAGGGAGGGCTAACGATAATACACTCAGCGGAAAATTGCATTTTTAAGTTCACTTATCTGTTTCAAAAATCCGTTCAAAAATGTGATGACATCACACAATAGCAGAATGCTTGCATGTTCCAGCCAACAACGGCCAAACCTGTAAGAAATCAAAAGGACATAAGTACTCGTTCATTCGACTTTTGGCCTATAATCTATATTGAACTTGCGAAATCAACAATAAAATATATGTTAATTTAACGACAAGCAGGTGAATAAGAGACATATTTAGCCGTTTGGCCCCATAGACTCCCATTCATTCTGCTCTCGCCCTCGATCACCTCCCAGTGGAATTCTAATGGAACTGTAACCAAGGTGATACACAATGGGGCTAATAGGAAGTGCCAAGGTTCAGTTGAACCACGAATCGATGTGCCAATGAGCTGAACTGTATGAACGGCGTCGTGGTTTCACTTGTCGAGACTGTTTTCCAAAGATGGCTCCTGTCTGTAGACACAAGGTGTACTGTCTTTATAAAATATCGTCTTATTAATGGTCTGGACACTTACAGAAGTTCTCAATGCTTCGTTTTTGCATGTATGGACCCTCATTATGTTACTGTGTTAGTGTGGGGCTATTTTGAGCCATGTTAGTTGCATTAACTAGTGATTTCTTTTTACTTATTATATGCCCCCATATACTAGCGTTATATGCTAAACAGTTTTTAGAGATAAAACTCTTTACATTCAGTTATCATGAAAACAAATCTCAGAGAACAGTCGACTAGGTACCAATGTTTTATTAAACCAAAGGTTCATTTTGCACCGGAGTTCTCCTTTAACCTTAATTCTTCCACCAACGCAAATCGTTTAAAGTTTGGTTGATTCAGGCCTCTTGGCCTTCAGTCTCATTTACCAGGCTTTCTCTTTCCTCCTAACAATACTGTGAAATCCCCCATCAGAAATATTTGTGGACTCAGTAGACCTCTTCCTTTTCTTGGGTCATCAGCCCCTTGCTCACTGTGATTGACGGGCCTGAGTAGGAAGTTGTGTTTCCACTCGCCCTCACCCCACTGGTCCCATGATATGTGAAACCTTTATCAGCGAGGCTTTCTTGTAGACCTTCTGACTTTTTCACGTCTCTGAACTCATATGCATATTTCATATCCACTGGATCATTTCACCAACCGGAAGGAAAAGAGGTACACATGAGGGGGAAACCCTGTAATGGCCAGAGAAACATGCAATATTATGGTCTAAAGTTGAACATACACCATTGCAATGGTAACAATGAAAAATAAGAAAATAAAAGACCAACCATTGTTTTATTGTTGTTCTATTACATTTTTGTTTCTACATTGAATTAATCTAACAACCTGAAAAATGACTCCATACTTTTACATTGCCGTTAAAAAAGTCAATAAAATTGTTTTTAATTGATTCATATTTTTATTTCAGCAATATGGATGTATTATATTGATTAAAAGTGATCGTAAAGATGTGTAGTTTAAAAAATATTTCCATTTCAAATAAATGTTTAATTTTGTTCATAAAAGAATTGTAGAAAGAAGTTTCTTGAAGGGGTGTGCATAAGACTGACATGACGCTATCATAACCATGACATGACGTATGTCTTGAATATGAAGTAGGGTTTATGCATGTTTATGACAACTGTCATTAAGTGACTTACGCTCAATAATGACATTTTGAATGCAAATATGACATTGTTTAAGATGTCTTTTTATGACATCTTGACATAAACCATTAAAATCATAACCTGTCAGTGTCTTTGTCATGACAACTTGACATAAAATTAAGTTAAACTGTCATGTGGTTGGCTTTGACATTGGCTGTCATGAGGCCATACTCATAAGGTGTGTTCAGACCTTTATTTTAAAATAGCAGTGAACATGAAAAGTCATGAAAAATTGGTAGAAATCTCAGTTTGTTTTCATGCCAAAAGTTCAAAAGATAGCATCCATTCAATTATTTTGGAAAAAAAGGTTGAAAAGTTTGAAATATAAAGAAAATTTTTATAAATTCACCATGTGTGATGTGGCAGCGAGCTATGACGCACATGCATGTTCATTGTATGTTTCTTAGAGGTTGAATTCATATAAAAATCTGCCAAACTTCCCATACTACTTATGAATAGGATCTCTACTTCCTAAATTGTATGAAAATTTTGGAAATTAGGGTTCATATCACTCAAAACACATATGGAAGTGGAGGTGCTCTTATATGGGCAGTAATAGTTGTGCCCTAGTGAAAAAGTTTGGTACTGCGCCCAAAAATCTCACTGAAAGCTCATTTTTTTGAGATATCAACCTAAAATTTGAAACACAACTTATTAACAGGATAAAAATAGAAAGGTATAAATTTTGATCAAATAACAGGTGTCTTATTGTTACATAATAAGGTAACACTTTATTTCAATAGTCCACTTTAGACATTCTACTCACTGTAAGTAACTTTGCAGCTGCCATTAGAGTATTAGTAGAATGTATGCTTAATATTTGCTAACTCTTTTGTTGGTCCTCCAATTCTACTGACTACAAGTAACTTGGCAACATGTCAACTCATTCTACTAACCCTAACATCTATTATTAATTTGCTCATAATAGTTTTCATCATTTACCATTATGAGAGAGGCCTTAATGAGATTTATGTTGAATCATCAAGATGAAAAATATGTATTTAGTTTGACGTTAATGGCCTAAAAGCATGTTTGAGTCACTCCTAACAAATTGACAATCACTAACAAATTCATATTTAACTTTATTCTAAAATGACTGTTAATCAACACTTTAAAATTTCTTAAGACTTAGGTAAAACCTGATTTATTTAAGTCACCGCTATAATATTTTAACATATGACATTGTTAAATATGACATAAGTCCCCAGTGAGCTTCATTGCAAGCATTGGTAATGACAGGGGAGGACATGTCCTGACGTGTCTTTGAGATGCTGATGGTGGCTGCCAGGACATAAAACCTGCTGAAGTAATTACCTTTCATTTAAGATATTCGACTTCTAAACAATGAGTAGTAATAATACCTTATCAATGTCAGATCTGACTTGTCACATTATGACAGATTTACTGTTAAAACAATACCACTGGCTTCTAAAGCAGACCTGCCCTGAGACGAGCCGTCTGCACTCTTCCAATACTGTCACTACATCACACTGCACACTCTCACCCATGTCACACTTCCACAAAACCTCATAATGCACTGTTCTTAAATAAAATAAGTCTTAAAGCATTTATGACCGTTTCATTTTAAATTTGAGGACAGGATGAAAGCTTTTTGACATCCACAATAAACTCCATTTTGATTTGGTTAAATGTAAAATTTGATACTGTTTTCTTAACAGTTTGGGAAGCTTTTAGATTCATTTGGTGATTTATGTCGGCTAAGAACATTGTATATTATTTGAAATTCTTAGTGTGGGTGGTGTGTGTGGGTTGGTGTCTGTTTCTCTGTGTGATCATTTAGGGAAGTAGGAAGGAAGGAGGTAGTCTATTAGCTGTAGTGCTACTTGGCCCTGACACCTTTTAAGACAGCTGATGATAATCTATTTTTCCCAATGGCCAGCAATTCAGGAACAAGAGGAGACAGGCCTGTCATCGAATGCTTTCAGTCATTTTGACAATTAGCTGTGCAACTGGTTTAAGAAAGTGTTTTGTGTGTGTGTGTGTGTGTGTGTGTGTGTGTGTGTGTGTTTTGGTGCTTCTGCTCTGTGAAATAGATGCAAGATGTCAGTTTTAGGCAGTAGAATCTTGCCTTTCTAAGCAAGTGACATCAAATATGTACTATATCCGCAGAGTTCAAAAACTCATACTCAAGTACGAACAAGTACAGGTTTATTTTTTTATCCGTGTTGTCTTTTTTAATAATAATGTTTTTGGTATTTTTTTTGTGCAAGCAATGCATTATTTACTATTTACTATACTTATTTATGCATTGTACAAAGTAATGCATGTTTACATGTATTATTAATTTGCTTATACATTTTTTTACTGAATTAAAATTATTTCTCTTTTCCATAAGTCATTTAGACAGGCACACTTGTGTATGCTCAGTAAAAATATTTACAAATCACGTTACCTTAAACTTTTAATAAAGTTGTACAGTTAAAATAATATAACCTGTAATGTTAAGAGATGGTTTGTATAGGTTACATTGCATAGCAATATTCATAAATTTCAAAAGAACATTAGGGTTTATGTTATATTAGCTATGTGTTGTTGAATTGGTGTGTTAAACACTAGCAAAAAATAACTAAATAAATAATAATTCTCAGGAAAAAAAAACACCTGTAAGACTTGGAAGAAGGCCTGGTGAGAAGTAAAGTACTTTAGTTACTTTTTAGGTTCATGTTTATTTTTTATTTTTTTTATTTTTTGTGAGTTTGAAAGTCTGTTAGTGCGTTATCCTCAGTCATTTAATGTATGATTTCCAGGTTTAATCTGTAACCATTTACTGTAACCAGTTGGCAAGTATGTGATAAAATCATATTTCCAAAGTGGTGTATTCCAGCCTTTAGTTTTGATAAATATCATTTTAATATGAACATACAAAATATGGTTGGTACTGGTTTGTTGATAGTCTCAAGTGAAATGTTAATGTTGGTATATCATTTAACAGAAAATATTGTCAGTTGTAACAAGTTCAGGTTATTTTTGCAAGTCTTGGTGACAAGGATTCTTGTATTTGCTTGTGTCCTGTGTCTATGTCTTTCTTTCCTGGCTTGTTCCATCAACATGGCCAAGTAATGAAACTTCAGAAACTCCACCTAACACTCACCAGGTACTGTATGATGCCCATGCTCTCCAGGACCGAAAGACAGAGGCCAGAAGTTTCTAGGCCAGTGAGCCTTCAACAGAGCTCTGAGTGAGCCAGAGTTTTACACTGAAACGCTTAGAGCTGATTTTTGTCTCGGCCAAGCACAACACTGTAATGCATCTTAAAAGCATGACACCTTCAAAAAACTGCAAAGCCGTAGGTTGACTCATTGGGGCCTTTTCTTGGGGGCCAATATTAGGATATTAATACTCAACAGCAGTGAGGTTTAAAGTAGGCAAGGCAAGTTTATTTATATAGCACATTTCATACACTATGGTAATTCAAAGTGCTAACCAGAAAGAAATTAAAATAAAAAATAAATGCAAGAAAAATTAAAACAGTTGTAAAAGAAATTATAAGAAATTTAGGATAGTTATAAAATAATTAAAAGAGTCAAAAGATAAATATTTCTCTATCTGGCAAGACATTGATGATTTGATGATATTAAATATATAATGTTGCTAACGTCAGCGGCCGTGGCACTGAACGGGCAATCGATATTATTGTTCAAGGGCAAACAGTCAAAGTTATTATGCAAGTTGTGTGTATATTTTTCACAACTCCCAGTTTTACTCTGAGATTTTCCCATGGTGAATACACTGTCTGTGGTGTTCTTTTGACATGCCTAAGAAATATATTGGACGTCTCTGATGGACACGATTTGGTGTGACTGGTGTTAACTTGTAATTGCTAGGCTGGACTGGATGGATTTATAGTCTGAACTGAAGATAAAACATTGTAAGTACCTATTATACACTGCAAGTTTATGTAAAATCCATTGACTCAAATCTGCAGACTTCTGACTTTGAGTCAGTGGCTACAATGTAAAAAATAGTTATAAACTATGGTAAGAAAATTCTAAAGTTCAAGTCTTTCTACTTTAAAAAAATCATGTTTAATTCCACGTGTTACTAATTCTGAGTGAAAATTGTTTCAAAGTATTAAAAATGTTGTCAAAACCATTCTGTTCACATATATCCATTGAAAACGTCTATTGAGAATGAGGAGGTGACGTCATCGCGTTTAACTCTGCTGTGCATTGTGGGAAGGACCCGCCATTTTGGGCGGAACACGCTATTCGTTGTCATGGTTACTTCGACCGTGAGACTGAGAGAATAGCTGTCAGAGAAGGAGTGCAGCTTGATATTTATTTGTATTTTTGCGATAAGGCACACTTTCTTGGGAATAAATGAAGCAAAAGGAAAGGGTCTCTATCTGGAGAGACTACATAACAACACTAAGCAGCGTTATTTAGAGAAACTACTTGACATCAACATACACAGTGTGGACCCATACGACCTCCTACAGAATGGACGAAAGACCCGAAGCACTACCACCTTTAACACCCTGAAATAATCAAGCACCTGGTTTATGGTAAGTGCTTAACGTTGCTGCTACACAATGCAAGAGTTCAGAAGATTTAAGTCATTAACTTTAGAAGCTTATGAACAATTCTGCTGTGGCTGGAAGCAAGAGAAGCAGCTTCCAGCTGCTTGGGAGGCTGCAAAGCCTCCCCAAACCTGTAACGTTAAACTGCGAGAATTCAGTCAAACTCGATATTTCAGGCTTCATTCATATGTGGAAATAAATCAGATACGTGCATTTGCACCTGCCATGCAACGTCAAGCGGACAGATAGGACATTACCCTGTCAATGCGAATCGTACGTCATTTAAAAAGGTGTCTTTTTAAAACATTTCGCGGTACAGATAGGCTATATCTATAACAAATTAAACAACTCTAGTTGAATAACAGAGTATTTATTTCGTTTCTTTGTGTTAAATAAAAGGCGAACTGTGCTGAAATGTGCTTTTAAAATCATGCTTTGCTCACTGTTGCTGCTGTCAGTTTATCCACAAGCAGTTTCTCTAAATAAAGCTGGCTAGCATTGTTATAAACCCGATAGAACCACTTTACTTTATCTTCCATCTCCATATGTTCCAAATACACTGCCGTGTATCGCTGAAAATGTAAACAAATACTGCGCTGTGCTGTCTCTCTCTCGCTATTTCTGGCATATTTAGTCGCCTCTGTGAAGTTCTGAACAAGGCGTTGTCCCTGGCAACCAATATAGCGTGTCCTCCCAAAATGGTGGACGGCCTCAATTCGTCACGTGACAGCAAGCTACCGTGACGCATGTCCTCATTTCTCAATAAAAACCTCAAGTGCATCTCAATTTAATTATTGACAAAATATGATTCACATATCCATAAATGAATTAATGATCATAAAAAGTTTCATACATTTGCAAATGGCAATTCTCAAACTCATGACTCTTAGGAGACACAAATCTATCATGTTTTTATGTAATTTTACCAATTTGTTTCCCATTTCCTTTTGCCATTTTCTTTTATTACTTCAGTTTTCCCATGGAAAACTTGCAATCTTGGAGAGTAACGTTACAGGTTTCTCAAGCTCAATGTGCACAGGACATTCGAGATACAAACAAATATTTCTGCATAGAATATTTAATGTTGGGTAATTTGTTTACCTCATGACTATTTCCAGATGTGGTTGTTTGTGTTTGTCCTCTTATTCCTGTGAAATGGCAAAGAATACCAGGGAATTTATTTTTCTTGGAGTATATGACAGATGAAAGGGCCATGTTCAAATATTGAAATAGATGTTCAAATATTTAAACAAATCTTCTTAAATACAAAGAACAAACAATTCAGCACCCCATTAAGCTCTCATTTCATTAAATATCGTTTCAGTGCTTGGTCTTAGCAAAGTGAAAACGCCCACACAAAGTATAAACTGTAATGTGAGATGATCATTGATCATTTCTCACATGAACCAATGGTGTGTATTTGCTCTCTATGTTCAATGTAGAGCACAGTAGTTCTGTATATCATGAGCCCATCATTTCCTGCATTTCCCCTGGTACTTTGCTGGAGACACAGCTGCCCTATTCTGACGTGCATCTCAGCCATTGTTTCTGCAAAGGATCAGTTCCCAGCTGAACTCACATCCTGCCTGCGAAGGAAGCAAAAGGGACAACACAAGAATGTGTGCCGCAGAAGGCTTTTTTCCCCCAGAACAGTAGAGTTTAATGAAGCCTAATGAAGATCTATGCGAGTCCAAAGTGGATTTGACTGGTCTGCTAAAAGAGCAAGGCTGTTTGCTTTCTTTTAAAGCAACAGATTCCCAAAGTTGGCTTCGGACAGACTTAGAGCTTGTTTTGTTGCCACCTGTTTGGACGCAATGTATATGTTTGGATTTTGTCACACACAGCTATTGTGGATGAAAATTGGTTTAAGTTCCACTATCTGTCTCCAAATTTTTGTGCGATAACAAAACATAATTGATCAAAAGGCAACTGTTTTGCTCTCTAATGCGCTGAAAATAATTTAGAGCATGCAAAACACAATTAACCCCCAAGAGTTCTGTGGTGTACACACTTTAGAACAAGAGTACGAAAATGAGCATATTTCAAATGGCTTCCAATGCAAACAAGGACTGAATTTTGGCAGCGGCCACTTTGCTTTGCTGATACTGTTAATTGTCCTGTACAAGGGACCTGGGTGAAATCTGCACACTGTGTGGTAAGTAAGTGTGCGGTCCTGCTTCTTGCGCATAGTACAGGCCTCCTTCCTTTAAGCCTGAGATAGCACTTTTTGGCACACGTGGATCAAGTATAATGACTGCTCTTTGGCTGCCGGTACACTGTAAACGAACTCAGAAGCGCTCTGTGTTTATGCAGTGATTGGCAGCTTGGGGACAGATCAGAAGCAGGGCTGTAGCTGAAGGTAGAGTTACGTTATATTTTTAGTCAACTGATCTCATATTTTCAAGTAGAAATTATAAGAAATAAGATGTTTAAAACCGACCAAAGCAGTAAATGATCTATCGGAAGAGTTGAGCCAAGTGATGATAGGAATTGGAGGACCTCTGAGGAATTTTGCAGACTTGAACAACACAAAAAGCTCCACATACCGGAGTACGTCAAGATTTGTGTGATGAGGGAAATTCCGCAGGTAACCCATGTGTTGCCTAGGATTTTTAGTTATGTCTGAGGACTTGCTCTGCATTTAGACATCTCTTAGATACACCGTTGTTTCTAAGATCACTGTTTTCTGGCCATTGCTATTTTTCTTCCTTCTGAAAGGTTTTTTTTTTTAAATAACAAGCGAGAGCTGCAGATCTTAAGCAAATCTTCTTAAATACAAAGAACAAACCATGCAGCACCCCATTAAGCTATCATTTCATTAAATATAATTTCAGTGCTTGGTCTTAGCAAAGTGAAAACGCCCACACAAAGTATAAACTGTAATGTGAGATATTGATTGTTGATCATTCTTCTTCTTAGAATACAACGTTGTTTTTCAGATCACTGTTTTCTGGCCATTGCTATTTGTCTTCCTTCTGAAAGGTATATTTTTCTTAAAATAACAAGCGAGAGCTGCAGATTTGAGTCTTATTTCTAATAGTCCAGATTAATGTTTTGTGGACCCTTGTGAAGAAACCGAGGAAATTGTGGCATTTATAAAAAGCATGTGAAGTGGAGTGAAAAAGATTGAGAGTGAGAAAGGAAAGAGACAAAAAGAATAAGGGAAAGAGAGGGGCGGTTTCGTCATCATATCTCCAAAGCCTCAGTTCTACATTAGACTCATGGAAAACTGACTTAGAACTCCAGACGTGCTAGTCTTGCCAGAATCAGCTTCCATTCCAAAAGGAATTAATATTAATATTAGAGAGAGTCGACCCTGACATGTGCAATTTAGGCCAGAACCCGTATAAATCTATCCCAGAAGCCCTCGCTTCCGGTTGGCCGAGAACCTGGAAAGCTGGAACTTCGAGAGCTGAGCGTCTGAAATATCCATCGGCCAATTATCTCCCTCGCCCCGCTCTGGGGCTTGGAGCTCTATAAAAACTTGTCTGAGATGGACTCTGAGGCATTTCTGTTCCTCGTGTGGATGGGGCTCTGTGCCTCATATCCCATCTGACAAGCACTTAAATGTGAAGGACAAAAAGAATTCTGCAGTTCATCTATCACCTGTTACAGAGCTGGGCTGTAGCTGAAAAGTAATAGTGTAGTGTTACCTGCAGCTCGAACGAGAGCCACGAAGACTATTACTGAAACGTTCTAGTGTCGGCCTACAAGTGGTTCAGTGTTTACATATGGTTAGACGTACATATACTTTTTGTGAGTTTCAATTTAAATGGAATTGCCCATGACCCACAGGAAGTTGAACTGGATACACAGGAAGTATAATTAACTGAATTACAATTTTCATAAATCAAGAAGAAAATAATAATTCTATTGGAAGACGTTTCTATAAACCTTTGTCCGAAGTTTTTTTTCTTGCTTCTAATTAAAAAACACATTGCAGTTACATGAAATTTATTTATATCTCAGTTCATTTTAATTCTACTTCCTTAAATTGGAAGTATATAAAACAAAAAATGAATTTATTATCAATTCAGTTGTCATTGGCTTTAAAGGAGTAGTTCACTTTTAAAAAAATTAATTTACTCACTCTCCATGTCATCCAAGATATCCATGTCTTTCTTTTCTTCAGTCGAAAAGATGAAAACATCCCAGGATTTTTCTCCATATAATGGACTTCAGTGGGAACCAAATGGTTCAAGATCCAAAAGACAGTTTCAGTGCAAACTACAAACCGTTCAAAGGGCTTTAAATGTTTTCAGACAATGAATAAGGGTCTCATCAAGCGAAATGATCACTCAGTTAAAAACAACAACAAAGTTTAAGTTTTAGAAGCTCAAATGGTTGCCTTGCTTCTGTTCTGTGATGCGTGTTCGCGACCTCAGTGTTCTAACCTGTTATCAAAATGAATCGAATCTCTCTTCGTGTCATTTGGTTCATTTAACGAACAAAATGAATGAGTTGACTCGGGAAAAGATTTGTTCATTTTGATGAACGAGTTCGAACAGGAGAGTCACGAACGCGCTATTACAGAACAGAGCAAGGTGAGCATTTGAGCTTATAAAACTTAAACTTTTTTTAATTGAGCGATCATTTTGCTTGATAAGACACTTATTCATCATCTGGAATCGTTTAAAGCCCTTTGAAACTGCACTGAAACTGTCTTTTGGACCTTGAACCGTTTGGTTCCCATTGAAGTTCCCATTGAATTATATGAAGAATTATCCTGGAATGTTTTCATCAAAAACCTTAATTTCTTTTAGACTGAAGTAAGAATGACATGGACCTCTTGGATGACATGAGGATGAAATTATCAGCAAAAATTATTTTAAAAGTGAACTACTCCTTTAATACTATTTCAATAGAATGGCAAATGCCATTGGCTTTAATAGATTTTAAAAAGAAAGATGAAACATATTTCTGTGCAATGGTTGGTTAGTAATGCGCTGTGCAGTCAATGAATCGCTTCTTGTAGACTCCCATGCGAAGACTTTATAAATGGAACATCTAGCTGTTGGAATTACAGTTAAAGAATCCCTTTCCACTGGAGTGTTATGAGAATGTGATTTTCATTTCCAGATTTATCGAACTTAATAGATAATATTCTGAATTTAATACTACATCTACAAAATCACTTGACTGAGCCACCAATGTAATTCCAGAGCTCCGTCAAGAAGACCCTGCTGTTCTCGGGCCTTGTTCCACAGGCTCTCTGCTGGTTCAGTGTGTAATATTCTCAGCACCTGTGTAATGTGTGCTAGAGATTTGACTGCTTAAGTTAGCCGTGTCTGTCATGCTAGAAGTTTTCATCTTGCCGTTAATTTATTTCTTTTTGCCTCTGGCATGCAACCGCCCGACCGTGATGGAGAAAAGTTGAGGGTGTTAATGTTTTTTTTTTCTTTTGTGCAGCCGAACTGGCTGGCAAGGAGTAGAGCTGTCCGCCTTAAAAACTCAAAATGACTAAGTATGACAAAGTGAATCAAGTGAGCTAATAGTTGAGCTTTTTTGAGCCATGATGAATTGACTGTCCAACACTGAGAAATATCTTCATAATATTTACTCAAATACTCCAGGAAATGAATGCCTCCAAATGGCAGTTTCAATTTACACCCTCTAAAAAGTTTCCTTTGCTCCCACACGCTCTTCCCTTTACATCATGTTTTCTTTATATCTTTTTTACTTTTCATATAAAAGGAAATACTAGATTGTGGGATTGTGTGGGTACTTACAGTGCCACAGCATAGTATAAGTTGACATATATTTGAGTGACAGGGAACCACATACAACAGGTGAAAAATTCAGGAAGAGGGAGCAGTATAAATTTTCATTATAATAGTGATATAACATAGCTTACTATTACCTGTGTTTTCCCTGAAAATGCCTAAAACAGAATACATTTATTGAGCTTTTACAGAACATCACGTATTAGTATGAAATTTGAGTCTAGATAATCTAATGGATTTGTATCTCATGAATATTTATTTTTTATATTCATGAATGCAGTTTCATATATTCAGGATAAATTACATTACGCAACTGTTTGGAAGAGCCCGATATCATGAAAGTTAGTATCTATGGCACGAATGTCATTTCTCGTGGCATTTATACGGCAAAAAAGTTTTTGCGTGTTTATGGCACGCGATTTTCGCGTACATATGATACGCACTTTTTGGCGTATAATATGCACGAACTCCCCACCCCCTCCCCCTAAACGTAACCCAGGGTTTTTTAGTGCGTACCATATACACGCAAAAACCATTTTTGGCGTATAAATGCCACGAGAAATGACACTCGTGGTATAGATACGCATCTTCATGAGACTGTGTTGGTTTGGAAATGTAGTTTACCCAGAGTATATGAAACAATAAAATTACTTATATAGGCTAGTACTCAAGGAAAAAAAACAAATTGTTAATTTAATCAATATTGAAATAATTGTTTGATTAATAATTCATTTATTTATTTATTTATTGCAGTACAAATCTGATGTTTATATGCATAGGCTATCCAATTGGAATCTGGTCATGTTTTAGCAGGAGCGAATAGCAAAAAAATCAGTTACACTTTTTAAAAACTGCATTTTATGTGATTTTTTTGGTAACACTTATTTTCGATAGTCCACTTTAGACATTCTACTAACTATAAGTAACTTTTCAACTACATGTCAACTAACTGTCATTAGAGTATTATGAAATACTCTATAAAATCATATTTCGTGTGGATTCTGTCACTTTCTCACACCACGTAAAACATAAACATGATGTTTTTAAAGGAAACAAGTGCTACTGCCGGTCGTATGGAAAATTACAATTAAATTGCATTCCTTTAGAGGACAACAGCATTTGGAGGTCCTGAAAACGCAAACTTTGAAATTGTTTGTTGTTGTTTCAAAATTGTTTCAAATTGTTAGTAAAAAACAAACAACAATACCATTAATATTTCTGTCACTGTGCAAACTACAAACACGTAAATTTGTGATATCATTGATGTTTTTTTTTTTTTTTTTTGCAAAGTGACATCACTAACTGACGCGTTTACCAGTGCCACAGAAAGGAGCAGTGCATGTAGTGACATCATGTCAGAATCACATGTAATAAAATGCCTAACTTTATCTTGATTGATATAAACTATCACTATCAAGCTGGCATATTGATACTGGTAATGGTAAAGTTTAAAATAAGTTTGATTCGGTAACGAGCTAGTAACATAAAAACTAAAGACAGCCCCGCCGATATTGACTCTCGTCTGAATTCTTGCTTTATCAGAAGAAAAGACTTTTTAGTTATAGCCTTTTCAAATACTGTCTTCCTTTATTGCTTGGTTTTCCTTCTTTGCTGACTGTATATGCATGTAACTGGGAATTTTGACTGCTCTTTTTCTGCCAAATTGTGACGTAGCTTCCGTACCTTTTCCACTCCTCAAGCAAATGTGTGCGCGCATGTGGGCTGCTCTACGCAGCAATCCTGGTAGCCATGGTAGCGAGGGAAGAGTGACAGTTGCCCAGCCAATCATTTCTTTCGTCCCGGTTGGATATAATGAGCTGTGTTTATTGCAGCACTGAGAGGACTACAGACACTCGATTTGTATACTTGGTATACATAGACAGTTTAAACAAATTTGGGGAAAAGTTTTTTTTAGAAAATTTCCCAACCTAACCATGAAATATGCACCTCCCTCTTAAAAAGAGAATTCCATAAAAAACAGTGACACCCCAGGTAGAGACATTATGGGACTCTTTCAACAGCGTGGTAGGAAGTAAGCCTACTCTCATATTTTAGTGTTTTATTGTGAAGCAGACTGTATTTATCAAACCTGATAAATTGGATCAACTATGTTAGACTTATTAAAAGAAAAATGATCAAACAGTTATCAGTAAATCTAAACTAACATTTGGGCCAAACTGGTTAAAAACTCATTTAAGGCTAAATCTGCAACCCTCTTACCCATTCTGCTGTCTTTTCCTAAATGTTATTAGAATATTTTACACATAAAAAAATGTTTTTATTAAATTTTCATGTTCATTTATTGTTTATTATGAGAAATAATTAGATAACACAGTGTTTTAATGTAGACATGTTGCTATGTTGTGGTAAAAGGGTTGTTAATCCTAAAATAAACTAAAATGGCTTATTTAGCTTGACCTCCTGAGGTGGACAAACAACATCTCAGTATCAGTGTTGGCTGTACCCAAAAACAAATAAGACATAAAACACTGAAGATTCATTTTTACTGTAAAACAAAAAGAAAATTCTTTGAGATATATCAAACATGCTGTCATATTTAAGTATGCTTGATATGACATTGTTGTTGTGTGCCGTGTTTTTAACATACATTTACTGTAAAAAAAAACTGTTGTTTGGCTATATACTGAGTGGTTTTATTAGAGTATTTTAGTCTAAAACACTGTTATTTAACATGTATGCTGTGTACAAACTGTAGTGATCCTGGTTTAGGCTCAGGGCAGAGGAATGGATTCAGAGCAGAAATGAAGTGGTTTAACTGAACGTGTAACCTTGAGAGTTCGGGTAGAATTACAGGTGTACTTCCTTTCCCAGGCTCAAAACAGGGTGTAAATCTTTGTGACTGAGGAGAGATGCAGCCAGGCCTACTATTGTCATACACACATTCACACACAATGAGTCAGGCAGGTGAGCGAGTGGGTCTTGAGATTTGGCGCGAGTGAGGGACAAAGAAAGAGAAGTGAAACCAGGAGGCGCCTTGCTGAGGAGCTCACCTGGGGATGGAGCGACGTGCCAGGCTTATCTAGGTGTGAGGAGGGGTGTGTTGCCTCACCTTCACACACACACAGATACATGATACTTCCTATGGTCCCACATCCCCACATGCCTCATTTCGCATGAACACCATCTTGCCAAAACATCAATGCACGGATTAGCTCTACTCAGACGCATGTATTTATAGTTAAAGATATTATTTGGCACAGGCTTGAAGGGGAGAGTTCACCCAGAAATGAAAATGCAGCCACGTCATTCCAAACGTGTACGACTACTTATTCTGTGCTGAACACAAAAGATATTTTAAATAAAAAGCCTAAGTTATTTAACTTTATTAAATAATACATTTTATTTTGTTTTGTTTTTTTATCCATGCAATGAAAGTCGTTGTTATGGACCCCATTTGCTTGCATTGTATGAATCAAAACTTTTTTGTTTTATTAATAATATTTGTGCTCTGAAGAATAGTCATGCAGGTTTGAAATGACATGAGAGTGAATAAATTATGGAATTTTCATTTTTAGAGACCGTTTAGACATAACTGTTCTATAAAAACGTGACAATATACTGTAAGTTTTGTTTTAAGCTGAATTTACTTGAGACTTTAATATTTAATATGCAATTGACTCTCAATTTCAGTAATTATTTATTTAATTGTTACTCTTTATTACATTTTTTTTATTGAGAGACAATGAGATCACAAACTCTTGCATATAATCATGCAATCTCGATTTAGTTTTTTTGTATGAAAAAAGCACATGATGATGCTTTGTATACGCATGCTCCACTAAGCTAAACCCTTTGTGATCATTTTCTGGCTGCTGTTTACAGTCTTTATGTGGATTGATTTCAGAAGAAACGTGATTATCCTCATCACTTTAGCGTCCACAGCTTCCCGTTTCTCAGTGCTGCAACCCTACACCAATATAGCTAGAGTTTATTTCACCCGTTTATTTTTACTAGCAAATCTCTTCCTTCTCTATTCCTCCCACTCGTTAGACATCCATTGTTGGAGAGGAAGAACGAGAGAGGATGAGAGTTTGCTAAACCGTGTACTGTTGGAATAGTACTTTTTGACTTCCTTTTCCCTTAAACTCTAGTTTTCTTTCTTGTCAAACATGTTAAACACAGCAAAACATTTTTTTTAATCATGTGAAGTAAATTGAGTGATATGTAGTGTTTTTAGTCACTATCTTCTTAGTTTACTTCATACAGTTGGCCTATGTCTTTTGACACCTTAAAACTGTTTTCAGTATGTTTCATTGTGTGATAATGTCAATAACATCTGACTGATATTTTTCCCTGGGAAGTGTGCTTCAGCAGGCCCAGATGTGCAATCTGTGGATTTTTATCACATTTTCTGTTGAATTCAATTTTTCAGAAATACATTTTTCTCATTTTAGTTAATTCTGCTGATTTTATTCATTTATTATTATTAATTTCAATGGATCTTCATAGTAAAAACATACAATGTTACAAAGAGGTATTATTTTAATTACAATTATAGAATTATGTAAAATTATAATTAAAGATATCTTGGAATGAAATCATCATATCCAGACAGCAACATAGTGTTGAACCCAGATCGAACCACATTTAGTGCAGCGAACATGTGGGTTGCACACAGCCCAGATGTGGCCGAATCTGGGCCTATGTTGATGTATAGTTGCATGCATGTTATTCCAAGCAGAAATAAATTTTGTTATTCCAAATTTATTAAAATGTTTCTTGATCACCAAATCAATATCAATAATGATGCTGAAAATATGCAGATTTGCCATCATGTGAATAAAAATATTAAAATAGAACACAGTTCTTTATAGGGGTGTAACAATATATCATGCCACAATATATCGCAATACAAAAATGCAACAATGTGTCTTGTAGATAGTGACAATATGTCTCGATGGATAGTCCCCCAAAATAAAAATTAGTGTTTAGAAAAAATTTAAGTTTTCAGAGTTTTAGTGTAAGTACTACATTAAACCACTATATACAATGTTGATTATAATGTATAATAATGCAATGGGGGAATATTTGTAGGTCTTGATAATGCCAAATGTAAAAAGTGGCCGACATTATTTTAAATATATAGTCAGTGAAAGAGTGCAAGCATATTCATCTAAAATAATTATTTATTTTCAGCTTCAGAATCATGAATATTGTTATTCTGGTGTCACCATTGTCCTTGGGTTACAAGCACCAAGTCCAAGCCTATTTATTTAAACCCACAATGTAATATCAAATTTAGCATTTTAATCAACAGTACATTTTTGGTTAACCTTTTACCATATGTCTTGGAGTATCACAATAATATCGTATTCTGATAAGTTCAGTATCGTGATATGTATTAGAATAGTGACATGAGGGTATCATTACACCCCTAGTTCTTTACAATAAACACTCTAAGAAATTCTGGGTTGTTTTAACCCAAATTTGGGTCAAATATGGACAAACCTAAATGTTGGGTTAAAAATGCAATTAAAAAAGTTGAAGTTGATTTAAAATTTGAAATTGCATTTTTAACCCAACATTTGGGTTTGTCCATATTTTACTCAAATTTGGGTTCAAACAACCCAGCATTTTTTAGAGTGTAACAATATTTCTACCATTTGTATTATTATTTTTTATGTATTTTGTAACAACTTTGGTGAGTACAAGATACTTTAAAAAACATTTGTAACATTTTAATTCCACACCGTGCATTTTCTAGCGTGATGCTTTACTGTTTGAGAAATGCTTTTACAACATGCTTTGCAATGCCAGGAGCTAATATATTTGATTTTTGGTTGGTTTGAATCTTACATTTGATATTTCTAGGCACTGCATATATATATATATATATATATATATATATATATATATATATATATATATATATATATATATATATATATATATATATAAACTAAATGCGTGTACTTTCAGTGGCTGTATAAATAGAACAATTTATTGGAGATGATTGTGTTTGTGCTATGTCGCCAGTAGAGGGAGATGAAGAAAGCAGTCTCTAGGGAGTTCAACAGCACTGCATGTGCTAAAGTGAGACGTGTCAATCAATAGTCACTTGTTCTTCATTGAACAAGAGGTCTTTGAGAAATAAGTTGGTGGTGGTCTGCGACTAACATGTGTTTGGGAACTAGATGTTGGGCACCTGAAAGACTGTCTGAGCGGCATGAGAGGGGTGTGAAGCTTCCTGCATCAGAGTGTGTTCAGACTTGACTCTTCTGGCAGCTTTTCTCATCAGCTTGGATGAACTCTTGCTGACATTAGTCTGAGTGTAACATCTACCATGACTGCATCTGTATTCACACATACAAGACCAGTGACCAGGCTGAATGCAGGTGAGAGGAGAGCCTGAAGGTGGATCGTTTTGAGTAAAGACGAACAAAAGGCAACCACTTTTAATGAGGACACAACCCAGCAAAGCCTGCAAGACCTGTTAGACCTAACTGTCACTGATTAGGAACAAGGAAACGAGACAGAGTGTTTCCTTTTTGTAAAGCCAAATCATTTAAAGAGCGCATGTACGTCTGGAAACACATATTTGTACAATGAAGGTACTGTATATGAGTGTTCTCAGGTTTCCCAGTCAAATATTCAAACCCGATGTATGTTTCATAGCAAGAGACAATGTCTACATGAGATTAATAATAATGTCTTTGTTTGACTTGTATCTGAGTTTTTAAATATGTTTGGCATAAATGATTGGCACATTAAATGTTTTCGATTATACATGCACAATGGCAACAATGCTTCAGAAAGTAAGAAAAAAACACACGATAGGCGTATCTAGTTACCTTGCCATATGTCTACCAAAGCTTTCACTCTGGATTAGAAGCACTTGAGAGTTTAAAGAGAGCTTTTAGGCTCCCGAATTAGGGGTGTTGACAGGCCAGAGCTCTGTCTTGGAGTGATGGCGAGAAGTTAATGACTACCTGTTCAGGTGAGAACAGTACTGTGAAACCAGCCTGAAGACTCTCACTGACAGCTTCTCATAAGAGGGGTGGGCTAAAGCTCGATAGGCCAGAACTTCCTCTGAAAGACAAGGTAAACAGCAGGGTGAGGATGACAGCACAGGAATGTGAAAGATGCACTTTAATGGATCCTCTAGTGTTCTGCGGGGCAGGTCAGTGAGGAAGAATAGAGGCGTAAAAGTGATGGGCTGAGTCTTTGGAAGAGCTAGAAAAAGGGAGGATGGAGGGGTGTGATGAGAGAGCTGGCGGGTTGTCAAACGCATCTAAAGATGTAGGTGAGAAAAAAAGGACCCGCTGAGATGTACCAGACAGGACTCTCACACAGTTACTTATTGTTCAGAAAGGAAACGGCTTTCAGTAGACCTTTCGCACACAGTCATGCTCGCTTTGCTCTGCTGACAGATTTATCTTGGAGGACGTTAGCGAAAGGCTTAAGCTTTTGAACTCTGCTCTTGTGCCAAAAATATTACTCAGCTATGGCATTACATCAGGTTAGGACTTTGTATTTTTAGGTGGTTGCAATGACTATGTTGGCAACATATTTTAGGAACATGTTAGAAAAAAAATTGCTTGAATTTAGCACGAACTTGCTTATATTTTTACTCGTTATGTAAAGACTTAATGTGCTTTAAATTTGGCTCTAGAATAACAGCCTTATTCTGTGATTAACTATAAACATTTCAGTCAGAACTTCGGTGTAATTCTGATAAACAGAAAGACTTGCTGAAATGTAGAGTTTAAGGTGTTTCATGCGTTCAGTAAACAAGTTTAATATAACATTTTGCTGAAATCTTTGAATTCTCGCTTCTAATTCGACAGATCTGCTATTGTTAGAAATGAGATTTTCAGTTGTTGACAATTGTGCTTAACCGCCACAGGATACCCCATGTTAATGGGGTGTTAATGGGTTTCTTTATTGCTAGCGTTGGTCTTTTTGTGTTCAGTGACACTTTAAAGAGACAAAGTGGAACTATTATGTACTAATTCTTAAATTACATAGATTCCTAGGAGGCGTAGAGCAAGACTTGCAAGACTATTTGATGGGTTTACAGAGTAATTGGTGTAACTGGTTTTGGTTTCCTCTGACCTTTGACCTTTGACCACAGAGGGCTGAGATGCACCTGCAACTGTGTGTCATGACCCATGTAACCTCAGTCACGTAAGCTTCACATGAGAATACTGGTCAAGACAGCAGACGGATCCTAAAACAAAAATAGCTAATGGTTATAATGGTTAAAATAGCTAAATATTTAATGGTTTACTCTTTCCTCTGTCTATATAAGGCCTAAAATCATTTAGATAAAATCTAAATCAGGGCTCGTCTGTTTTAAAGGGATACTTCACTTAAAAAAGGCTGTCTTCATTATTATGCCTCGTCATTCTAAATAAAGTGTTTTCTTCCAAAAGAGGACATTTGAAAGAATGTTTTCAGAAAGTGAATTGTGATCAAACTGAAATTGTATCATCAATGTAGTCCATACAATTCATGAATAATATTCCAAGTGCTCTTAATCTATATAATAGCTATGTGTGAGGAACAGAATTCAATTTCTGCTAATTTGTATAAATATAAAAATATATAAACACTTATTAAATTAAAAAAGTATAAAGAAAACAAAGCAAGTTTTTTTTTGAAGTTTACAAACTTGTCATATATAATAGTATAATTCAAGTGTTTTGAAGGCAAACGGTAGGGTTTGGTGAGAAACAAAACGAAAATGTAATTTATAATTAAGCGCAAATCTTTGGCCGTTTCACTCTTGTACATTCATGCAAGTTTGTTGCAGTTTCCTAACGGTGTGCCCATGCAGGAAAAGAGCATGAACATATTTAATATATCAATTATAATTCATTTTAATAAAAGACGTGATGAAATATGAGGCCTCAGTTATAAACCTCAGTTGTGCCAGACAGTCAGAATGACATGCAGTTCCCGTGAGAATGAGTTAGGACAAATAATGTAGGCCCCAGACCTATAGTATACCTATCTGAACATATTATTGTTTTTTGTTTGTGTACTTTATTTTAAAAAAGAAACAACAACTAATTTGATTTAATTACATTTTATTTTGGTGTTTTATGAATGAATTCTTCAGTATTGTGTGAATGGATCAGGTGATGTAAAGAGTGTAAGAGGTATTGCTTGATATTTCCATGTGAGCTGTGAGTGATTGTGTGGAGTGTGAGAGAGAGAAGCGAGATGTGGAAGTTGATGTTTCCCTCAGGGATGTGACATCCCTGCAGAGGAACAAAACCAATGCAGTATTAGTAACAGGAAACGCCATTCACGCAAACTGGAAACTTGTACCTCCTTATCTAGAGGGCAAGTGAGTCGCTTGTATCGGTTTTCCCATACATACCTGATCCACCCTATAAGGTCAATGTTTGTGTCTTGTGAGCTCTCAATTTACCAAAAAATCCCAACAATCAGCCAGCACACAAGGAAACAATATGACTTTTGATCACACTGACAATAACAACTGTTTGTGTTAATTGAAATCATGATCAATACCAGGCAGGTTGCTACTTTAATAATGTTTGTATTAATAAAACAATGAAATTCTATGTGAATTTACTAATGTCAATATTTTCTTCTCATTTCTCTTAGTTTTTTAACCTGTGTTTCTTGACATAGCAGGTTTAACCTGACAGTCAGCTGTGGACATGATCATGTCTATCTGTGTGTTTACCAAGGCTGTTTCATAGCTTTCATTTCCTTCTAATTTATAGTGTGAATTTCTTGATTTCTATTCTTTTGTTTGTAATATAACTAATGGTAATTTTATGTTAGTTTAAATGACATGCCAGTTTTTTTTATATATTCGTTTTTTCACTTTATACCAATTTTAAAAAGTTGCAATTTAATGTCATGTGGTGTAACCATCAAATAAAAAGTAATATTTCACCTACACCTTAAATATAAGAGATCATTAATATATGTTATAACAAATTAATTTAACTTTCAAATTTACATACATGAGTGCTGTCAGATTGATTAATCACATCTATAAATCTATGTATGTGTGTTTGCAGTATAAATATAAATATACACACATTTATTTATATATATATATATATATATATATATATATATGCATACACACACATATATATGGATATAATAAATATAATATAGGCCTACACATATTTTATAAACAAAAACTTTAATGTTAGATGCAATTAATCACGATTAATCGATTTTGATGCACTTGTTAACTCTACAATAAGTAAATCAACTTTACAAGCTAATTTCTCTTCAACTCTTCGATGCTATATACAGAGCTACCACAAAAATGGAAGTTCAAACAAAAAATCCTACAAATGGCTGCACGCTTGTTTCTCTGGGGCATGAGGTCTATAGAAGAGGTGTATTCAAGTTATTGGATGTTTGACTTGGACTTAAATAGATCAGACAAAAAAATGAGCATTATATCATTGACCCTAATTCTGTGCTACACTGAAATTACATCAGCTCAAGGTCTTTGGTCTAAGGTGGATGTTACTATAGATTATGATAATAGCAACCAAACGTTAGCAGGGAAGGTCTGTGGTGAGACACAAATTAAGACACAATTGAGAGCTCTATTTGTTACCTCGCCTTGAGGTTATGCTGCTCAGACATGACATCTTTGTCACCCTTTCTCATCAGCTCTATCTCTCTCACTGCCTCCGTCCAGTTTCTGTTTCACACCTGAGTTCCCGAAGGCTCTTTGGTTGCGTGTTTTTTCACCCTTTTCCTGAAAACGTAAGACGATCTGATGCGGCTTTCACTTTTTTCTCCCAGAACAATTGCAGAAGGTCTGTGCAAGTGCAGACGGTGGAAAGAGACAATGAAATAGTTTAGGGCTCGCAGCCTCATCTGTAAAATCTCCCTACTCTGGAGGATGTTCCATCTGCCTCATATATTGGTTGCAGAATGGAGACACACATTTTGTCAATTTTGACAGGGAATTTCACTTAAAGTTAATAGTAAATGTGTGTTTGGTCAACTAGAGCCTTGTGGTCCAACCCCTGAATTCAGACATGCTTCCTCAGATCTTAACCTGAGGTGCTCTCTACTCTCTAGTCATGACTTTGTCATGGTTTAATTTAATTTCATGTATCATTCACAACTTCTTCAGTTTGTCCGCTCCTGAGGATATCATGCTTTTATACTTGCTTCAGTGAAAAGGGAGGGCTTTTTGTTTGTGAAGGATTTTTTTTATTGATAAGAGCCATGCTGAAGTGTTTCTGAATGGAGTACAATATAGATGTGTTTGTCAATAGAGATTAGAATGAATATCCATATAAAGTGCAGGTTTATCACTATACACAGACACATCAGTGCTGTCAATCAAAATAAATAATAATCATAGTTAATCACACCTTATATTACCATTTAATAATATTTAATAGTTTAATCGATATATTTAATTAGTTGATTACTGCATAAGCAACTAATAAAGAGTCTATATGATTAATAGATTAAGTAATACATGAATTGCTATTAATTCAATTTGTCATTGTGTATTAATTCCTTAACATATTTTATGAACTAATAGTGTAAATTAATGTGTTAATTACCACAATTAGTCAAAGCTATGCACTTCAACTTCCAGTTGTCTGCTTTAATTAATCATTAGCTAATGATTTGCAAAGGTATCATTATGTTATGACTTTACTTGTTGGGGCACATCATTTTTAACTAGTCATTTAGTAATTGTAGTAATTTGCACATGAATTTGCAGTAACAATGAAGTAATTAATCATGTATTAATGCATATTAGTGTACCTGTCATATTATCTGGATGTTGAAATACAAGGCTTTGGCTCATTCTGGTAATTAACATATTGATTGACACTATTAGTTAAAAAATTAGTTATTATGGAATTAATCCACAATTACATATTTAATCTAATAACAATTCATGTATAAACTAATACATTAACCTTACATACTCTTAATTAGTTCCTAATGTGGTAATCATTAATGAATAGCTTAATAATAATTGTTACACATTAATTCAGTATTATCTGTGCATTAGTTAAGCATGAATTAATGCTTAGTGCACCCAATATTGTAAGATGTTACCAATTTTCTTTGGCTACTCTAAATTGAAATGGATTCGATACATCAAACAAGTCATTATACCAGTGTTTTTTGCACATAATATGACATATTGCCAATTATAAAATCTTCATCTTCTTAAATTACATTTTTCTGTCATTACAAATCTCATCTGTTACATATCTTGTTTGACCTTTTTTTCCTTTGAGGAATGTTCTCCGTTTGATGAATGTTCATCTGACCCAGAGTATTCTTTAAATCTGAGACACATTTAAAGGAAGCGTGTCAAAAGGAGATTGATTTCTGTGCATTTGACTCCAGTCTGCTGTGTTTATATCCAGTACAGTGGCCGTGCAGAGGACTCAGATAGATTTGGATAGGCTAAATTGCAGTACTCTGTAAGTGAATGAAGCAGTGGTTAGCATCATGATAAAATATAAGACCCTTTTGGCCAGCTTGCAGGCAAATACGACAGACAGCCATGACTCATTGCTACTGGAGCCAACCTGTCTGCAAAAGTACTCAGAACCTGGACCCTGGGTCAGGCCACCCCCTCTGCCTTCTCCTCTGTCCCCCAGCTGCTGGCCCTTGACAGGACCACAGGCGGCCTCATACTTGGGGGTGTTATATGGTCTGTTTGATCGCCGCAGTTTCATTTGTGTGTGTGTGAAACGGAAAGTGGGTGTGATAGAGATACCTGATGTAATTTGCTCCATAATCTCCTGTTTTCCCCTCCTTTGTAATGAAGGTAAAGACTTTTTCTAAACCCTTTCCCTGAGCATTTTTTTAGTGCTGTAGAAGAAGGGTGTTAGGTCACAAACCACCATGTCCAATGCAGTACATAGAGTAATGTTTCTATTTTAAACCACAGCTATAAACAACATGCATATTTTCTTACAGTGAAAACAAATAGACCAAGTTGCTGAGAAGCCATTAGCTATCAATAAACAGTGAGTGCCATTTTTGTTTATTACTTTTAGCTAGAAGTACTCTTGTGCAAGCAATATTTGTTTTTTTTCCCGGAAAGCCGTTGGGAGCAGCGTGCTATCATTTCATCAATCAATCCTCAATCAAACCAATAAGAACCTGTCTAACATGATATTTGTCTGTTTGATTATATGCCTAACCAAAGAAATTTAGTTGGAAAAAGCAATATGAAAAAAAATAAGTATCTCTTACTGCATTTCACCCACGGAATTAGCACTCACGTGGAAAATATTAGCATAATTATATCTTTATTTATAAATTCCCTGAAATTCCCTGTCAATATTAGCATAATTATACTTTAATTAAACCTTTCTGGTTTAATTTGGATGGCATAGTTTGAAAATAATTGGAAAAGAGAAAAATATCTTACTAAGATAGTCTATTTCTAAGAATAGTAAATCAGAAATGATGTGAAGACCCAGGCTGTCAAACCTTATATGACTTTTTATTGACTTCTGTCTGAATATGTCAGATTATCAGTGTGAATTTTGTGTTCACTTGATTATACAACAGATATAACAGTCTCTGATGATACTGGAATTTTAGTTCTGAGAACATAATTCAGAAAGAAAAAATCTTTAGGAAGGGTTTAAAGATGTTTAAAATCGAAACCATATTCTCTGAGATTGGACAACTTATGTGACAACTAGCCCCGGTCACCCCAATATGTGCATATCCCATAAGTGTGGAGGATATTTGCTTACAAAGATACCTCCATACCTCCTTCTCTGAACCAGTCAGGGAAACTAGTCACAGCATTTATAGTTTATAAAAAAAAACACATTTAATAACTGTTAATTATCACAATCAAGCTATCCGAGAGTCATAAAAAACATGCATTAGAGTAGCATCAGCTGCATACTTAAATTAAAGATTGTCAGAGGCGGTAGTGAAAAGATTGCTACGTTTTTTCTCTCTTTATTTTGACCTTGCATTAGAAATTCCAGGCTGGAAAATCTGAACATAATCCCAAAACATGAAAAGGAAATGAGTGTGAAAGTGAGACGGTGAATAAACAGGCTTGGTATATTTCCATAGGGTTCTACATTGCTTGCTGTGTGGAGCAACTGGGTCCAGGCCACATATGTCAGGAATAATTAAGGCTCCGTCTCTCAGTGCACTGCGTCTGTCTACCCTTCTGTAACAGAGCTGATAAAGCCATGCCTCTCATGGTGTCCCTGATCAGTGACCTTTGGCCCATACCTGACCTCTTACCTCCACATGCTATATCAGCTATTCAATATCTAGCCTACCCTGTGACTTCTGTTGGTCTCCTGACCTTAGCTAGCACATAACCCTGATAAGCATCACTATTATGACAGCTTGATGATATAGATACAGCAGTGCTTCAGTACATTTATGCATACTGATGGTAAGAAATGCATCGATCTCGGAATAACCTGACTCTAAATTAAATGGATCACTATATCATTTTAAAACAGACAATTTTTTTTTTTACATTTTCAAGTTTATTTTTTCAATATTTAAAATGTCATGTGGTGTAACCAGCAAATAAGAAGAAATAGTAGCATTGAATACATGTAAATGTACATGTTATATTCAATATTTATATTAAATCTAATGCAAATAAAAGTATCATTTAAAAGAGTAACAGACTAGTGTATCACGGTTTACAGAAACATTTTTGACATTGATAATAATAAGGAATGGTTCTTGAACAGAAGTTTGTAAGTTTTTACTGTATTACGGTTATTACCGTATTATTTATCAAATTAATACAGCCATGCTGAACATAATAGAAGTTTTCAAGAATATTAAAAAATCTTAATCAAAATCTTTGACCCAAATGTTCTGATATTTTAAGAGATTTATTGACTGACAGTCACTTGACCTTTACTTGACCTTTTCTTTTCAAGAATTTCATTCTTTTATATAAGGCTTTTTTTTATAATATCATTTATGATTATAATATGCAGAACATTTAGACCACCCTAACTTTTTTTACTTTTTTTACTTCAAAAAATATAAAAATGTATTTTAATTCAGAAATGTAAAATATGGTCATCATAGAAGAGTTATTGAAATTATCTATTCTTGACCTTTTCTTTTCAAGAATTTTATTTCTCTTTAAATAAGGCTTTTTTAATAATATCACTTATGATTATAAAATGCAGAACATTTAGACCACCCTAACTTTTATACTTTTTTTACTTTTATGCCCTCCAAAAAATATAAAAATGTATTTTAATTCAGAAATGTAAAATATATAGTCATCATAGAAGAGCCATAGAAATTATCTTCAAAAAATTGCATTTTAATCAGTTCAGAGAAGACAAAAAAAAACAAAAAGACGAGTGTCATTGACCCACAAAAAAAAGTTATTTTTATTACAATTAAAATTAATTTAAATGTTTTTTTTTATGTAAAAAATAATAATAAACTTATAAATAGATGTGTACTACTCATTGACTTTGACATTAGATACTAAAGGCCTGTACCAGCCTCAGCGCTGACAAACATTTTGCTTATGAAACATCATGTAGATGATGGGAATCTGGTCATTAGTACATTGCTGTGCCCGTCTCATTCCATGCAACCCGTCAGCGAAGTTATTGCATCACCGAGTCCTGGAAGACCCACCAGCCTGGCTCTGGGAATAGTGGGGGCTTCCCTCTCACTGGCAACAAGCAACCTGATCAGCAGGCATTATCACCTCATAATTACAGTCCTTTTGGACATATTAGCGTAGGCACTGTGATCCGGTTTCTGTGCGGAACCCAATTCCTCAAAACATTCCCCACCTCTCCAGTTTTTTACAGATGCCTTTCTCAACAAACAAGCCTTGTATAGAAAATATCCCCCGGCAGTAATGCTTCTCCGATGCGGTTGGTCAGAGCGCTAGGCATGTGATGTGATGCGGCCAATGGGGAAGATGGGGTGAAGCGTGTCAGGTTACCTGAGTGGGGCATGATGATTTTGCATGGCCTTGGTATTTATATCAGCAGTGAAAGTGTCATGGCGAGAAGGTCAGAAGGCTTGAGTAAACACATGGGTCTGCCGTATCAGAGAGAAATCTGCTTGTTAAATGTGCAAGGCCTGTGTGAACACATTTACACAGAGCACATATGCTCCTAGCGCTTGTGGTTTTCTCATATCAAGAGGCCTGTCTGACTCAATGAGATCACTCAAAGAGAAATTGAGAGTTACATTTCCCCACTTCTTTTATAGCACAATTTATGTCGATTGAAATTGAGTGGAACCAAAATCAAATGTACTGAGTCTGACTGAGGTGATAAAGTGCATATTTCCCCAGTGTAGTAATATGGTAAGTTTCTTCACACTTTCTCACACACACATACACACTTGTCTTGACAAGGTCACACATGCAAATCTCTGACCTGCAGAGCAAGGATAAAATAAAAGCCATGAGAAATAGCAGGTTAACGTTCTGCTCTCTATGGGGTTCGCATTTACTTTCTCTGTGCTTCCCTTGCGTATCAGTTTCAATATGACAACATTGGTGTAATTGCACCATTCCAATGTGTGATAGATGAAACCCTTATGTCTTCCCCGGTTATATGATGAGAAGAAAGAAAAACCTGTGCTTTATTTTCTCCAGGCAGCTTCTTGCTGTCTCAAATGGAAACTATTACCTGAAGCTGTGTTGGGCCAAACAAATATCTATTAAAGCGCAATAATAAAACAAACTAATGTAGGCTGTGAACAAGATATTTGAACTCTAAACACTAATTCTGAACTCTAGATTTATGCCATGTTGGACTCAAAAACAGACTTTTGCTTCCAAAGCTGAGAACGCAGGAATCTCTGCAGTTTGTGAACAATCGCCTCCTTTTAAAACTAATTGCCGCAATATATATCCAAAAGCAGGAGATTTATTGATGTTATTACCTATATTTTCAGGCATTAATCATGAGTGGGTTTTGAGCTTAACGAGTTAACCGTTTCAAGTTTCCTCACCCTCCTCTCATATCATTCCATAGATGGCTTTCATATTTGTCTAAGTTAAACGCAGTCAATCCTCATTCAAGCTCTGCGGACTCGAAGCAACTGTGGGCCTCCCGGACACCTGTGCTTGACCATATCAAATGTGCCATTCAGTCTGTCTAATAAACAAACTGTACTCATATGCACACTTACTTACTAAGACAAGCTTGTATGTATGTATGTGACTGAACTATATACATAGTTCAGTCACATTCACTTTCTCTTAGTCGGCTTTTATTTATTTGTATTCTCTTTTTTTTTTACCAGTTTTTCATAGTTTTGCTTTTTAGTGGTTGTATTGAGTCCAGGTCTCTTGTCGGATTAACCACAGGCATAGTTTCAAAATTTGACTAAATAATTATTTAGATTTTAGGGTTTGTGAAACATTTAGCATGAAAAGAGTGTTTTGTGTTTTCTTTAACCCTCAGGTGCTCTTCATTTCAGAGTCACACTTGTTATCTTCCCGGTCAGAAAGTGACCAGACACCTAAAAATTAAATTTCCTCCATCCCAGTAAAACCAATGCAATTTATTTTTGTTCTATAATATTTATTCTTTGTAATTTAGTACTTTGAGACAATTTGATTTGAATTTTTTAATATTTATGCAATATTTATGGTCTTTTTTTGCCATGGAAAAATATATATTTTTTCTATATATAATTTTTTTTCCAAAAAATATATTAATGCCACTATTTTAGTTCCTTAGAAAAATTTCTTTTTTTTTTTGAAGAAAATTAGGTAACAGGCAACATCTGGTAACAGTATAGAGGAAAGCGTAGAATCATGGTGTAACCACTATATCAAGGGTTCTCAACTCCAGTCCTACGCGACCCACTGCTCTGCATATTGTGTATGTCTCCCTTACTTAACACACCTGATTCAGATCCTCAGCTCGTTAGGATGAGATCTCTTATTATGTCTATCCTAACAACTAAGGAGCTGAATCAATGGTGTAGATAAGGGAGACATGCACAATATGCAGAGCATGGGATAAACTGCAGTTGAGAACCCCTGCACTATATGACATGTACAGCTCTCTATGAGAACATGTGAATTCCCCAGATGTTTATGAACACATTTTTTTTTAGTGGATTTGAATATATAGTTGAAACAATCTCAAAAAACATTTTTTATTAGAAACATGTAAAAAAAATAAATACAAATTTGTGAATTTTTGTGTTTTTGTCAATTTCCCATTCATTTCCTATGGGGTCCTTTTTGACCAAAGACCACAAGTGTGACTATTTTTTAAGACCACTTAGCATGCTCAGATCATGACCTCAATTTTTTGTGTGTTCACATACATAATGCCATAAAAGTCACCAAGTTTCGTAACATTCAGATGAAGCTGTGATTTTTAAAAATTCAAAACATACTTTTTGTAATCAAAATTTATTGGTGTGTATGTGTATAAAAGTGTGTTTGTATGTGTTGTGGGTTTGTCTGTTTTGCACTCTAGATGTTGTAGAGTGTACACCCCTTTCCTGCAGTGTACTTTTTTTTTAGAGTATGGCCGATTTGTAGATTGCACGTCGAAAAATTATGAGAATTTTGTTTTTGTCAATTTCCCATTCATTTCCTATGGGGTCGGTCATTTTTACACGAAAACCACAAGTGTGACTTTTTTTTACTACCACTTAGCATGCTCGGATCATGACCTAAATTTTTTTTTGTATTCACATACATAATGCCATAGAAAGTCACCAAGTTTCATAACATTCCGATGAAGCTGTGATTTTTTGAAATTTTAAAACAGAAAAATTTTTCAGGTAGGAAATGACACAAAGAGCACCTGAGGGTTAAAATAAATGTCACTTGGATTGATATTTTGTAAATGAATGCACAAACATTTTTCCTTGCAGGATAATGCATATGGATTATACTTTAATCAGTTGTAAGTGGATCTCTGTTTCAGTTAGCAAACATTTATTTGAGCTTTATTTTTATTTGAGAAAACAGACAAGTGTCTTAGTAAGCTTAAAGGCAAGAGTAAAATGCTGTATCAGTTGACATGCACCCCACTGGTGATGTGAGTTGTTGTGTTAGTGTTTTGGTCAGGTGCCCAAATTTTGTAACGACTCAAGAGTTTGTTAATGACTCTTCCTTCACTCAGGCAAAATGTTATGGTCCAAGTCTGTATATTTAGCAATTATACTGTAACAGATCTTTTTTTGTGGTGGTAAAGTATACCATTTAACATGTGCTTTGTAAATTGTGTTGTGCTAGAATTTGTACTCCTGAAGGATAAAGCTTTCAAATCCAGAGAAACTATTTTTCTTAAGAGGTGGACAAATAAAGCTGTCTCCAGCCCGCAGTAAAAGGTCCCGTTAAAGAGTGCGACTAACTCATCTTAATGGAGTGTTATTTTTCTGTTCCGTCTCTCTTGGTAACATCATAACATTTTCCTTTTCCTCCCACAAATGTGAGCCCTGCCGTTGACATGGTATTAGTCAAGGCTCGCTGTCAGAGTCTAGCTGTGCAATTCAGACGCAGGTCTTCCGGCACCTGTCAATCAGACGCTGCAGCACTGTCCCGTTCCAGTCTAGCCACAGCAGTACGTGCTCACCATCTCCGTAGATGCTTTGGCCTCTTCCACCTCACCAACCCCACCCTTCACAAATGCTCACTTTGTGTTAACAAAATAAGCACATTTAGCCAGTTCGCTGATATTTCTGTTACCTCAGAACAGCTGAAGTCAATGTTAATGTGAAGTTTGAAGTTCATTTGTGGGATACGAAAGCAATAAAGCTGTTTTTGTTTTTTTCTTTTAGTGCTGAGTAAGTGGACACAGGAGTATAATCGCTCCATAAGGCGGTATATATATTATGCCGAGCCTGCGTATTCCACATTGTGTAGTTACTCCCCTGTCGCTCACCTCTGGGTTGAAAATGTTCTTTTACTACCTAAATAGTTCCATCTCCTCCCGAAAAACATCCCATATGGTACCCCCATTTGTTTCGACTGCCCAACTCCCTGGTGTCATGCCTTGTCACTGTTATTATAGGCTTACACTCAGCAAGACGCTGTGATTTGTTGTACTCCTCTGGCTTTGAAGATCTAAAGAGTTGTGCAGCGTGAGATGAAGATGAAGTCGACAGCCGTGGCCTTTCCCTGAAGCTCGTAGGACGCGTACATCATGACACACGACGAGCATGACCATACACGAACTTTGACAACCCCGAGTCAAGAGGTGTGGGTAGAATTTACGATTTCCCCTTTGTGTCTTTAAAAATCCGCAGATGACAATTACAGCAGATTTGATTAACTGAGAGGGCAGCACAGATAGTGCCGGCTTTTTTACTAAGGGCCAGGCGGCTCTGGTTTCACTAGCTGTCATTTATACGGCCAGAGGAAGGCAGGGGGAGTCCCTTTACTGCTGATACTGGGGCCTGGGCCCAGACTTCAAACACTACTCTCCATAGCTCTTCACTTTTATAATGCGCTGGGAATGAGAGAGCGTGCATACACAGTACTTAAAATGCTACATTAGGGGAGTTTGAGGGGTCGTTTCTGAACTACTGAAGCACTCGTGCTTTACTTGAACTATTCTAAGTGTCATTTCTTAACCTGTCCATGTGACAGTTTTCATCTCTGTCGTAATCCAGTATAGTTTATTTGTGTTTCTATATTTTTGTAATATTACAACATGACATGACTTTTGCTTAAATATACACGCCACTTGTCTATACGGCATTTTGAGCTATCCATGTGTATGCGTGTATGTCTTACGCCATTAATGTCCGAGTGATTCGCGTGTATGTACACGCCGTTAATGTCCGAGCAAAACGAAGCAAAATGCAGATCTACATCTGGGGAGTGATATTTTTATTCCTTGGATGGTAAGGGAAGACTCATAAATGGTAGTAATCCCAGTGACGGGTAGGTTTAGGGATGGGGTAGGTCATATATTTATATATACAGTAATAACGTTAAGTCAATGGTGTTCATAAACACGCTGAAAAGTGATTATGCGTGTAGATCAGCGCGCCAAAAATGGAAATACGAAGTGGCGTTTTTTACACACGCAATTTCATGAGATCAGTCTGAATATTATCATCTTTCTTGTGCTGTGTATTTTTGTTTTTTATTTATTTTTCCTTTTTTACAAATAGACCCTATTTAATACTATCATTAATATTAATAATAATAATAAGGAAATCTATAATAATAATCATTGTACTTAAGAGTACTCAAATTTATTTATACAACACCTTTCAAAAATAGTTTATTTTGTGCGAATGAGTATTCCTTTTTAAATGCTGATGATGACGATGAACCAGTGTACAACTAAGTTGTTTACATTTATTATTATTGTAATGATATGTGCTTTGTAAGGTAATTTGACGCTTATCTCTCGTGACACTTTGCAGACTCTGCTCTGGCTGTGCAGGTTCATGTTTTAGAGTAGGCGTGGCTTTGGAGGCACTCTGAAGCCTCCCTTTGCTTTCAAAGCTAGCTTACTATTGGCAGCCTCTCCAGAAATTGCCTACTCTACCTTTAAGATCAAATGATTTCCGTACTTCCCTCTAATCAGCAAATCCAATATCTTAAAGCCTGTTTTCTCCTCTCTCTAAACCAAAACCCCCTTTTGCCAGACTGTCTGTGACAAAGGCGGCCTGTAGTCGCTTGCAGTTCGGTCACGAATGGATTGGGCCCACTTGTTTTTACAAGCACCCGTGTCAATGGTCTAAGTTTATTGAGACAGGTCTCCCCTTGGGCTGTGAGAGCGCTCAGCCGATGGATGGCACGGACTGAGTTACCCTTGTGTATAAAATAGCTTCCTACATTAAATCAGTTGTTCTCTTAATTGAACTTAAATAAAGAATGACTTATGCCGGCCAGCTGGTTTTAATAGAGCAGCAACCGGCTTGTGGTGTATAGAGGAGCATTATTTCAGTGCACCGGGCCAATTGCAGGGTGTACTGGGTGTTATCAACATAGAAGGTGAAAACAGGAGAGGCCACCAGCCAGTCTAATGCATTATGAGGTTTCATTGGTTTATTTTACTAACAATGAAATAAATGGTTTTGGTAATTAAATATTCGCCACTGGCTTTAGACCCTAATGGGAATCTGTGACAAGTGTTAATGTATGGCGCAAGAGGATGGAGGGTTTGACATGAAACAGCCGTCTTCGTTTCATACTCGCACACTTTCTCTATCGTCTTCTAAACCTGCAAGCAATTTCGCCATGGAAGGCCAATCAAATTCCTTTGCCAGGGCACAGTTGTGCATAAATCTGCTAACCTGATGCACCGAGCTCACTCAGTCTGCACTGTGATACTTTTCTCCAGCCATCTTTTTTTTTTTCTCTCTCTACGTCTTTCTCCTCCCTGAGACAAGAATTCTTGAAGTGAGCCGTTGTTTGAAAGCGTTTTGTGTGTTCTCTGGCAGCAGCAGCTGATGGAAATTTGCTGAGTTGGAGCCCTGAAATGTTGCAGCTGTCCTGGGCAAGCATCGAGCCACAGCTCTCGTCGCTGCAGCGAAGGCAAAGCACTGAATTGAGACTTCCTCCCACCCTCTGGATTCCGCTTCTTTCTCTCTTGGTCTTCAACTTTTACTTCGCCCTCTGCCACTTTATCATAACACTTTCCAATGCTACTTTTGACGTTCACGTTTTCCAGACGTCCAATCTCGTCGCAGCTTCTGACCGACCGAGAGTCAGCAGCTCTTCCTCGTTCATCCGTGGGTCCGAAAAATGATGAAGATTTCCTCCGGCCGCCATCATGATGGTGGAAGTCTGAATAGGCTTGCATTACTTTACCATGTTGCGACCAGACCTCCCTGAGCCACAGGAGGAAATGGGAGAGCCATTTCTTGGCCATAACTCGCTCCGGCAGAGATTTAGAGTTTCTAACGGGGGAGATGCTTCCGGAATAGTGTGAACTCATTTCTGTGTGTGTCGTTCCACTTCACTAGGAGGAAAGCAGCCGCTTGTCGTCTGAAGAGATTGAGTAATGCAATCCTTCACAGCCCAGCAGCACCACTGCCACATATCCTCACTAATAGCAGGTTGATTATCAACAAGACTGTCCTTTAACACATTCCTCACATCTGCTTTCTGTCTGAGCGTGGAGAGGTGGATACACATAGACGTTGCAGAACACTCGCACACACCACTTTCATTGTAAGTGTATTGAAAAAAACACCTTCTGGTTTAGAAATTATATATACACACATTTAATGCATGGTTGCAAAATTGTGCACACATTTACACTCAAACACTTTCATGTGCTTAAATTTAAGTATTTAGACTGTCAAATGCTGCTTCTGCTGTAGAAGGCACTCATACACACTTATTATTTCATCCATCTATTGTATACACCCTTTCTAGTGATATCCTGAGACATTGTTTGACATCATTTTGACTGAGAGAGCTTTGTGAATGAGTGTCCTGTATCCTCTCACTGATGAGCTCTGAGTTTTGTTAGTTATATGGTTGATAACCTATAAACTGTCCTGGAAGACCCTTTGGTTTAAGCAGCAATTCGATGGATTAGAAGTCTATATATATATATTGTATATGTTGTGTCTTTTGTTTGATTGATTTTCTAGCTCCAATGTATCTGTGAGGACCGCATCCAGCGTAACATAAATTCACTCAGGCTAAAACATATATAATGATTTATGAACACACACACAAATATATATATTTTTCATTTTTATATCATTATGTTGACTTTCCTTCAGACTAGATGAACTGCAGCTATCGTCCCAAACTGTTACTATCAATTCAAGTATATGCAATGATAGCACTTCACAATCAGTCAGCAATCTCGAAGTATCGCTTCTAGCCAGTATCAATCGAAACATGAAAGACAATGTTCGTTTGTATTATGGAAAACTTCATGCACATTTTTGGTAGAGCTGATCAATTGTGTATTAATGATTGGTTAATTAATTTGAATATCCTCAACTGAGCAAGCCAAAACCAACAGTAGCAAGGAACAGAAAAACTCCATGAGTGCACTTCATTTGAACTCCACTTTAGCACTGCCTTGTCATCGGGTGCCAGGCTCACATCCTCGTAGATGCTGGATACGGCCTGGATCCGGCAGGCTGCGGGAAAACCTTGGGTAGAACAAAGACACTCAAAGTCAGTGTAGATGCCATTCTTCTTATGATGTAACGAGTACATCAGGATTTAAGGGAAGTGTTTCCCAGTTCCAGCTGACCTAGCCAAACATTGAATTATAAGTCTAAAATGCATTATGTGTATGCTAGGACAAAGAGATGTGTCTTTAATCAAGCTTTGAACTGACAGAGTGTGTCTGCTTCCCGGACAATGGTAGGAAGACTATTCCACAGTTTTGGCGATAAACAGGAAAAGGATCTACCTCCAGCAGTCAATTTTTATATTCTAGGTATTATTAACTGGCCAGAATTTTGAGATCGCAATAGACGTGAAGGGCTATAATGCGTTAAGAGCTCACTCAATTACTGCAGAGCTAAACCATTTAGTGCTTTGTAAGTAATCAACAATATTTAAAAATTTATACAATGTTTAATAGGCAGTCAATGTAGTGTTGACAGAAGCGGGCTAATATTTATAAATTTAGCTGACGCTCTTATCCAAAGTACTTATAATAGGCTATATGCAAATAAGTTCGGCATTTGATGCAAGGCTGCTCTTCAGCTCCGGTTGGGGAGATTTAAAACAGAATAGAACCAATGAAAATAGGAATTACTTCAAAATTTACTGTCTTCCATCTTTGAAACGAAATTTTTATACATTTAGATGTAATTTAATTTTATATATAGTTATGTTTATTAATATGAGAATCAAAATTAGGGGTGTCTGTTTTGTACTGTTTTTGTGACTAACGTTTCTTTAGTATAGCCATAGAGTATAAAAACAAATATAAATTCTCTGTATAGCATTTGGATTCTACGAATCGCGGAAGTAATCCAGCATCCTTAGACCTTCACCGGAAATACATCAGAGCATAGAGCCCATTGGTCATACTCCTGGTTCTGGTAAAGAACTAGAGCTGCTGCGTTTTGTACTAACTGTGTTTTTTTTATTCCAGCGTGCAGGGCAACCACTCAGTAGAGCATTGCAATAATCTAGTCTTGATGTCATGAACACATGAACTAATTGTTCCACATTTGTCAATGAAAACATATGACGTAATTTAGAGATATTTTTTAAGATGGAAAATGCGGTTGTACAGTTACTAGACACCGTCACGTGTTTAGTATCTGTAAAACCGCATTTTTCCATCCTAAATATCTCTAAATTACGTCATATGCTCTGATTGACAAATGCGGAACAATTAGTTATATTCTATCCCTAACCCTACACAAAAAACAGTGTTTATCACAAAAAACTTTCTGCATTTTTACATTTAAAAAAAAGAAAAGAAAACATCATTTAGTATAATTTTCCTCATGGGGCATGACCATAATGGCTCCAAAAAAATTTCTGATATATCGTGTAACCCAACCCCTACCTATCAGAAACATGCAAAACACTAGATGTTTCTAAAAACATTTTTTGGTCGATTTTTAAGCCTGTTATTTATTCACTAGTCGGTTACCATAATGTTTTACTATAATTCAGGACATTTGACCCTTACAATAGCTCAATCTGTACACACACACTGACTGACTGTACTTTGGATTTGTTTGTATCTAACACACATCAACAATGATATCAGACTATTCTTGCACTTTACCTGCAGAAGTTCTATGTAGACTTTTGTCCCCCTCTTACCCATCATAATTTTGTCTAATGCAGTAAGTGACCAAAGCTGCCATCGGATATTCCCTCCAACAAACAAAAACAATAATGCAGATGCCCCTGGTCTCATGGTATTATTGACTGTACAATATTAGACATACACGTTAGTGCACAGAGCATTTCTCAGTTTTGTTCTAATGATGGCTTACTGATTACTCGTTCCCACAAACCCACATCTGTTCATTGACACATGCCTCCCTGGTTGTTGGGACATGTTGCTGATTGAGGCATGGCATGCGATTTCCCACTGAACTCCATCCCTGATTTTCACTCATTACAAAGCCCTCTGAAAGTATCGGTGTCTCCTCTCAGAACTGATTTTACAGCTTCTCGGTTTTCCTCTCTGCATGGCTCCGGCAAGAGCCAGTTGCTTGGGCAGGCAACAATGGAATCAATTTATACCCCTGGAGCAAGGTGGTTTTGATGACATTTAAAATGTTCACAACCTAAACTCTGGATATAAACATTTCAGGTCAGGAAGAGTTTAGAAATGTCTTTCATAAACATACACAAGGAAGATTTTTGACTTGTTTTTGATAGATGGCCAGTCACATGTTCAAAATGTAATTCAATTTGTCAACCTATGTCCTGACAAGAGAAGAGAGAGGAAAGGTATGGAATATGCAGGAATAAATCCGGACTTATTAGATCTGAGCAGAAGTGATTTTGGAAAATTCAAAGCAGATTGTGATATCTACCTTAAAGAAACTCAAATAGGCTACACATTAAATAATGGAATCATTATTTAAAGTCAAAGTGAACATATACAATATATAGCCCAAATGGAGGTTGAAAAATACAGATCTTATAAATGAATAGAATTGTTTGATATAAGCAATGAATCTTTCAGTGAAAACATGATGTTATTAGCAATAGCCTACTGCATTTTGGCAATTTAAAACTTTCCATTGATTATTTTAGTTTATTTAATTTGAAAAATGCAAATTAAATAGCTTTAGCGTGTAGCCTGAACATTATTTTATTAATAAAATAAGTGGATATCATAAACTCAGAATATTAGTTGCTGATGTCAATATGTGTGTGTGTGTAACAGCTTATAAATCATACTGTGGTGGTTTTTGAAAATGTAAAAAATGCAGAAAGTTTTCTCTGATGGTTAGGTTTAAGGATAGAATATACAGTTTATACAGAATGGGCATACTAATCATTATGTCAGTGGAAAGCAACTCTCTCTCTCTGTGTGTGTGTGTGTGTCTCTGTGTGTGTGTGTGTACACAAAACATAACTCCCAAAACATAATTTAAGGGATAAAAATGGCATACGTATGAGTAAATGTACAGTTTTTATTTACATTGTAAAAACGCAGAAAGTTTTCTGTTAGGGTGTATACAGTTAGGGAAGAATTACTGTATACAGTTTGTACATAGTATAAAGACTATTGTCTATGTAAATCCCCATAAAACATGGAAACCCAAATGTGTGTGTGTGTGTGTGTGTGTGTGTGTAAAAGCAGCATATTGTGTCATTTTTTTCTGTAGCGATTCTTCTTACTCCTAGGTCACTTTTATATTCTTATGCATACAAATATACCATATTTCATAAATATCTTATCAACTATCTTACATATTTTTTACTGTAACATATCATATTGGTGATGCTATTGGAATTGAATTACAACTAGGCTCAATTTCCCAGCCTTGTGGTTTTAGCGTTAGTGTTAAAGGACAAGGTTAGTGTTAAAACCCAACACTGTAAAAGTTTCTTTCTGCAGCTTGACCATCTTAATTGATCCTCCATTAGTGCTTTATAGACACTGTGTCCTTCGTCCTGTGCCTCTTTTATAGATACTAATAAAATGTTCAAAGTCCCTGTGCAGCTCCTTATCATGCAGCAGTGTTTTTATTCCCTGCTTACACCGGGAGTGGCTGATCTGTCTCTACTGTACAGTCTGATGATGAGGGTACGTTTCACGGCCCCTGCCTTCATGTCGCAGCCTGGCACCAGTTTGTGACTGGAAAAAGAGAAAGAGGAAAAGAGAGAGCATTAAAAAAGAGATATGTAAAGACAGGGTGGGGGATTCAGGGAAAAATAAGCACACTTTATTTTCTAATTTGTACAAGTATGTTTATGCTAAATGATTTAATTAAGTACACACATTTCACAAAAGCATTTAGCGTTTTCCCAAAGTTATATAAATAAAGCCTTTCATATGGCTCACTCGGGTTCCTTGGCCACGCACTGGGGGAAATCAGGTGATTTAATGACAGGCCTCTGGACTTCAGCCTGTGCGCATTTACTTGTTGTTGGTTTAAATCATATATTTCCATTAATAGTTGAAAAAAACAAAACAAAAAAAAACAGTTTGTTTTTCACCAGAATGTGAGATATGGTGGAATTAATAACTCTAGAAGTATATGATGTGATCAATTCCTGTATGTACTGTACATGACTGCAAATGATAAAAGCGGACCATGTCCTCTATGTATCAACAAGTGTAGTATCTCCAGGGCTGCTGCAGGGAATGATGAAGTTTTGTGGCTCAGTTATGACAGACATTCATCATATTACATTTATTTATTTATATATTTTCAATTTCGCAGCTGCCATGTTTTTGCAGATGCTGAGATTTGTTGTTTTATAGTAGGTAAGTCACTGAAGTATTTGAACAGACTTTTAGATTTTTCTAACTTTCTTCCAAAGTTTTCAGCAATGACAAATGCAATGTAGATCGTCAATGTAGAATGAGAGAATGCTTAGCAGTTGCTAGTTACATAAACTGCTTGCTTTAATTGGTTTTACGTGAGTCATCTAATATTTTTCTTCAAGACTGGTCATGCATTTTAAAACTCAATAACATAAAAGGTAGATTAGTCTAATTTAAATTAAAAAAAGTTAGTCTTGTTATACCTAACCAACTGATAGTTGGTCTGAGTAGTTCACTCTAGTCTTAACATATAGTATGTTTATGCAACTCGCCCCAGAACAGCAAATTTTAATTAAAATTTAATTTGTGTTTGGTATAGAACAACTGTTCCTGTGATTTAAGTTGATTTTTTTTTAAAGTTACAATATCCATTTTGTTTAGAAATAATTAGGGCTGTCAAATGATTAATTGCGATTAATCGCATCCAGAATAAAAGTTTGTGTTTACATATATGTGGGTGCACAGTGTATAATTATTTTATATATAAAAATACACACACATGCTTAGAAAGCTAAGAAATATTTTCATGTATATATAGATTTATATATAATTTATATTATATAAATATTTATATATAAATAATATTTTTACTTAAATATACATGCATGTGTGTGTGTATATATATGTATATATATATATATATATATATATATATATATATATATATACTATATATACATATAAAAAAAAGTGCACCCACATATATTATGTAAACAAACTTTTATTTTGGATGCGATTAATCGCGATTAATCGTTTGACAGCCCTTGAAATAATATTTTCTACAGTGTTTATGCATGGGGAAAGAGAGGGATGAGAAAGTGTTTGTCTGTGTTTGCATGCAACTATGTGAGTGTAAATATGCATTGAGTGGAATATTTAGAATTGCTATTTATTAAACCAATCTCCTTATATTAACTTGAATTTTTAAATTCAATGAACTCATTGCAACCTAACTTTAAGTTAAACCAATGATATTTTTTTAAAGTGTAGTTTTCTGATTTGGTCCACAATCCAACAGCAGCCCTGTATGCACATATAGTACCAGAATATATTATCTTGACATAGTTTTGCTTTCCAAGAAAGGAGATGGAAGAACAACTAAACCTAAGTGAATAATATGCTGAAACACCTTAAGCCCCTTTCAAACTAAATTACAAAATCAAAGTAGCACTTACAAATAATTATGCTTGTGTTTTTGAATCAGGGTACGAAGGAAAACAACAATTAACAGTGAAAGTTCCCTCATTCACTAACTTTGTCGACTGCTCTGATAGGAGAGGAAGTATCTGTTTACTTTGTGATTACCGACAATTTTGCTGTCGCGAGGCAGCAAATTCAAACCAGTCGAGAGGCTAGATTACTCCAGACATGAAGCCCGTACGGCCAGCACATCCAGTCCTCGCCATCGGCTGCTGATTTTCTTCAAAGTAAAATAAACCTTTATACATAATTAGAGAGAATTCTGTATATTTTTCTGTCCGTTCCCCTCTAACAAAAAGGGTATATTTTAAGGGCCAAGCATGTCACGCTTAACCACCGGCCTACAAAGTAGATCACACATCGGAGGACCTGACCCGAGTCTCTTGTTTATTCAGAGCAAATTCTAGAGAGAGGGTAAAAGGAGCCTTATTCAGCGCACATTCCAAATCGCATGGACTGTCATATTTAGACAGTTCATATATCCCCGCTTCAGAGTTGCCATGTCGTGAAAACATTATCAAAGTAAATATTATGACTGCAGACAGGTTCTTTTATGCAAAGAGCGCTAGTGTGAAGTTGGGTCCAATCTTCGGGCATTGGGCCGGAGAAGGTGAGACGGCTGAGGTTGCTTAAAAGCATAACTGGGTTATCAGCCGGGTCTTGATTGCGTTATTATTCTGTGCTACTGTTTTTCTTATCAGGCAGTCAACATTTTATGTCAGGAAACAAGCTGGAGAGACGCGTTTGGCTGTGTGCCATGTAGAGCTCTAAGCTTGCATCTCAGAAACCCTACACGTGTGCGTACGGTGAGATCTGGACAGTGTCCCCGTGACCAGAGACGGATGTGAACAATTACCAATTCTCAAAACACTACTTTACCGTAGTTAAATATATTACACGCCTTACACCCGCGACTGCGGCCCACTCTCGCCGCAGCCATGGGATACGTGGACCTTACAGAAATCCAGCCACCTTCAACAGGCACAGTCTACTGCAATTAACCAATCATCATAATCATCATCATCATTACCATCATCATCATAATCATAAACTCAATGAACGTGCTTTGTACAAGGTGCTTCACACTAATTTGCACAAGCCAATGTTTTGTTTTATTTTCACTTCTCTTATTGGAACAGAATTTTTATAAAATATCCAAACACCGTTTTGGTTTTACAGATAAGTAACAGATTTAGAGCAGAACTGTACAAAAAAAGTATATATATCTTGCTCATAGTTTGATTTGCCCTATTAATGGATGTTCAGTTGTTACCTCATCCTTTTATATTTAAATTCAAAAAAAAAAACCTAGAAATATTGTGGCTGAGCAGACGGAGAGGATTTATAACGTTACTTTATGTAAATTTACTGAACACTGAGATTGCACAAAATCTGTTTGTGCATAAACTTGACAGAGCTGTGAGAGTGAATGATACACACACACTGGCTGTTATGTAGGCCTATATTTTAGAGTTGTTAGCCTGTTTATTTATTTGCATGTATTTTATTATTTCAGTTTTGCTGATTTTGGATAGTTGAACCAAACATTCAGTTTGTATCATTTACTCACCCTCATGTTGTTCCAAACCTGTATGACACTCTCTACTATATGTAAAACAAAATAAGATAGTTTGAAGAATGATTCAGCTGTTTTTGACCATGAAAGTCAGTGATATCCAAAACAACATTAGACCCCCTTTTACTTTTTAACTTTAAGGTCAAGAAATGACATTTTATGTTCCACAGAAGAAAGAAAACTACAAGTTGTAAATCATGACAGAATTGTCATTTTTGGGTGAACTCCCTGTATTTTACTTATTTACTTTATGGTGATGGGGAGGACATAAAAACTACAAGTGATTACCACAATAAATGAAAAAGTCTTATCTTTTCTAATTCGTGTTAACGGTCAGGTTGTAACACAGCACTAAGAACTTGATGCCAATTTACACAGTTTAGAAATAAGCTGTATAGATTTCTAAAATAGGTTTAGTTTAATTTGCAACAAGCATGGCCTATAGGAAAATTACATTGATGCACAAAAAGGGGCGGGGGGGGAATACACAATATTTTATATTTTTCACAACTGCATCTGCGTGTGTATCCCCTGCAAATAAAACCTCTGCAATGAGTCCGCATGAAATAAATACCAACAAAATTCCTCCGGCCATGTGGGTGTCCAACTGTAATCCCAACAGATCCACTGCGTATTCAATATGGGGAGTAATTGGCCCTCAATGCAAGGCAATGCGCAGCGCAGCACACAGGCCTGACTGACACTCGGTGCTTTAGCACAGGAAAAGGCAAAACTAGCTCATTTTGATCCTGGATTTAAGAGATGAAACTAATCCTGATTGCCACAAATCAAAACCTGGACTGTAGCCTAATTAGTGAACGCGGATATGGCTCCATGCATCAGAGACAAGTTAAACAAACAATTATAGCATATCTATACGACAGATCCGCTTCTCGAAGTCTCAAGTTAAACTCGTTGGTCGTCTGACACACGCACATTAATAAAGCTAATTTACTGAAACTGTCAGATGCAATAAGAAACGAAAACGTAGCAGTGTTTATTGGGACTTTTTGGTGATGAAAATAGGCGCATTTGGAAATAGAATGCACATTTTAAAGGACAACAAACAAACACTGAAAATAAATGTTTTTATACTACAGGGCTGTTGAATGCTTGATTCTGATTGGTTGAGAGCGTTCTAAAGATGTGCAATTATTTTCAGGGAAACGCACGGCTAAAGTAGTTTCAGGCAAGTTTGAACCGCATTACAGTTCCATATCACTGCGCATAGTTAACGGAAAATAGCATTCAATTCATAACAAGAGAAGACATGTAGCCCCATGCGCTTGATTCTGAAATATAACTTCACAATCAACTGACACATACAGTTTAATTTGAATAAATAAAGTATAGTCCTATCTATAATAGGCTAAATAGAAAATTAAAGGGAATATATAAATAAATTAATAGTCCTGCACGGATTTTCAAAATTATTCCAGATAATATAACAAATAAATAATTATTGATAGGCTTACTTGTTAAAAGGGCTTTGTGTTTTTCATTTATTGGGTACCCAATGTCAATTATAGAGAACAATAATGAACGAATTAATTAAAACGAAGTTAATAAATAAATACATAAATAATAATATTAATATTGACACACATGCTTTTTCTGTCTCATTATTTCAACGTCTCTCTCTCTCTCTCTCTCTCTCTCTCTCTATTAACTGCACTAATAACTGTATAAATCCACTTAAATATGTAATTTAATACTTCTGACTGCTCATGCCCAAACGCGCGTTGCCCGGTTAGCACAGCAGCGCGTTCAGCTTGTGTTTCACTCAGATGGTAAGACCTGCTACTACAGTCGATGGAAACAGTCGCTCTTCAAATATTTCAGCGAATTGTAAGTGTGTCCCCCATCATTACATTAGTCTGCTATCAGTGGCTCAAACCTCCGTTACTAGTACTACCTCGAAATGACGTTTTGGAATTTAGCAACGGAGGCATGGGATTAGATGCTGTAAGAAATTAAGTCCTACATACAAGAGCGTTTTAATGTAAAAAACTTGACAAACGTCTTGATATGAATCGTCTGAACAATGTTTTGAGGTGTGGTAACTGTAGATAAGCGCAATAACTGACTTCAGGCAGTTGAGTTATCTGAAAATAATGCACACCCCAGAGTAACGGCCACTCCGCTTCCGCGTCGTGACCGCATTACCACCTCGGGTGTGCATTATTTTTCTAATAATTCAACGGCCTGTCGTCAATTATTCCTTACTTAATCTGGTCAATGCTCTGAGGAAAAAACAAAATGGTAAAAAGCTAATTGTTTAATAATAGGCCTAATAATTAAATAACTATAATTTAAAATAACAACTAATTGTAATGTCTATATATTTATTAGCTACTCGACTTTTGGCCTTTTTTTTAAAGGCTATTGTTGTTGTTAGGCTATTATTATTGCATTTTTGTAGGTTGAACGAAATTTTAGAAACATTTCCTATCTAATAGCATATCTCAGGTGTAAATGTGGGCATTTTAAATGGTCGTTTCTGATTTATGGACAGTCAACAGGATTGCGGGTGCGGGTTTCACTCAATCACTGGTCGAAGCTCCTCCGACAGCACGCTCAACTGAGGGCATAATGTGTCCACTTGGGCTAAAAGCCGGTGTACGGTTGCATGGCAGTAGCATCTGCCCCTAATAGATATTGCAGAGATGAACACAAATGGGCTTCGTATGCTATCATTTCACACCGCTCACAGGTAGAGTCTGTCTGTATAAATGCTTTATCTTAAGTTATTCTAAATGGCCCGCTTTAACCGTCCATGATGAAAACAATCACTGAAAGTAATGTGTTTAGCTTTAGCTTATTTTACAATTTAACATCGCTTTATACCGAAAATAAGGATCCACGCTAGCCTAAACACTGCACGTGTTATTCACGATTCTTCAGAAGATAAACTAGGCGAAATCGATGTAGCAATAATACATCCGTCTTTTATTTTGTGGATCGGCTGTTAATATTTTAAACCTGCTAAACTCACTCATTCACTCAGACGCTTTCCAAAGCACAGCTTTAATGATTGTTGTCAAATCATTTAATTAATGACTCAGCAACTGCAGCATTAGTTGGAACTTGTCATTATTATTTTCATGACCAAACATACTATGACACAGAGCAAGTATTTGCTTATATGCCTGATTCTTTAAGATAAATTTTAATCAAAACCAGCAAACAATATTTAATTTGGCCACATTGAAAAGATTGGATTAACAAAATCATTAAGTTTGAGGGGTGTGTATGTGTGTGTGCAAAAGTTTGATTTAATTAATCAGTCCTCAAATCACTAAACCTCTAAATTATAGTAATTCAGGAGATAATTAGTCATGCATTAAGTCCTTTGCTGAGACCAATATAATCTGGTTTTATTACTGTGGTACAGAGTTACAAATAATTCTCATTTGAATATTATGCAAATTCCCAGCAGGCATCACACACATCCTCAGGGGTAGCTTCTGAGAAATAATTAAAAATGAATGAATACATATAAACACTGCATACAATAAATTTAAACAATATTATCATAAACACAATTCATGATGATAATTTGCATTGCTGCAGGCAGCAATGGTTTGTAAATAAAGGTGTTTGTGAGCAGGTGCATATAGAGGGCGAAGTGTTAGTGTGTGAGAGGAGATGCTTGTGGTATCCATGGTCATGTACAACATGAAGGTTACTGTCTCTCGTGTGTCAGTGCAGGTTACTGTTTCTGTGGTCACATTGGCCTCTAGGTTTGGCCTCTATATATGTGTGTGTGTATACGTGTGGCTTGGTAAATCCTATATTATAGGGACAAAATGTGTGCACTAAGATGGCAACATCCGAAATCCTTGTCCTTGAGGGGACAATATAGGCTAAAGTGATGTTTTTTTTTTGAAAATGTAAAATGGGTATGGGTCTGTGAAGAGTATAGGGTTAGTCTTAGGTGATAGAATATACAGTTTGTACAGTATAATAATCCTTGTCTATGGAAAGTCCCCATAAAACATGAAAACGCAACATGCGTCTGTGTGTGTGTGCAAAGTTTGGCTCAGTCTTATTCTGATATATTACCATTTGATCCTTCAGTTTCCTGCCATTGATCAAGCCCCACCTATTCAGCTGATGGGCCAGAGGAGAAACCCGAATCACCTAACAAGAAAGAAGCAGAGGAGAGAGGAAGGAGAAAATGAGAGAAATGGTACAAGCCTTCACCACAGCCTCTTTTCCCTTCTTACCTAAAATACATCCCACTCTGTGCATCTCCAGTTTTTCTGTACCTACTTTACACATAATTCATCAGCGGCAGCTTGTCACCATAAGCTGCCTGTGATTCACATTCAGAAATGCTACCAGGCGACGAACAATATTATTCTTATATAGCATCTTCCCAAACTGCACGAAGTGTTGCAGTGATCACACGATCTTGTATATATGTCGCTAAACCACAGACCAGGCATTACAGTATCATATTAACTTCATGATTATTCAGCTGACAGATCTGTCATTAGAGCAAATATCAGGAGAGTGGCAATTATAGTCTGTGGATTCCTTTTACACTGACATACATCATCCTCATCTTCTCTTTTACACACACACACACTGAGAGACTGAGTGACAGTAGATCAACTAGCCTGGCCCCGTGGAGGTCATAACCCACACCATCTGGATCTGATCGAGCTGTGCACAGAAAGGTGCTGCGTTTGCAAGGTATAGCCCCTTTAGCAGTGGGAACCTGCTACGCTGATGCTCTCATATTCGACTGTCGAAGCTGGGCATCTGTATGCATATTCATATTTGGTACTGCTGAAAGACGAGTGTAATGTTTGGAACTACCAGTGTATGGAAAATTCAGATGCTGGCGGGTTTAATGTGACGATTTAGCCATCCAATGTAAATGTACAAAACATTATATTCTCCCATGTGAGGGGGTAAGAAAACAATGACGGACTTAAAGGTCTTTTTTTGTGTAAAAGAAAACGTTAACGTGTGTCTTTCGGGAAGCTGTTCAAGTCTATGCTTGGCCTGAGAGAGCTCAAGTCATTCACTCCAGCGGTGTATCTGTCGATTACTGTCCTTATCGGCTTACAAATGGGGAAGGTGAGCGAGTGACAAACCTCTCTTTGAGGTTTTAGGTTACACAATATGGTAACAACAAACTGTCACTGGGCTTTAGAGGCCTCATCGAGGAACCTGGGGAAATTCCGCCCTGGGTCAATGCACATAGTGTCTGATTCCAGGAGTTTTGGGTGACACCATCTCTTCGCAATGAACTTAAACTTCAACATCTGTGCTAGTTGACCAATATCCACTGTTGGATTGAACTTAAGTCTTTTCTTCCTCTCGTTGATCGGATTTGTTTTTCTAGACTTATTGAGACACCACTGAAGTAAATCAGTGGCACTTTAAATGCCTGACGGATACGTCTCGCACCCGACTGATATATAAAGTTGGGTCTCAGTAGCCCATGTCCTTCTGTGGAGTCTTGTGGTGCCCTTGTCACAACGGCACTGACAAATGATCAGGCTCAAATAACGGCACACTGCCGCTGTGTCAGTTCCACAGAGATTATGTAAATATTTTTTGGATGAAACTAAATTAAGCGTGTAAATGTTTCTCTGAAGAATCACAGCAGAGCCAACCCTCTATTCTACCTGTGACTGATGTTGCATTTCACATTTCTCTCTCTTTGTATAGAACTTCTGAATTACTTGGCATGAGAGTTAAGAGAAAGAATCATGCTATCACCAACCCGATCTCATGGGAATTCATACGAATTTTACTAGGTGGCTAATTCGTACGACCTAACTCGTACAAATTCGTATCGATTTTGCTAAATTGTACATATTTTTCGTAATTGGCCAATTCGGTATGAATTTGTACGAATTACCTACCCCTGACCCCGCCCTAAACCTAACCATCACGTGGGTTTACACAAATACGTACCAATTTGTACGAGTGAGGTCGTATGAATTAGTTTGAATTAGCCACTTTTTAATCACTCGCTATCGGATTCGTATGAATTGGTCGTAGATAGTGTTGGGATCACGGGACAATGCATGTAGAAAACTTGCCAATTTGAATCTTAAAACAATAACTAGTCATTAAATAGTGTAAGTTTTGTCTAAGTTCTAGATAGCTATTTCTATTTTTTATTATAATATGCTGATGTTTATGCTTTTTATGGCATTTTTGTACAAATTACATCCTAATTATATCTTAAAGACTTAAAAGGATTTAGTCCACACTTAAATTGAAAAAATCTGTCATCATTTACTCTAATACTGTTCCAAACCTGTTTGAGTTTATTTCTTATGCAGAACACATACAAATATATTTTGAAGAATGCTGAGCTAACAAACAACTTTGGATCCCATTGACTTCCATTGTATAAAAAACACGGAGACTGTTTTTTATATATATATATATATATATATATATATATATATATATATATATATATATATATATATTATTTTATGTTTCACACAGAAAGAAAGTAATACAGTTTTGAACCAACAGCAGGGAGAATAAATGACAATAAGTTTTGTTTTGGGTTGGAGGAACAGCTTAACCGGCATGATGAAGGGCATACATTATTTAGATAATAACTCACAATAAATCACATTAAACTACAGTATGATAAAGTCAGATATGGGTGTTTAATTATGTAATGTTTAGCAAAGCAATCTCCAGTTGTGCAGTATTGCTGTCATATCAAACCTTTTTGGTATTTAAAGGTCAAAATGTGAATTCTTGGACATAATAAAGCATTTAACATGAGGCAGAAAATCAAGCTAACAAAAATCACATAAAGCAGTACATTTAAAATGTTTTTTTTTTACTAACAAGTTATATGTTTGCTAAATTTATCAATTTATCAAGATATTAAAGGATACTCCACTTTTTTTGAAAAATAGGCTCATTTTCCCAGAGTTAAACAGTTGAGTTTTACCTTTTTCCAATCCATTCAGCCGATTTTCTGATATTTAGAAGAATATCAGTAAACAGACAGTTCTGGTCTCATTGACTTCCATAGTAGGAAAAATATATACTATGGAAGTCAATGAGACCATGAAACTGTCTTGGTTACTGATATTCTTCTAAATATCAGAAAATAAGCTGAATGCATTTGAAAATGGTAAAACTCAACTGTTTAACTCTGGGGAGTGGTAAAATGAGCCTATTTCCAAAAAAAGTGGAGTATCCCTTTAAGGTTCTACTAAATTTTTATTACCAGATACAAACCATCTTAATTGTATATTTAGTTTAAAACAAAACATTGCAGCAAATGATCTGTCTGCAAAAGTCTGTTAATAACCTGTTTCTAATTGGTTAAAAAAATGTCGCTGTTGACCAAAGATCACTCTAAAGCATCAATGGTTACCATTGTTGGTGAGGAAAAGCTGAGAGCGCATGAAAGACATGGGAAGCAATGAAACCCCCAAGGGCTCAGATTTCTTCCTCTTTATTCATATCTCCCTCTAAAGCAATTATCCATTTAGTTTGCTAATTTAGCTTTTCCTTTAAGTCTAACATGAAGCAGGATTGGAATTAAGACCTCAAACAGAGAAAATACATCTTATCAGAATAGATCAGCCTGCCACCACAATGATAAGTGATGGTTATTACTCCAAGGGTCATTTCGCTGTTTATGCTATTTCACAATATTGTTAAGCGGCTCGCATTTTACATGTGACAAAACATGAGTCTGTATCTTTTCAACAGAATCTTAAAGTAAATAAACGGGGCCCTACCATAGCACTCCCCAACTGAGAGCCGCAAGATTGCCCCATCACTCTTTATTAGTTTTTCTACTTCACTCCTTGCTTTTATGCATTTTATTAAGAGCTGTAAAGCTAAGCGTCTTTTGTATAAAATATATACAAACTTCATTTTATTAGACCACAGGCCACAATTTCACTGTTTGACAAGAAAATAAGTTGAAGTGAAAAAAGTCACATTGCTCAGCTCCATCTAAAAGGCATTTAAAATGTCACTGCATCTGACCAAAGATATCTTTAACAGCATCGATGCATCAACAAAGGCCGGATAGTCGGGCTAATGTAAGACTAATGCAGAAAGCGGGAGCTTGTTTTTATTACCGCGCAGCCCAGTGTTTGTGCAATTTCTCGATTTTCTAAAGCCCACGTTGACAGGCCTGCTCTTTGAGCCAAGCCCCAGCAGATGTCCAAACATCGGTTAATGTAACCAGCAGGACCTGTGCACCCAGTGCACAGAAGAAAAAAAAACATGGTGGCCAGACCAGAATAACTCAAATGGAATAGCCAATAAGTTCACACATCCAGGAAACAGAGAGTTTAATGTAATGTTGTGGTTTAACAGTTATAAACAAAGCAGACATCTTCAACCCAGCGTAACTCCTTTATGTGACTTGCTTTGCAGGAAATGTTGTGATGAATCACTTGACCTCTGATCCATAGGCAGAGAGGAAAGTGTGTGTATGGGTTTCTGAGCCATTCAACCAAAGTGTATTGCAGTATGTAGAGTGTAAACAAACATTTTTCTTGTTGCATTTATGTATAGACTCAAAATACCATTTATAAGGTTTGTTTATTTTATTATTATTATTTTTTTTTTCTAATGGGTTATCATTCTAAAAAAATATATATTATTTTCTCACCCTCATGTCGTTCCACATCTGCAAGACCAGTTATCTGCAGAACACAAAAAGATATTTTTAAGGAAATCCCAGAGCTTTTTGTCCCTCCATCAGAGATCCAACGCAACTTACACATTCAGCCCCAGAACAGTAAGAATTACATTGTTAAAGTATTCCATGTGACGCTTGTGAGGTTTAACCTAAATTTTATGAAGCGACGCGACTGCTTTTTTGCGCAAAAAACATAATTAACCACTATTTATGAAAATTGATCTGCAACGTGCATTCACGTGTTTAGACTTGCACATCAACACAACAAACATTCACAAGAGCACAGCGACTAAATGCGTTTTGTGTTCATGCAAGACCTGAAATTATTGTGAACACAGTGTTGGATAATACTATTTTGCAAATTAAGTTTAAAATTTTTTTGGGGGGGGCGGGGGGGGGGGTTCGCAAACAAAGCACTTGCGTTGCTTGAGTCAAATGGAATAATTTAACAATGTATTTTCTACCGTTCTGGGCCTTGAATGTGTAAGTTGCGTTGGATCTATGGAGGACGGAAACCTCTCAGATTTTATAAAAAATGTCTTCATTTGTGTTCGAAGGAGAACAAAGGTCTTACTAATGACATAAGGGTGACTGATGACAGAATTTTCAGTTTTGGGTTAACTAAACCTTTGCTGAATCAAAAATGTTACCGACCCCAAATGGTAGTGTGTGTGCGTTCTATCTGAGATGCTTTTAATGACCTATAATGTGCCTTAGACTTTATTTTGAGCTTTTTGTTTGTCATAATACAGCACAGACAAACTTAAAAAATGACAAAAAAGCTTAGCTAAGGTCTGAATAATGAGAAGTTTCATTTTTGTCTAATTGCTAAACATTACTTTTTGTGTTCCCTTTTTTAATGAAAAAAAATAAATAAACAAGAAATCCTTAGAGTGACCTTTCTTGGTGTTTGTTTTTGATCCTGTCTGCCTCCTAATGTAGAGTTTGAGGAAATGATCCGATAAAACAGGATCATCTGACTAAGAGCAAGACAGCTATGAGCAAATCAATATGATACTGTATACTTCAGTTCTTCAGCCTGTGATCTGATGGACTAATAAATGTTATACTTTACTTCTTTTCTATCTATCTATCTATCTATCTATCTATCTATCTATCTATCTATCTATCTATCTATCTATCTATCTGTCTATCTATTATCTATCTATCTGTCTATCTATCTATCTATCTATCTATCTATCTATCTATCTATCTATCTATCTATCTATCTATCTATCTATCTATCTATCTATCTATCTATCTATCTATCTATCTATCTACATCTATCATCTATCATTTATCATCTATCCATCTATCCATCTATCCATCTATCCATCTCTAGAGATAGACAGTGTCTGTCTGTCTGTCTGTCTGTCTGTCTGTCTATTCTATCTTTCTATCATGTATATGTATAATGTCATACAATGTAATTTACTCTATTCTCCCTTGCTGTGAAAATAATCAAAAATCAAAACAAGGCTGTAAAATATGACGGGTACGTTTTTACGTTTTATATAGTCTAGTCCAGCAGGTCTAGTCATCCTATGATCAACAGTTTTAACATTTTGTTTATGAGAGCAGGAAATAATGATAAAGTTAAGACATACAATCTGATTTTCAAACTCCCTTTGCAAGTTATCATCATCATCTTCTTTGATGAAGTCCTAAGTCAGACTTAATTATGGCATAAATATACTGATTGTTCCATACAGCAAAATTTTCCATTGAGGAGGGAAACTGTATATCAAAACCAGAAATTTTCACTCTTCATTACCAATTTATGGTAATTGTCATATTGATGAAAGGACAGTGATGAATTCTGTCTTTGTAAATGTCAGGTTTTCATTTCAGAGCAACCCATTGCACCGACTTTCATGTCATGGTCTCTCTATTATTTGTTTTTCCACTGCCTGTTGGGTATCTCGGCACAGGACAGTGATGCTTTCGTTTGTTTGGGCCTCCACTGAGGATGAGAAGCTTGTCTGAATCAGTCATTGTTTGTTTAGTTGCTATCTACCCTCCATATTTGGCTTTACATCTAAACTTTGCAACGTGAACTCTCTGCATCAAAATGATGGTTCACTTGAGCAAACCAAAAACAGATCTGAAACAAATTTATGTGATGTTAGTTTTCAAACTTGCTCTCTTGAGATGCACAAAAACATGTAATTGTAAAAGCCCCAGGTTAGGATGTTAACCAAAAATACTCTATAATAATCTAGCCTTACTTTATGTTATTTGCTATAACACTGGAGAATAAAATAAACGCAGAGAGAAGTGCAACCGTAATCTTGGCTGTAGGGACCCGAGGCCGTGCCGTTGTATCCCCAACAAGTCATCAGGATCAAGTTGCTATCCACTGAGGAGGGGATTCAGAGAGGATTGAGTGTTAACCGTCATGGCTTCCCTATAAACATGCAATCAGCGCTGACACAGAGCCTATTGTGTAAACGAGCAGAGAAAGTATGGACAATAGGGAAATCTTGGATGGAGAGAGAGTTTGCAAGAAAGTGAGAGTTGAAAAAAGCCGATAGGAAGAAAGTGAGAGAGTGACTGAGACAGAAAGGGAAAGCTGTGTGTGGATGGATGGGCCTGCAGGCCGTAGGGACTGGTGTAACAGCCTCTCGCTCTCAGGTGTCCAGTCGATAACTGATGCATTAGTCTAGAGCTCTTTGCCGGTTTTGGGTTTAAACACACATTTTCTTAATACAACATGACCCCATTTCCCTCTCTCATTAATCATGAAACTCAGTTAGACTGGACCATTCGGTCTCTGACAAAGGGGACAAACGTACTGTTCAACCCTTTCACACTGCTCACATTGACTCTTATAAGCCTGTTGACTGATTCTTCTAATACACAGAGTAACTCAAATTTATACTATGCATTCATTTATGTGCTGATTTGTGACCTCAATATACAAGTTTTCATATTTGTTTATATTTATCTTTCCTGTTAGGCCAAACCTGGACGTTCATGGAAAGGACAATCATGATTTCCGTGACGAACTGGCTACAGCATCTCTTGAGGTACAGAAAAAGTCTTAAAATACATCTGCCTCATACGCAAATTCCTGTGGTTTGTAAAAGTTTCATGAAGTTTTGTCTATAGACATCCATAACACATGCACATGCTATAAGACACAAGTGAGCGAGGGATTTCAGGTCAGATTTTGTCATTAGCTCATGGATTCTAGTCGTTTTCTGTTTGCCATTGGTGTATTTCCAGCCACCCACACAAGCTTGTTCGGTCTCTTACCCAGCAGCCCTCAGTCCTTCGGTATAGTCACGTGTCAGATGTTCCACTGTGACTAAACATTTCTGCTCCCATTGGTGTACACAGTTTGAATTCCTCGATTCATCTTATAAACTTGTTTGTGAAAGTAAACACTGTGCCTTGCGGAGACAGGTCATGATCATTATCCATAATTTCAACAAAATGGTGCAGGCAGGACTTCAGAACAGAGAGAAAGTGAATTATTCTAATTCATAAGGAAAAATACTGTTATTTTTCAGTATGTGTCAGAGTATAGGTAAATATCTCAGTGTTATCAATGACAAAAATCTTGTTGTTCATTTGTATATTAAAAGAGCAAAAAAAAAAAAAGCCAAAACCATAAAAAAGAAAATTTACATATTTTATTCCATTCAAAAGTCTGGACACACCTGTATGTGTGTGTGTGTGTGTGTGTGTGTGTGTGTATATATATATATATATATATATATATATATATATATATATATATATATATATATATATATATTAGGGCTGTCAAACGATTAATTGCATCCAAAATGAAAGTTTGTGTTTACATAACATATATACAAGCATGTGTGTGTATTTATATTTATATATATACGTATATATATATATATATATATATATATATATATATATATATATATATATATATATATATATATATATATATATATATAATATAATTATACACAGTGCACCCACACATATTATGTAAATATATATAGCACAAACTTTTATTTTGGATGCGCATTAATCGTTTGACAGCCCTAATATATATATATATATATATATATATATATATATATATAATTTTTTTTTGTACATCATAAAATTGAGTGTGCATTTTCAAGGCAAAGGTTGGCTTCTTTGCAGAGTTAAAATGTTTTGGTCATCGCATAATGCCTATACTTCCATATCTGTAGTTTCATAGCTTAATGATTTATTAACAGTATTTTTTCTAAATAATAGTAATAGCATTTTATAATAATAGTAATAGCAAAGAATAAGTCTAAAAAACTTTTTTGGTAACCAAGTTTTTTTATGTATTGCGCTTACATTTGTAATATTCTTTATTTTTAATATTTAAATTATATATATTAACATTTAAATATCTAAAACTATTTAGAAATATTCATAATTTTTTATACATTTTTCAGTAATAGCTATTTGTTGTGCGCTGTTGAGAGAGACATGTAAACACATCAGTCTAATGAGCTGTCATTATTCCCGGACTATGACCAGTACATTCATCTTGTGTTCTCAAAGACTACAGAGCTGGGTGAGGTCAATACTCTAATACTCTCTATGGGTTAAAGCTGAATGTGTGAGTGACTAGCGGCAGCTCTATAAAGGCTTGTGAGATTGTGCAGGAAATAGAGGAAACTGGAGTCTGAGGGAGACTGGGAGAGGGAGGCCACAGCAGAGCAAAAGGAGGAACAGGTCAGATTGGGTTTACTGGCCTGTCAGTCTGTCAGTGATACCCCCTCTGCATCAGTCTGTCAGCACTGCATACAACACACACACACAGAGACACGTGACACGTGCTCAAATCTTAAAAAATACTCTTTTCATAACGAATTTGCGGAGTGCTGCAAAATGACATTTTCCAGCTAGCCTAAATGAGATATAATATAATATAAAACACAGTTTCATTCTGAGTAGATGCAAATATTGTTGATTTTAAATATGTTTTGGAAAGCTGTGTGTGTCATCATCAGTGGCAAAAACTTTGGAGAAATTCAATCCAAAAGCTGTGGCCGATCTGGATGAGTGACAGGATGTTGCGGGAGAAGCAACACCATGTACACAGATACCTTTCGTGATACTGTTGAATGTCTTCCAATATACACACACATACACACACCCCCACAACACACTCTCAGAGATGGTATTTCAATACACAGACTGGGCAGTATGGAGCGCTTTCTGTCTGTGTGGTTTCCTGTGAAAGCTTAGCAGCTGATTTTACCATCGACCAGCAACAATAGGGCCTGACACCAAATACTCCTAAACATGCACACACAAACACACACATACAGAAAAGGAAGACCAAGAGAGAGCTCTAGTGGATGTGTGTTGTGTTGCAAGGTCAATAAGATCAGAATGTTTATCTTGATGTGTAGCCGACCTTTCTTTCAGACATTAAATTGCTTATTAAGGCATTACGTTAAATAGTTCATAATTGTCTGATATTCTGATCTCTGCCACCATGATTTGTAAAGTTCCAGCAGTGTTTTCTTCTGTCTACTCAGGGACACTATCTGGCTGTGAACCTGATGGACAGATCAATTTAGACCTTGAGATTCTATCGATACCAATCCCCATGTAGCCTCTTACCCAGTTAAGGCCACTTTAGCACAAGAGGTCCCATCAAGTTAACATTGATTCCTTCATCAATCACCTTCTGGGTGGACAGACAATAGGCTATTTTAAAAGTTGCAAAGCCCACGTGTAATGTCGGATGGCCAGACATTGAGGTAACAGTGGCAGTATTTTAAAGGGATAGTTCACTTTGAAATGAATTTTTGATGTTTTAGCTTACCTCAAGGGCATCCAAAATGTAGGTGTCTTTGTTTCCACAGTATTTTCAATTTTTATATTTTTAGGTCAAACCGTTTTTGTCTGCCAGTCATATAATGCAGGTCTATGGGGTCCAGAGAAGTCCAAATTAAACATGATTTAATTACTCGTAATGTAAGTACACATTGATGGCCTAAGAGCACCAAAACGAAAGGTTTGTGTGAGAAAACTAACAGTATTTATATCGTTTTTTCCTCTTGTAACCGCTTCGGTCTGCTCAAGTGCCGGAAAGAGCCGGAAGTGACCTCTTGCGCGTAGCGAAAAAAAAAATCAACGCTGTCTGAGATATCGAAATCGTCTTCTATTGCAATTTCCTGTATATCTAAATATGTTTACATCTCCACAGTGAAGGGTAACACTTCTGAAATCTCTGTGTAAACAATGAGTGACGTACACACGCGAGAGATCACTTCCGGGATTTCCGGCGCTGCGCAGACAGAAGCTTGTTTCGTTTCTTAGGACATCAATGTGTACTTACATTTACGAGTCATTAAATCATGTTTTATTTGGACTTCTCTGTGCATGCTTTTTGAGGTGGAGCCCATATACCTCCATTATATGACTGACAGACAAGAACAGTTTGACCTAAAAATATCAAATTTGAAAATACCTTGGAAACAAAGACACCTACATCTTGGATGCCCTTGAGGTAAGCTAAAACATATCAAAAATTTATTTCAAAGTGAACTATCCCTTTAAGCATGGTGCTGTGTCATTAGTCGTGATGTTAGCCACATGCTACATACGTGTACATGTACATGCACTTTAAACGTTAGATTTCTGTCAGACTAAAGCGATCAAAAGCACTTTAGTACAGATTACAGATATAAGGGGTGTAAGAGCACATGTATTCGTCCTGAACTGTCACGGTATGGATATATCTGCATATTAATGTATTTATTATAATGGTGGATGACAGATTGCCGCTTTGAATGGTGATCTTTTAAATCAATTGCCTGATCATTAGAATAGTGAACAACTAGCATTACCGCCTTATTCATCATTCTCTCACAAGTTATGCTTTCATCCCACATCTTCACGGAAGTCTCTGTTTTCTCTCTCTTCTGGAACTGGGACTATCCTTCTCGACCCCCATCCATTTCCCTTATACAAACTGTACCACTGCTTCATTTCTCTTTTTCCCCTTGCTCTTCTCTCTCTCTCACTCTCCCTCTTTGCGTCCTCCCTTGGCGCTCACTTGGGCGGGCAGCCGAATTCCTGTGGGCTATCCGGTTACCGGTTGCCGTGGAAACCAGTGGGAAGGCAGCTCCATTAATCATTTAGAGCGCGCTCGAAGTGGAGGTCAGCCTGATTGCAGCGGATAGGGTATCATCCCTGTGTCCCACCAGGGACCTCCTTGATTTGAATTAAAAAAGATTAAGCTCGCCCCCCCATGCACCCTACCACCGTGGCCCACCATTCATCATCGGCCCAGCCGTATCATGTGACCATGCTCCACGAAGCCACGCGGATTCAGAGATCGGAGCTGTGCGCTTGTTTTTCAGAGACTCGCTGAAACATTAGACGCGCACAGGTGTCTCAACAAGGAGTCCAGGAGCTTGTGTAAGAAACGGACAAAGACTGCGCACCCCTCCTGGGCTTTCTTGTCTTATCCTCCTATATTGTCTTTCTTCTTCTTATATTCTATCAGTTACTTGTTGGAAACTGGAAGCAATAACTCAGTTTTACTCTCCCACTGACATTTCCCTCTCTTTCAAACCCATGAAATGGTGCATTTGTTGCAAAACCTTTTTATAACTTAATAGGAATATGATTTTTACGAGCGTGTAGGACAGCTGCCGCTGGCCAGGGAGAACCGAGGCCAGACGTGTGCGTGGGCGAAGTCGGTGTGACAGCTCTAGGGTCACAGTCCACCACAGCCTGAAGTCTGTCTGGTTGGGGTTGGATCACCTTGATGAAATGTAAAGAGCAGGGAAATGACCGAAAGCGTTAGCCCATGTGATGTGGCCCTTGGGCCTCTGCTCGTCAGCCCCCTGTTCCCCAATGACGGCAGCATGAGTTTAGATTTACAGGGCCTCTGTGGGAACGCCACAGAGAGCCATGAATCATCCAGGCTATGAAATAGTGGCACAGCCAGCTCTGCTGCAGTGGCTCCCAAAGGTGCCCGCCAAATTTACAGGCGCCTGTAGCACTTCAAAAACTTACCATAACTTAAATCCAGACGATTTTATCGTTCCATAGAAGCAAAAAGGGAAATACGAGGAAGGTGAGGGGTGAGGAGGGGGGAAAATTACAACCTCCTTCATGTTAGTCAATTAAAATTCCAATGACAGCCACTTTCAGGAGTTTGGGATTCTGCATTCTGTAATGGAGCTTAAACTAATACTCAGATGTAATGAGTAAAAGCTGTGTTGCCTTGATAAGCTGAGGGATTTATCCTTGTATCCCAGTCGTATGGGCTAGCCCATGACAGCAATGTCAGTAAAATAAGAGCTCCAATGAGATTATCATCGGCTCTCCTTGTTAAAATTAATGATCTCGACACCTTGCTCGTCCAAGTTACAAGGAGTTTGGCTGGTACACTGCCTTGTTAATGTCCACTTTAATAAGTGTTTCGGTAGCACCAGCCTCACAGGGCTTGAACAGATGCTGGCCAGCAGGTCAAGCTGCTATAAAGAGACACAAATTAGACAGGCATTGTGAAATAATGTCTGTGAGTTAAGACCTGTGTGAGAATATTTAATTTTTCTGATTTATGCATTCATTTAAGTGAACATTAGTAAGATTGCAGTCACGATGTAACAGAAGTAGGAACATATATTTTTCTCCCATATTGTGATGTACATCCGAGTGAAACAGATTATCGGAAAAGTACAAAAAAAAGCGAGTAGACTTGGTTTAATTCGTCTGTTGTTGATTGGTTGAAGGCTGATCTGAATATGAGCTTGCAGTCGATGTGTTTGAGAGGACTAAATGATTGAAAAAGGTTTGGCACACATCACCACAGAGAAGTCTGAATGCAGTCTGAGAAAGTCTGAATGCTGAAAACTTGCAAGCGGAGGTAGTACACAGTAAATGGGGACTGTATGAAACCTTTAGATGTACCACCTTTGGCCAAAATATATTATCAATAATAGGTGGTAAACTTTGGAATAGCTTGCCCTTTCGAAACGAGCATGTCCTAGATTCGACACCTTCAAAACTCTTAAGAACCAGAGATGAAAAGTCGTATCTTTTTTACTAAGTCTGGCATATTTACATGGTGTATTATCATACAACAATGTTCATGAATATGCATGGTCCCTATCAAATAAACTAATAAATAAAATAAATTAAATGAATTGTTCAGAATGTGATCAATTACATGCAATTATAAAATAAATTTGGCCAATTTTCATTTCATGCCAATTTCATTTGCATACACTAAAACTCTCTTTTTGTTTCAATTAAGTTGCAAATCTGTTAAACCTTTTCCCCCAAAAAAATAAGCATTGCATATATGCATGTAAAAAGCACCATTCAGAAACCATCATAATGTTTTCACAACCTGGGCACAGTTAACACCATGTGAAGACTAGTATTTCAAAACTGTTCAACTCGGGGTGTATAAAAATAGCCACATTTAGTTAATTAGAATTGCATCCTAACAATGTTCAGATTACATGAAGAGTACAGGTACTATAAATTAGAGGAGTAAGTAAAGGCCAATGAGAATGTTCTCTGCTGAGATCTGAGTTACTGTAGTTAAACATGTACTTTTGCTTTGGAACATTGAAGATATATGACAAATATCCATATGGGCAGGAAAAACTTCTCCAGCCAGTGGAGCTTTCCTGAAGTTCATAAGGCATACAGAGGCTACTTCAGCTGCCTAGCCAGATAGTTGCTGCTGTCTATAGTAGAGTAACATTGCATGTGATGGAAAAAATACTATAAGTCAATGGTGCCCGACAACTGTTTGGTTCCAGTCATTCTTCAATATATCTTCCTATGTGTTCAGCAGAAGAAAGAAACTCATACAGGTTTGCAACAACTTGAGGGTGAGTAAATGATGACAGAATTTTCATTTTTTGGTAACCTATCCCTTTAAGAATATGTGATGAACTTGCATCAAGCCAGACACAGATATCTTTTCTCAAATGGCATTGGTTCGCTCCATTATTTTGTTTCGTCATAAGTCTATATTGAAAAAGATTCTGTTGGTAATAATGTTTACAGTTGGATTTTTTTTTCTGGTTATATTTTTGAGAAATGTCCCTATCAGTTGAGAAAAGTGAACTATTATTTACTGATGCATGCTACACGTGGAGTCATCACACCTGTATCTAAGCCAGGCATGTTTGATACCTTGTTAAGCTGTTCTTTGTTGTGGATGAAACGGGTAGTGTCAGTGTTAGATGACATTGGATGAGCAGCAGATGGCCTGTTATCTCTGTCAACTAGAACTCTGTTGCTCTGATCACTTTACAAATACTTCAGTTCACCCACTGAGTTGGTCACTCAAACTGAACATGAGCTGATAAGATAACATTTACCGCCAGACAAAGCTGTAGGTTGACCCTTGTTTTGGATGAACTAGAGCAGCAATGGTAAAAAGAGAGAGGGGACCAAACAGAGATTGAGAGTGTAGCTCCAGTGGAAAAATGTGCTGAAGAGATGAGCTGAATACTGTGAGCCATAATTCATATTCTATTTTACTTTTGTCATTTTCTTTTGTTGAGTAGTATATGGGTTACAGTTTATTTCAACAGTCCTCTTTAGAAATTCTACTAACAAAGTAACTTCGCAACTATGTCAACTAACTTATTAATTTGCATGTCAACTAACTCTCATTAGAGTATTAGTAGACTGTTAAAGGGGTGGTTTACTTTTTTCTTTTGTCTTTGCATGATTGTGTTTATGGGGTGCAATATAACATGTATTCGTGGTTTTTCTTCTTTTAAAAGTCTAATTTTTCATAAATTTCACCTCTATTGTAAGCCGCTTTCTCCTCTGTCATTTGAACGACCGGTTTACATCCTTATTCTATGAAACCACTCCCTCAGAAACAGGCAATGGGCTCAGATTGGTTAGTTTGGGCCGGTGTGTTGTGATTGGCTAAACTGTGTAGTGCACGTTGTCCAGATACTTCACGCCCATTACCTTTATGGGCGAAGGTTGCATATGAGTTCCTGTCAAATGTACATCAGACCCAGAAAGTGGCGATGAAGAGAGGCAAGCAGAACCTCCCTAAACACGGCTCTTACAAAACGTTTCTAAATGGTAATTTGCCTAACAGTTATGTTTTTGAACTTTACACACGTTTGTTTTACACAATAGCATCGAACTGACTGGCTATATGCACAAACAGCGTTGGACATGGTTTACGTTCTTGATCAAATCGTAAAATAACGTCATAATGTATACATAGATATGAAAAATACATTTACAAAATTAGTACATATACAAATTCAGGTCCAAAATGTTTGTACAGCGTTTGTCGTAGACACGAAATAGCATAACTAAGTGGCTATAAAGCCAGCGCTGGCCTTTGATAAAACTAAAACATTACGTCTGAAATTATACATGCAAATACATTTTAAATGATTTAGCCTACTTACAGGTTGTGGCCCAACAACTGCTGCCTCTTGTTTTAAAGTTGGAACTGCTTCATGTTTTAGTTACAGTTTCTTGTTGAATCCGCTATTGAATTCGTGGAGATTCTGGAAGCCGTCTTTTGTAAAATGCGCAGCACAGAGAGCTAAATTACAATTGTAATTTTCAGGAACATAATCAAACATAAATTGTATCCATTGTTGACGAACTACAACATCCATGGGAAGCCCGAACACAGAAGACCTGACAGCTGGGTGAAAATAACACACTTTCGACGAATCGCAGAATTATGGCCATGCCGTTTTTTGCATATTCTGAAGGGAGGGTTGATGCAAATATATGGTTTAGTTACGTCTAAATCCCAGCTGTAGTCCCATTCAAGTCGTTTTTGTAGGCATTATACTTCCTGATATTTAAAAGATGATAACTCTGCTTACATTGAACTTTCAGCGCTGCAACTTTGCAGATACTGTTCATGCACCAACAGCAACATTACACACTATTTAAAATCGTAATCAACCACCCCTTTAAGTTTAGTAGAATAAGTTGACATGTAGGCTACTTGTAAAGTTACTTACAGTCTTATTACTTATTAGTCTACTAATACTCTAATGACTGCTAATGGGCATGTACTGTAGTTGCAAAATTACTTATAGTTACTAGAATAAATGAAAGTGCTAAATAAAAGTGGTGAGAACACCAGGCTGTTTCTGAAAACATGATATATTCTCTGGTCTTCATCTCCAATTTATTTTTTTAAGTGCTATTAAAGACTAGGTAGAGAGGGGAGAGGCTTAATTTTCTGAACAGGTTGATAAAAGACAGAGACCAGCCGAGCAGAAGGGAGAGAGTGCTTTTTCTCAGCATTGTGCGGACATTCCCCAGTTCAGCTTTAATTAAGCAAACCGCACGAAGTGACTAAGGAACAAAAAGAGATCTGTGTGTGCATTTGTGATTCTGCGGTTAAAAACCACAACCAGGAGCAGGTCTGCTTCAGTGATCACAGGTTGCTGTTACATAGATTCTAAAGCCATGTAGGTGTTGCCATACTTGTTTAACTGAGTCCATGAGACGTGATTCACTATTCACTGGCCGAGACATTCAGAGAAAGAATGTGACTATAATGGCCACTCGGTTCCTGTGCATGTGAAGTAGATATGCATGCTGTGTAAAAGATGGATGGATGGGTAAAATCCAGCTTGTTTTTATGTTTTTGTGGTGGTCAAAACTATTTTTGATCACAGTGGACTCCTAGAGACCAGACTGAACGCTGATGACAGGCCCTAAAGCTACGACTGCTATTTATTACCGCTGTAGCATTTCAGCACTCTGGTAAAGTGAATGTGAGCAGGTAGAGCTCAAAAATGTATCATCCTTTCACTGATAAAACAACAGAGAGCAGAAACAGGGCGGCTATAAATCGCAGATTGATTCCAGACCTGGATTTTATAGTCCAACGGTTATAGAATATCTGGTCAGCATTGATTCTGCCGTGCCCATCTATTATCCAGATGACCAACTCCCATAAACCGACTTTTCACAGTAATATTCATAGTTCATTCTTTCTTTCATGACCGATTTTTTTTCTTTTCCAGGGTTTATCCTCTTTTTCCTTTGGTGTCCCTCTAGTGGGATCAATGTTCTGTATTGACTTAGGATTTTAAAATCCTGCCTTTTGTTGCATGGAGTTTGCTTTTATTACAGGATGGGTCTCATTTTACCTATCAATCACTGAGATGTCACAACAGCTCTGAGCTCTTTAGCCTTCTCAGAGAGAGGGCAGGAGGAGGAACTCCTTTAGGCCAGGATCAAGACCAGACAGAACATCGCTTTAGCTCTCTATCACTTTTCCCTTTGCTCTCAGTTCATGTGAAATGTACATTCGTACTGCTTGTGTGTTCGAAGTAACATTATTCAGGCTTTCTATGTGTGGTAGTTGTAAGATGCAATAGTGAGTATAATGTGTCATAGAGTGTATAACTTCATCCCAATACATGTTTTTGGAATGAGTTGAACAGCTTTTATAAATTGAACTTGACTCGCCAATAAACTCCCCCTACTCTCCCGTAAGGTCGACTGCAGGACAAGCCCCTCTTGCCAATCAGGAGAGACTGATCTGACTTAGTGTTTTGTAAAAAACACAAACGGTGAAATTCATACTTCAACATTGTCAGCTTTCCTCCGCTTGCCTGTCACTCAACGGGAAAGGCCGCAGAGCTTCGGTTGCAGCCACCGAAAAAAATACAGATGCTCGAAAAGAAGATCCTGTGTCATTTCCTGTTCCTTCATTCCCTTCCTGACCTTTTTCTGCGATCGGCTCTGTGTTACTCGCCTTCCCACCCTCCACCATCTGGTACTTCCTGTGCCCGGTGCTGGGATGTTTGGTGTGGCGGCCGCCTCTGATAACATGACGGGAGCGAGTCGCTTGAGCTTTTTGCTGGGCAAGGTGCCAGCCTCCTCTCCACTTTTGACCGAAAGCATGAGGAGCTGGTCTTTTTTTTTATTTCTCTTGGAGGCCTCACTCAAAGGTCGGTTCTCACTCTGTCTAACCTGCGCCGAGACCTTTCGCAGCTCACAGAACAAGCCCTGACAGAACAAGCCCTTCTGTATGCAGAGAGTCTTGCAAAATGTTGTCTTTTTAAAACGTGCAAATCAAGGAAACAAAATAGATCCTGTCTTTAATAAATGCAGCATTGAAAGCTGTGGCGAATTTAAAAGGTGAAAAACAGGTGAAGGCATGTCTTCATTAGATTAGTATTGACATACATAACCCTCCATTTAGGCTTTTCTCAACTAAGTCAGTGTCTTCCTTTCCTGTTCCAAGCAGTCCTTAAATGATTGAATTAGTGACTAGATTAGGCCGGACAAAAACTACAAATCTGCTGATCCAAAAGCACTTTAAGTGCTTATTTCCAGAAAGGACACTTCAAAGAAACCACTATTTACTGCTCAAATCTTTATTTTAAATGTGCATTATTGTTGTTTAACCTTCAAATGGTCTTCGTTTCCTGTTTACACTACTGGGCTTCGGGGTCTATGCGACCCCAACAATTTATTGAGTAATTGTACAAAAAATATACATTTTTAATCATACAAATAATATATCATTTTTTTGTTAACTTCTCATTAATGCATTAATGCTTTGTTTTTAAAGATATAAAGTACTTTTGTATCCATATACCAAACAATTCCTCAACTACACCATTAGCTTGCATATGAATTTTTTTTATGATACATTGCATTTGTGTTCTAGTACTAGGCCTTCATTTTCTGTGTAAAATTTTTCAGATTTATGCCAGAATTTTTTTTTTTTGGACACATGAAGAAAATATATTTAGTTTTTTTTCACATTTCCCATTCAATTCAATGTGGGGTCATATTGACCCCGAAGACCGGAAGTGTGAAAATTTTTTTACATACCTTCAGAACAACCGAATCAAGCCCAGTTTTTTGTGTGTGTATAGATAGATAATGTATGAAAAGTCACAAAATCGTATTCCACTGAGATGAAGGGAACCTTTTTTTATTAAGTAAAAGTCGATTGGGGTTGTATGAGACCCCTTGACCCGATTGAGGGCTACATAAAAAAATGCTATTTGTTTGTTTGGCTTTAATTTAACATTTGATCTGGTATTATTATTATTTGATAATAATCTATTGTTATCTATTGTTCTATTGTAATCTATTGTAAATCTATTGTTAAATTGACGGTACTGACTATTGGTTCAGGAATTTTTTTTAACATATTTACATAATTGATAGTCCTATCTTACTGCAATCAAACTCCTATTTTGAAGATGTAATCTCAAGGAAAATAAATGTAAGGCATATTAATGTTGTTTTATATAAAGCACCAATTAGTACCCTTGTAATAGGCATTTACATGCTCACGAAAACAGCACCAGGCCACGCAAATAACACCCTTGATGCTACAAATGCCCACGACTGCAATAAACACCCTTACGCCCCTTGAAAAGAACCGAGCATTAATGAGTTTGCCAAAGCGTCTAACTCCAATGTTGTGTTTGCTTTTCCGCTCCATCAGGGAATATAAAGTTTAAGGGCCTTTCGCTATCAGTGACCCAAGAAGAGGAGCCATTTGTTGAAGAAGTGGCTGTTTAATTGCGGAACTGCAAGGCTGTGCAGAAGGTTGCTAATGCGCCTCTGAACAATGACACCTTTGGAAGTACAGTTACAGGAGAACAAGGCCCCTAATTTATGTCAGCACTATTGCAGGGTTGAATTTATCTGATGGTAATGCAAGCTGGTGAGATCTGCTTAAAAAGCCCCAAGGCCTCTTATTATAAACTTGTCTGTCTTTCACACTAACCTGAACTGTAACTGTAGAATCCTAGCTGACGTGAAGGACATATGGCATCCAAGGAAACCATTAGAGGGACAGTTATCCCTCTCGCTCAGAGGAACGTTAATGAACCTGACGCCCCCCTCCCGCTCACATACTGTTGAAGTGTTGCTAAAGTTAGACTGTGCATTTTTATTAAAGGAACTGTGGAAGTCATTTGACGGAAAGCGAATGCTAATTTTCTGGTCGCTTAAGGATTATTATTCAAACACGGGGAGAGGAAATATCAGGATGGAACTGGAGAACGGGACGAATGCAGAAAGCATCTGGCCTGTAACCGAGAGGTCAGCTGGGAAAGCCACAGTCCCACATACACGGCTGGGTGTATATATATTGTTTTAATGTGCAGGCCTGCACTCTGTCTGCATATTTTTTTTTTTCCCGCAAAGAGAAGATGAAGACGTGTTCTATAGGCATGTTGACTCTGAAACCCTTTGACCCTCTAAAAGACGCAAGAATGTACTAACTCTCAATAATTTCACCTTTGTGTTTTACTGCAGTGGTGGGAGAGGAACATCCAGCTTTATTGGCCATTAGAGGCCCTGAAATTTACCCAGTACCACTCACTTCCCTCTTTTGAATATTAAAGTTCCTCTCAGAACCTAATCAGGAAGCATCGGGCATCCATTTGATATATTCGTATCACATTAGAGGTCAACCTCATCGTCACTGTGAGGTTATCGCAACAAATACAGACATGCCGATACCGGTATTGGTTATAGCTTGTAATCTGCCGACTCAACAGTTCTGTGAGGTGTAACTTACTACAGGCACTGCAATCAAAGCCATAGTGTCTCTAGAGGACAATATTGATGTTTTGTATTTAGTATCCACACAAGTGTAAAAGCCAACACGTTAAAGGGATAGATCACTCTTAAATGAAAATTCGTTCATCTTTTACACACCCTTGTGTTGTTCAGTGCATCCTTGGAAAATGAAATAAGATATTTTAAGGAATATTCTAACTTGTCCATACAATAAAAGTCAATGGGGTTTAAAAACAAGACTGGACCCCACTGAGTTTCAATTAGACCAATTTTATGTTCTACAGGAACAAGAAAGTCACTGAAGTACAGTTTTTTAATGACATGAGAGTGCGTAAAGGATGACTGAATTTCAGCGGCTTCTGAACTTTGTGCTGTAACTGTACATCTCTAGTGCAGACCGAATCTTCCCCCATTCTTCACCTGGAAGTCTCTGAACAGCTGCTTAGACACTTGTCTGAACTGAGTTACTGCAAGGTGCCTTTCTTTCTGCTTTTATTGATAATATTACTGCAGTTGATGTAAATATGGCTTTGGCGTAGTGTCTCTATATCAGCGTGGGCCCCGGCTGTTCGGCAGACCAGAATCATGACCCCCGTTCCCCTCTCCCTCAGGTGAGGCTCAGGCAGGGGTCTGCAGGAAGCCATAAGCATGCTAGGCAACAATAAATATCCAAATGCTCTCCTTTCATTTTTTATATGCTTGTAGTTGATACTTGGTCATAGCTTCATACAAGAACATAAATAACTCCACAGGCTATATCTTGAAGACCTAGTTCACCCAAAAATGAAAAACGTCATAATTTACCCACCCTCAAGTTGTTCCATACTTGTTATGAATTTCTTTATTCTGCTGAACATAAAAAAAATTTTTTGTTGATGGGACCCATTGACTTCCATAGTATTTTTTCAGCGACTGTTTGGTTACAAACATTCTACAAAATTTCATATTTTGTGTTCAGTAGAAGAAATAAAGTTTACATGCATGAGTGAGTAAATGATGACAGATTTTTTATTTATTTTTTTGTGAATTCTCCTTTTAATTTCACACAGTGAGTGTGGGAGATAAATTATATAGATAAAATACATATTTTTATGTGAGATATGTTGCACAGGCATTATTAAAGCTTTATTTGAAATTAATTTGGAATGTCATAATCAAATTAGACATTGGTTGCTCTTTTTCACAACTTTCTCAAATGCCTCTCTTTTAGTAGAGGATCACACAGTTATTACAATTATATTATATAATCAAAATGGCTTCACTTTATTTTGATGGTCCCTTTGACACATTCTGTTGACTATAAGTAACATTGCGCCTACATGTCTACTAACTCTCAGTAATAGAGTAGAGTTAGAATAAGTTTACATGTAGTTAATTAAAGTCAGTAGAATGTCTGTTGAAGGATCATCACAATAAAGAGTTAGAGTAGACTTAATATCTGCTTAGTTAGTTGACGTATAAGTTACTTATTGTCAACAGAATATTGGGAACACAAGGACCATTCAATTAAATTCTAATGGGGTAATTAAAGAATATTATGTGTAAGGCCAGCTGTTCACTCTCTCTTCATCATCTAGAGCATATACAGACACTACTTTCTTGAAGACACCATCTTACAACTATCTTCTTTTATCTGCCCTGACCTGTGGGTGTAAAGTCCTCTTTAATGCATAACTGCTGAGGACACTTGTCTAAATGTCTGCTTCAGCTGCCACATGCACTCATGAATTATGATGGCAAAGTTGTTTGCTGTCCTGCAGAGTATTTGTGCTACTGCTTACAGTGCATGACTGCATGGTACAATGAACAATGTAGCTGCCTTCCTCTTTATGATATTAAAGGATTAGTTCACTTTTTAAAAAAAACTTTTGCTGAACAATTTACTCACCCCCATGTCATCCACAACGAATCTTTTTTCCGAACCATTTCATTTTCGTTCATTGAATGAACCAAATGACTCAGAAGGATTTGTTCATTTTGTTGACGAGTTCGAACAGGAGAGTCACGAACGCACATCACAGAACAGAGCAAGGCGACCATTAGTGCTTATATAACTTAAAACTTTTTTATTTATTTTTTAAATTACAGATCGTTTCACTAGATAAGACCCTTATTCATCGCCTGGTCGTTTAAAGCCCTTTGAAGCTGCACTGAAACTGTCATTTGGACCTTGAAACGGTTGGGGTCCATTGAAGTCCATTATATGGAAAAAAAATCCTGGAATGTTTTCATCAAAAAACTTAATTTTTTTTCAACTGAAGAAAGAAAGACATGGACATCTTGGATGACATGGGAATTATCAGCACAAGTTTTTTTTTTTTTTTTTTAAAGAGAACTACTCCTTTAACAGTTTTAATTGGTTAGATTAAGTTACCATCTGATCAAAATGGAGGAAAACAGGCATTTTATGAAATCAACGTTTGACATTTGTCTGCACATTTTTGTCATGGAACACAGTTGTGTAGTCTGCTTGGTCTGAAATGTACATTTATTCTATATTTGATCTCAAATACAAAACAAAATAGAAATCATCAGTGAAATCTGTGATTTTTTTTTTCAGGTTGTGCTTGCAAAATAACTAACAAAGAGGGCAGTATAGTTACACAGACTGTGTACCAACCACTAACAAATGTCTTAATTTTCAGCACACAGATGAAATTACCATATATAAACCATGTCGTAATATTTATCCCATTAACAATATAAACGTTTTAACAAGACATTGTCTATCCAACACAGTAATTAAACCACAAATGCTATTTCTCATGCCATTTATACACCAAAAGTGTTTTTTGCATGCATATGCATTAACCCCTTGAGGGGTGTGTGTGTGCGTATTACACGCCATAAAGTATAAATATACACGCAAAAACTATTTTTGGCGTATGCACTGAGAAATAACATTTGTTGTATAGATACGTACTAGTTTCGCTTTATTATGGAGTATTAAAAAGACTATAAGGCTATATAGTTTGTCTATACAGTTTTGTGAAACACAGTCTTAAGATTTTACATTTTCAGATTAAACACAATTACAATTTTAAATGAAAAAAATAAATAAATAAAACCTCTGATTAAAAATAAAACCTTTACACAAGAAAATATTTTGTAAAGTTAATCACATCTATTACAGGCAAAGGTTCAAGTAAGGTCTAGTTTGGGGAAATTAGAACTGTAAGTGACTGAAACATTACGGACTGACTTCTGACTTCTGTGGAATTGACACATGTAGCCATCCATCAGCTCTGTGTATTTGATATGTATGTGCATGAGTCTGTGAGTGGCCTGGACTGATGGTAATGTTGCAAATAGTAATCAGTTGACAGTAATTCCACTGTCGACGTTGCTACCAAGCACGACTCAACACACACATATAACACACCAAATACACACACACACACACACACACACACACACACACACACACACACACACACACACATACAGTTTTCCATGTTTTATGGGGATTTTCCATAGACATTATGATTTTTATTCTGTACGAACTGTATATTGTTTCCCATAACCCACCCCTAAACACAACCATCACAGAGAACTTGAATTTTTACATTTTTCAGAAAACATCATTCTTTTGGGTCTATGATTCTCATCATTCTAACATAAGATTTCATAAGCGGTTTTGCCAGGGGATTTATAGGGGACCAAGAAATATTTCCCACAAGGTCAGAAATGCCTGGTATTACTGTAACTTGCGGGAGATATTCACACAACCCAGAACGTAGGGTTTACTAGGACCGCACACACACACACCTGCAGCCAAAAGACATACGGTGAAAAGATACCTGATTAATATTATTATAAGCAAATGCAAACACTGTAAGTAGGCTTGTATGTTTTGTATATTTAGACAGGCTGGATGCATCCTTTTTAAAATATATAATGCTATATTTGAGTAGGCGTAAAATAGTAGGTGTGTTCTATTTAATATTTTTGTAAGAATAAATATGTGCATATGTGCATGTTGCATATAATGTTAGTGATGTGTTTAAAAATAGACATTTTATCAGACATTTTTCTTTATATTAAATAGTTGTCTTTCATGCAATGTAATCAGAGATATTTAAATGTAAGTGTGTTATTCTGACACACTTTACTTTAACATTGGCATATATTTTTACCAGTTCAACAGTTTTAACAGTATTCAGAAACTGAAGGTGGCTTTAATAAACAAATAGTGTTATATTTCATTTTTTTAAATTATTTTTTAAATTATTTTCTGAGAGATAACTAACCCACCAGTGTTTTTCTTTCTCTGAGCTTTTTTTTCTTGCTGAAGTAATGTAAAATAAAATTAAAAAACACACATTAAGAATGTTTAAAAGTTAAAAAAAAAAAACGTTTTTTATTTCTTTTTTACTTTTTTAATGAAAAAGTTTGTCATTATTATAGTCTCATATGCTTTATTGCTTTGGAAGTGCTTTATTGTGCTCTTGTACTCTATTCTATTTTCATTCATATTTCTTATATTAATTAACAACCATGTAGTAGTAAGTGATACAAGGTAAATGCCATAATTTAAAACACAAGAAATGCATAAATACTTGCACATCCTGTTTTGCACCTATATATGTCTAAAGTACAAAAGAGCCGCCATCAGACCTTTTCTTTCAGTGACCTTGGTGTTGATAGAAACCAATGCTGACCTGGAGAAGTGTGAAACATGCAAAAAAACACTGAGGCAAATAATACGAACATACAGTTCATACTCTTCAAAAGCAGTTATATTCAAACTGAAGAAAAAAACCTTCTCTCTCAGCATCCACCAACAAGCACTTTTCAAAGGTCCAATTCTGTTTAAACCCCATCTTACTGATTACACTATTAGTTTACCATTTTATTAAATATATTTTCCAGTCATTTGTTATATCATATATTCCAAGACTGATATGTGTAAGTTAAAAATAACTATACAAATTAAATTCTATGAATATTCATTTAAATGGTATATATGCTGAATCTATGATTATTCTGTGCAATATGAGGCAGTAGTAAAGTGCAAATAACCTCAATCACATTGTAAATGTTATATCATAGACAAAGATCAGCATTTTACAAGCGTTTCCTTAACCTGAAAGTACTGTTAAATCATCATGTACCGAGAGCCAACAATATGTAAACGTTTGTACACACATCTAACCAAAATGCAAACACTTGCCATGTAATCTTTACAATATGGGATTTCCTATTGCTGCCTTAGTAATTCTACAAATAATGCTGTTTTTATCTTAAACAGGCAAGAATACTTAATTATAGTCACAGAAAATGTATATATAATTACTTTTAAAATACCATGGTAATTGTATCAAGCACAAGCTAAATGAATTAAATGCATTTGGAAAAATAGCTTGATACACCTTCACATAAGGTAGAATCACACACCATCCAGCTTCTGTTTTACCTCTTCTTTTCATGAAACATGAATATATGCATTCAACTGTTTATAATTTAAGTCATGTGATCTATTGTAAATTGCAGAATGTATCTGCATAACTTTCTGATTGTTTTATAATCACAGTAATGTTACAGTAAGCGCTTAGAGACCTCTCTCTGTAACCGATACTTCTAACACTTCATAACGGCAGTATTATAACTGATATCAGATAGCCTATGATGTATTAAATATTAAACTACCATACTTCATACCACAATGTTTAAAAAAGCTTTAGAAAATTTATATTTTTTGCACGCACACAGCGCAAGCAGTGAGATTCCTCAAATAGCCTATTTTCATTTTCTATCATTCATCTTTATAAAACTATAAATAACAAATTATTATCAATTCTTTTTTAAATACTGTCCTACAAGAGAAATGCCAGTATTGAATTGACTTATTTCGACTTTTTGTTGTTCTTGTCTCATCTAAAGATTAGCCTCCTTGCTATTTATTTCACGCCTACATTCAGAGGATTTTTAATGATTAAAAACTTTTCTCCGCTTCCGTGCTCATTTTTTTTAATCATGTATCATTTCTGCTATTTTCATAACGAATTAAGCTTGATATTATTTTGAGCTAATCTTTCATTAGCCTATATCTCTGCATTCTTGAGTTGAGAGACTGGAGCAACTGTCTCTAATCAGAGAGACAACCAATGCCACCGTTCAGAAGACGCGCGCACGACACAGTCTCCTGGGAGAACACAGTCACATCAAGTTGTTCACCAATAAACCAGACACATTCTAATAGTTTCAAGTCCAGACGTATCAAGTGTACAGGAACAGACAAATATAGTCGTATGTGTTGCATACATCACCAATAATCCGTTACGCGTCCAAGCACGCATTTGAAGAAACGCACTTGTTGCATAAATGGCAACAGCATCGTTCTTATTAAGGATCTCGTCGGCCTACAAAGAAGATTATCTAGATCATATAATCAATTTCGTTACCAACCGAATCAAATGTACAATCGTTGTATGCGTTTTAAAATGTGTAAGTGTGTGTTGTAATAGGCTACATTTATTTTTCGATTTATGTTTTGGGCTATATGTCTCAAAATTTGATATAAAATACTAATAGTTAGGCTATCTATTTTCGAAAAAAAATCTGAAAATTAAATCTGCAAATTACTGGCTATAAATGTGCTTTATAGGTCTTAACACTAGTTACACTATTTTTTTTTGTGCATTAATGCATGCGGTCATCAAATGCAAGTCCAAAATGACTATGTCCCATACACAACCTTAAGCATTATAATTTAAAAGGATGAACATAGAACATCTTTCTTTACAACCAGCCCCAAAAATGTTGCACTTGTTTCAGTCACTCTTATATCTGTATCAAATACATCTCTCTCGTTATGTTTAGTCTTTGTGTGTTTAGAAGTAGATTGGAAAGTGTTACAGGCTTTCTGATGATTCATTGCATTATGCACACTATATCGACTAGGTGTTTATTAGGATATTATTAAATGCAACTAATTAAACTATTCGCCGCTGAAACGTTATTTCAATATTTAATACGATGGGTGTCTTGTCTTTTCTTCCAACGAACCGCACATTGACACCACGCGTCTGGGTTTAATTCTTTCTATTCCCGCTTAACATGACATGTCTGAAAGAATGTAACTCATCAGGTCTTGTGGTGCAAGCCACGGAGCAGCCGGCGCACTGCGCTACCCTGCGCTTTCCAGAGAGGAAAAAACATCTTGCAATAATCAGTCCAATTAGTGGAGGTCGCGGCTGCGCGCTCTCCGGTTAGCTGTGGGAGGTTGTCAAAACAGGGGGCGGCTATTAGACGAAACGCGATCCCCATTCATCAGCATTGTAATAATCACCGTGCAGACGAGCAGCGCAGGTCCTTCGAAGTTCTGATCAAAATGATCCGTGGAAAAGAGCCGTTTACAAACAGTGTCAAGGCGAGACGAGTATCTTGATTTGGCCTGTCAGTGACACCCCCCCACACACACACACAAGCATCCAAAATCCTTTTCAATGTGTGTTTTCCATTTCTTCACATACTGTTTTTGGTTTAATCACAAACGTCACAGTTGGAAAGGATTGGTAAAATACCTCTATTTGTGACTGTCACTGAATAACACTTGGGTGTTAACGTGTAGGCTATTTTATAGATGATCGTTTTATAAATCAGCATCAATTGGTTCTGTAGTCTTAGATTCGCTGCATATATCGGTAATAGTTTCAGTGTCCAGATGATCCACATAGATCAGGTAAGGATATCAAAGTAACATAGAAATGTTCCTACAGCAAAGTGCAACAATGATACATTCATATCAATTTCCAAGGGCAATGGCTGCTCGAGGTTGGCATTATTTTTTTTTTTTTCACAAAATCAACAACCGTCATTTACACTAATTGCAAACGTTCTACGTTTAACAATTTGCCTGTAATACTGAGTGTAGATTTTAGGATTGTTGTCGTTTGTTAATTATATGTCATAATTCTATATTTTATAATTTGTGAAATAATAACAATAATAATTGCTGTTGTTAACAAAATATCAACTATTGAATTCAAAAGATTCTTAGTTTCTTGATTTATCAGATCACAAGAATGTCTTCAAAATACTCACAAACATTGATTACTTGTTTATCATTTATTCGTCAGTACTTGTATTATATAAACGTGCAGTAGCCTATATTTAGAATCAGTGACTGTATTACGCAAAATTGCCAGTTAAAAGGGCGAATTTTAGCATTGTAATCTTCAGAATGTTACATTGACGTGTTTTGAATAAGTTCTGAAGCTATTTTCCACTTATAAGCCACGTACAGGCCTTCGACTGCACCAGGGCAGTATAAAACCTGCAAAGACAGTAGACCAAACGAAGCAATTTTCTCTTTTATGACAAGAGCTCGACATGTCTCGACAGTATCAGCTTTTTTATTTCATGTAATATATGATTTTGCTTCACTTTCTTGTGGCCTCGAGACTCGTTGCAGTTGAAATCAGAGTGCAAGCAGAACTTTGTTTCTATGCCACGGTATACCGATCAGTTAAAGTTCAGTCAACAGACATGGACAAATGATATGCCAATAATGGTGTGCGTAACAGGCATCATTAAAAGTATGCGCCTCTCCCTGTCGGAAGCTGTAACACTTTCAGGTAAATATGTTTTAAGAAAAACAATGTTCTATAGCCTTGGTTCATACTAAATATGCATATAATGTATACTTATTTACCATATACTATACTTAGACTTACTTTAGTCAACATTTTTAATGAATCTAAATTGTCTTACCCGCAAAATCGTCCCTCGCAGTGTTTCACTATCCCTATGATCGTTGTTCATTCTAACGTGTATCCTCGAAAACCGCTCGATACTTATAAACGCCCTCCAACCATGTTACACTAGTCCATAATGCCTGGGATCCACGCGTGTGCACATGGAGAAACATACCCCCTTTTTATCCTCAACAACTGCTAAATAATGCATAACACGGGACAACTATTCCGATTAAGCCACTGAATTGAACAGAAATATAGACTAAATAGACAAATGTAGGAAGGACGTTCTTGCAAAAATATTGTGTCAAATTGTGTTTTTCTTTTATTACATTTGATAGCACTATTGATACTGCAAAAGAGTTAGAGAGACACCATGTGTATGATTAATGAGAGTTCCCCAAACGTTGAAAAAGTTTTGGTGTGATCGACCAGTTACAAAGTGAAAGGTTTGCATAAGCAGGGTGGATTGTCTCCGTATGGTCACTCACTTATGGACTCCCACTTATGGACTTGGAGGTTTTGGAGAGCGTCTGGAGCGCAATCCTGCTCTGGCACTCTCATTTCAACTGCTGCTCCTCACTACCTCACAGATCAGCGCTCTTTGGTTGCTAGAAGTGTCTGTCAAACCCCAGGGTAATATACAGAGAAAATCGAGGCTATATTTCGATGTCGGTGGGCGGGCTCTAAACGAAGGGAATAATCTGTCAGCCAGCCCAAGGAGCCACCTCAAAGCATATCAGGTTACCTTGAATGACAGCGTAACCATGGCAAATAATAATTTGACTAAAACTTATTTGTCTTATCCTCATCATCCCCGGGTCAGATAACCAACCAATCACAGTTCACATAATCGCTTTTCTTGCCAGCTTAGAATCATATTATTAAAACAAGAAGAGCGAGGTCTTTACTTCGAAGTCGTTATGCTGAAACGACATAGAAGAGGTGGCGGAGACTCGCGCAGGAGGAACAACTTTCTTTCGTGTTCTTTAGATGGATATACGGTGTACTATGCGTGCTTGAACGGATCTAAAGTTTTGTGCCTCTCTTCGCCAGGAGTGGGATTTGATTTTCGTCTACTCGAGAAGTCGTACCTCCAAAGGTTTTACTTTAAAGCTGTTGAAGAACTGTCGCTGTCATCGGTAAAATAGAAATAAGTAGAAAAAGTGAAAAAGTTTATTCGTGACAAACCATGTCTATGCTTCCAACATTCGGCTTTACGCAAGAGCAAGTGGCGTGCGTCTGCGAGGTCCTTCAACAGGGTGGAAACATTGAACGTCTCGGGCGCTTTTTGTGGTCTCTGCCGGCTTGCGAACATCTCCACAAGAACGAGAGTGTGCTCAAAGCGAAAGCTGTGGTCGCTTTTCATAGGGGAAATTTCAGAGAGCTTTATAAGATTCTCGAGAGCCACCAGTTCTCTCCGCACAACCATCCGAAATTGCAGCAGCTGTGGCTCAAAGCGCACTATGTCGAGGCTGAGAAGCTCCGGGGCCGCCCTCTTGGGGCTGTTGGGAAATACCGCGTCCGAAGAAAGTTTCCGCTCCCTCGCTCCATCTGGGACGGCGAGGAGACAAGTTACTGCTTTAAAGAAAAGAGCAGGAGTGTGCTGCGGGAATGGTACACTCATAACCCCTACCCTTCCCCGCGGGAGAAGAGGGAACTAGCAGAGGCAACGGGGCTAACAACAACACAAGTCAGTAACTGGTTTAAAAACAGACGTCAACGCGACCAAGCAGCGGAGGCTAAAGAAAGGTACGGGTCTAAATAACTCTTTATTATTACTGTGTGTTTAAACGTAGGCCTAATTAGGAAGCCTTATTAATGCATGCATGCCGTGAAATTAAGCCAGAGGTGAGTAGCTATAAGAAACTTATATAAAAGATAAAAGATAAAAAAAAATCCCTTTATAAGATAGCCACACAGTCAAATGTCATTTGTTCTCTAGTTCTGTTAATGTAACTTTATGTAGTTAAACTATAGCATACTATATATTTTTTGACAATATAGGCTTCTTAAACGACATTTTCAGGGCTTTATCCTTTTCTAAGAAATACACAAAAACCGTAATGTGTGTAGCCTATTATGGTGTAATTAACTTTTGGGGAAATCGTTCCATTTTGAATTAATTGGAATGTTCTTTGGATTGTAAGAGTTATCGTGTAAGATTCTTGTTTAGAATGTGCAGTTCTCAGGAATGAGCAATCTGCTTTCTTAACGGGTGTCTTGTTTCACCCGCAGGCGAGGTACGTCGAGTTGAAACCACAGTGTAAACCATTAAAAATATCTCGTACGTTTCCGATTCTTTATCCTTAATTAACAATTTATGACAGAACCTTTACATGACAAGTTGTGATTGAAAATCGAGTAGCGGACACGGTTCTTAACCTCGACGATTTATTTCCTAACCATATTAATAAATTATTAGGGCCTATCCTGCATTAGCTCGCTAATATGCTTGTACAGTTTTTTTATTGTAAATTATTAATATCGACACGAATTAGAACAAATAATTGATATAGACACATAACACATAAATGTACACAAATCGTGTATGGCCTATATATTTGTGTCAAGGGTTATATTGTAGCCTAATTCATGGCCACATACTTTTTAAAAAGGTCCTTCTATTTTATTATATTGAATTTAAGATGCTTTTTTAAATTTACAATAATATTTCACACCTACAGAACCAACCCGCTGTCTTCAACTTATAATAATATTAATTGTTGTTATATAATTAAATGAATTGGCCGACATTTATTATTATTATAAGATGTTAGCCACTATGCTAATATTTATGTGTTTGTTAGTTGCTCCTGCAATGTCAGAGACAAATGTTAATTATAGCCTCATAAACTGTAAAAGAAAAAATGAAAAAGAAAATTGCTGCCTTTATTATTACTAATTATTATTATTACTTTGTATTAGCCTACTAATAAAAGTTGAACATTGCTTAACTTATTTTGATTAATTAAAGCAATGTAAAAAATCACGTCATAACTTATTGATCATATTTTGTTTGTTTGTTTGTTTGTTTTTTACAGTGTATAGTTTTGAATACTTATAACCCTAACTCTACATTTTCATTTCACAGGGAGAATAATGAGAACTGGAACACAAACAGTCACAATCCATTAACGTCTTCCATGAATGGAAATAAGACTATTTAGGAAGCTCGGACGACGATAAAACGCCGTCTGCGTACCCCAGATCACACCTCGTCAAGCCCGGCCTTGCTCCTCACGTCGAACTCCGGACTTCAGTCCCTCCACGGCCTCGCACCTCCACCTGGTCCCAGCGCCATCCCAGTGCCTAGTGCTGATTCCGTGCATCACCACCACCATTCATTACACGACACTATACTGAACCCTATGTCATCAAACTTGGTCGACCTTGGCTCTTAAACATGTGGACCCTTTCGGAAAGGACGCTTGTACGTGAACGTTTAGCGTAAACATCTCAAGACACGTATAAAACAAAAACAAAAGAGACAAGCAATGGACACAGAGAGTTATGGATGTTTGTCGACTGACCTACTTGCAAAGCTGATTTGGAGGGCCTTGATAGAGGTATTTTTCTAGAATGTTAATGCCATGATCTATTGTTAATAAACATGATAAAAACGTCTTAATTGTTGATATCAACATTATTTGATATCGTTGTTAATTCAGATTGCAGATTGACCCAGGAATCCTCAGTCGCATATTCCGTTTGTTTACATTTTAAAAATGTTTTGAAGGCCATTCATCGTTTCATTTGAATGGGATTTCGTTTAATGCATTGCTTTAATACCAACGGCTAGGGGGCATCTCTTCGTTTTTATTTGTATTTTACTTTTGGAAAGCGACTGCATGTAACCTTTGGGATCAATAAACAATAAACTCCAAACTCATCATATAGTTTTATTCATATACCCTTAACAATAAAATCAGATGCATTTACCGAGCAAAGCAAATGTTTGAATGGTTTTGTTTCAGACCTATGCTGTGCAATGGTTTGTTAGGCAGGTGTCCAGATTTGATCTGTTTACGAATACATGCATTTGGTCACGTGGTGGTATCGAAAGTTAAAAAAAAAAGGTTTAAATTGTGTTCTTGATTAAACTTTTGGAATTATAGTTTTTTGACGTTATACCAGTTAATGCGATGATGGTACAAAAATATAAATAGGCTACAAGAGTAATTGACCACTGCACTGACAGATTACCTTCAAACTTTGAAGTGTATAAGCTAAGTGTATAGGCATAGGCTACCTATCCTTTATGCTTAGTTTATTATGCACCATTCTTCGTCAGACCACAAATACAAGCGCAGCCTGAATTATTATTTTTACATTTTCAATGTTCAGAAACTTCACTGTGTTTCTAGATAATCTGATATTCAGATATTATTTCACTGTACTCATAACCATGTTACAAATACATAAATAGTCCAATGCCGCACAAATTACACAGAATGTTCCTTCTTTTTATGATAATTGTATTATTATTATTATTTAGATATTTTTAGATATAAATAGGTAGGCTAGATTATATATTTTTGCTTTTATTATTATTAATAATATTATGTCAGTGAAAGAGTAAGTTGCAGTTTGTGAAAGTGATATCCTAAAGTAGTCATCCAATTGAATGTGAATCTAAATTATCTTACAGTTTAATGACTTTTAATCGACGTATACTTTCACACCATCAACATATTTGTAAACGCTTGGATCCAGGAAACTTTTATTAACAATGCCATAACACGAACTGCTCAACATTTCAGTAGGCTAGATGTAATATCAATCATGATATTAACACTCTAACCAGGTCCACAAGTACGCAATTGGTAAAATAGCCAAACAGTTATAGCCAAATCTGTTCACACTCATCCAAAAAGGAGCTGATGTGATGTTTCATGGGCTATTGCTTGCTGCATTCTTTTCCCACAGGGTAATGGTGTAAGTCGCTTTGGATGAAAGGATCCAAATGCATAAATGTAAAAGTTTGTATTTTACTCTCATAAATCTACGTTTACAGATTTTGATCTGGTATTATTTAATACGTTAGTGTGCACGGGATCATATACGTTTTCAACTCTGTTCACACGCAAACTAGGCTGTTACTTTCTTTCAAACAAGATGGTAGCAATTATTTTGAGCAGCCCCATGAATTTAGGAGACACCAAGTTTGTTGGATTATAGCATTCTCAAAAAACAAGGTTTGTATCCCAGAGAATAGCTAAAGTTAGCCTAGCCTATAGGCTAATATTGCCCAAGTCCTTTTTAGAAATCAACAAGTGCCTGTAATGCTACATTTAGGCTACATGTTGTCTATGCAGGCTTTGGGAGAGAGCGGACAGGTCGTAAAAAAATCGGGCATAAGATGTAAAGAAAAGCTCTCTCAGTAGTGAGGCTAATACGCTATAAATGCAATCTTATACGCTGAGTTAATGCTGGAAAACATGTTTATGAGGAGATGACGTTTAACAGTCTTGCAATTTTGCGTTAGTTGCATTCCATCACCAGTCTCCTTAACTACCTCTCTCATCGCCGTTATCTCTTTCTTTTTTACTTCTTTTTATTTTAAATATTTGCTCCTAAAGGCAACAGTTTTAACTTTGACTTTCCACAGAGCTTTTTTTTTAATTTAGCTTGTTCTGTCAAAAATTGTTTGGTCTCATGGAAAACTCAAATAGGATAGCCTATAGATGAATAAAAAATAAAATGTTACACTAAACCACAGGCACAATAAATCATGCGTATTGGTCAAATATAGCCTGCCTGGCTTTAAATGTCCCAAGACTGACAAACTACTTTCCTTCGTCATTTTTATCCTTTTAAATCTATTTATTTTATTTTATTTTATTTTATTTTTTTTTTCATTTTACTTTATTAATATTCAAAATTACATTGTTAACAATTGACTCAAGAAGACAAATAATCAGTTAGCCTACAATTGCCGTAGATTTCACAATTTGGTAGGCCTTTTTGTTTATATTATCACTTATCAGTTAATATGATTCGGCCAACATTATTTTGGCCTTCAGGTGCAATACCAGAACTGGAATATTCTGTATGTTGTTCTTCGGGATTCATGTATATTTTAAATAATTTTTATAGGCTAGCTCTAATCCAGATTCACGTCGCTATAGCATTGCAAATAGGCTATAATGTTTGTAATAACGTCCCTGAAAAATAAATTGCCTAATAAAAAAATACATTTACAAAAAAATATTCACCTTACTGTAATATTACTTTAATATAACTTTATGCATAGTAAGATTGCTAATTTAAATAAAAGCATTTGGCCTTTTGTTTGATGTTTACAGAAAGTCTGACTAGTTAACACATAATTAAATTTCATGTGTAATCCTAGAATAGCCTATTGATCGGAAATACATAGGCCTAATCGGCGTTGTGTGTCTAATCGGCGTTGTGTGTATCCCTTTATAAAGTATTCGAGAGAAGGAGTTCCTCTAATGGCAAAATACTTTTTTTCTTTTTAATCAGGCTATAGATATCTACTATATACAGGTATAGGTTTCTTCAATGGCACATTCCTGGTTGACAAGGTTTCTTCAATGACAAATCAGGTCGCAACCAGGGCGTCGTGTCAATTGCCTGGTCATTTCTCGTGCCATTTATACGCCAAAAACAGTTTTTGCGTATATATGGTACGCGTTTTCGCGTGCATATAATACGCACTTTATGGCGTGTAATACGCACGAACTCCCCACCCCCTCCCCCCTAAACCTACCCCACGGTTCTTTAGTGCGTAGCATATGCACGCAAAAAACATTTTTGGCGTATAAATGCCACGAGAAATGACATTCGTGGTATAGATACGCATTTTCATGAGTTTTCACACATTAGACATAAGGTCTAGGAAACATCCTTACTAGTTTGGTACACTGTTACTTTTAATTTAGGTGGCTGAACACAATTTTAACTAAACTCCAGCTGCATACCTCATTGTAGCCTACTCCACATGGCGCATAGAAGTAGTAGAGCCAAAAGGTGAACTGAGCTTCTAACGCAGAAATTGCACCCATTCATTCCCTGGTCGCAATAACTGAAAAGTTTTAAGCACAGGTTGTTCCAGAATCAATGCTAAAAGACACAAGGTGGCCTTGCAACGCATTGAAAAGGTGTGAGACTATGTGTGTAATAGCTTAACCATATTTTGGGGGACAGATGTACCCAGAATTGAGCGCGCATGTGGTCCGGGTAGGCCAGTGTTCCAGAGGCATACGTTGTGGGGACTAAACCAGAATTATAAAACCTGACATTTTTGGAAGTTATGGTGTGTGTGTGTTTGTGTGCTGGTTGGTTGCTTTGCTACCTAAACGACATCGAAAATAATAGCGACTGTGTGAGAGCATGAATGAAACTATTCTATTGTGCACACAACTCTTAGTGTAGTGTAGTGCTCGCAATAGTCATTGACGCCATCTAGTGTACGAATGAGTAGTTGTAGAGAGGCTGCTTGACTGAAACAGGCTAGTTGTTTTAGGTTACAGTTAAACGAGTAATTATTATAATAAAAACGAAACGACTTTTGAGAATATGTGAGAATGTAATGACGCACATAAAACAGAAGAGTGAATTAGTAAAATATATATAAAAGGGATTCTTCTACAACCACAAAAGTGCCAAGCAAACATTGTGAGGGAAAGATAAGACGGTTATTTCCATTCACTCGAATAAGTGTTGGGCATCCAGAAAGGGACTGACCGACCAACACAAGCCTTGTCTAAATATGCCAGTCTAAAACCTTTGGGGAGAATAGAGTCTGTTTTCAGACAAGAAAAACCGCAACACCAACTTAACAGGATCCATTTGAGCTTATTTCATATTTTTAAGAAGACTTATAATATCAGGCTACTGAAATATGGCTGCTCAACAAAGTGATAGTCAACCTGCCCTCTTTGGAGATAATGACCTGGAACACACTGAATGATTATGATTTTAATTACAAAACAAAGGACAATTTTTTTTCATTAGATCATTAGATTTTTTTCTTTAGCCACAAATACATGTCATTATCCTCCCTGTTCTTCAGTTGATGGAAAGGGGAATGTATTTATTCGTTCATGTCAAAGTACATTTAAAGCAGATTTACCCAGAAATGCCATAATATCAATCACCTTCAAAGGGATAGTTCACCCCAAAATTACAATTCTGTCATCATTTAATCATCCTCCAGTTGTTCCAGTTGTTCAGCTGTTTGATTACTGACATTCTTCACAATGATTTATTGTGTGTTCAGCAGAAAAAAGGAAATTCATATAGGTTTGGAACAACTTGACGGTGAGTAAATTATGACAGAATTTTCATTTTTGGCTGAGCTGTCGCTTTAATGAATCTCAGGGAGGCCTGGGAGACCCATCAGAGGTTTTAACGGGGTGTTCGCGACACCTAGAGATTCAGCGGCAGTACTACAAGGGGTTCAGCAATTTATAGTTTATGCTATATATGTATACAATGCGATATAAATATAAAAAGCTAAAGAATATTAAACAATAATAGTTAAAGTATATGACTGATTTGATGACTATTATAACTTTCTGTTGTTTTGCTATTAAAACTAGCCTTATACCCCCTACTGGTTGTACAACGAGGTGGGTTTTTAACAATGATAGAAAACGTCGTGGATATTATGCTATTTAAAATTCTGTATGATTCTTTCTTTTTTTAGATAAATAAAATGTTAGAAATAATAATAATAAAAAATCAGTCATAAATAATCATTAATCATGAAAAAAACGATACAATATGTATTTTAACCATTCCCCATGTACCATATATGGGAATTTATTTATTTTATTTTATTATTATTATTTTTTTTTACATTTAGCATTTTGACTTTGACTGTGGTTCTCATGCCAACGGTCCTGACATCATATTTACATTTATATTTAAATAGAAACATATTTGGATATACAGTAAGTTTAGCATGTGTAGAATGGATATGTGTCACCCAATGTATCATGAGAAATACAGCGCATATAGAAACATTTGCTAATTGTTTTGTCGTAGCTACACAACATTACTATGGAAGATGGCTCCCTACCTGGGGCCTCTGACCCTAATACATAAATGCATAAAAAGTGGATAATATATACGGGCACATTTACACATAAACTGCATACCACTGAACCGCAACTTTTAGATGGCATTTTATTTGTATATCATGAACTCACTGGATAGTTGGATGTCATAGGTCAGGGATGGACAACTTCAGTCCTGGAGGGAGGATCAGAATCAGAATGAGCTTTATTTTCAAGTATGCTTATACAAGGATTTTGTCTTTGTGACAGAAGCTTCCAGTGCACAGACAGCGACAAGACATAATAAAAAGAAATATTAAAAAAAATATACAAAATATACAGTATATGCACAGGTGCATATATATATGCATAGTTATTCAATATTTATTTATAATTTATTTTTAATCTTGAAGACCTTGATTAATTAGCTTGTTCAGGTGTGTTTTATAATATTAGGGTTGGAGCTAAACAAAGGCAGTAAACGATATATCCGTGCTGCCTTCAAAAATCAGTCAGATGAAGGTATCTCAGTAGACAGGAACCAGATGTGACACGATCATAGGATTCGGATGTGTGCTGTTCTAAGATGCAGCCATTTATCGCTTTGGGGAGCGAAGAGCATGCAGGCCACCGTTCTGAATGGCTAAAGTGCAGCTTCCACCTCCCAGTTTTACACTCCAGAGTACTGGCAAAATGGTGAACCTCAATCCTTGTCTTTGCCAGCCATATAGGGAATCAGTGTGTAGTACACATCTGAAAAGAGCTTATTAAGGATGATTACAGGCAGGTGCTTGTGAACATTTGGAACTAAATTAAAGATGGCAGGATCTTGGTTTTTGCCACCCCATGTTCTAAAGCTTTTCTAGAGTTAGGACCCTAACAGAAGCTTTCTCCTGCATCCACGTACCCAAGATAAAGCTCCGCCCCTTATAATGACAAAACAGAGTAGTCTTGGTCTTGGTCTGTTTTTCTTACATAACAGTGGATAAATAACATGAGCAGGATGATTTTTGTTTTTAATTTAAACCTAAACATAGGGTTAGTGAATTAGGACTAACTCAAGTATAAAACAAACATACATACATACATACATACAAATAAATAATTCTGGCATTTAGAGACCCATTCCTTAAGTAATGTGCACCTTATTTACTCATTCCCTTTTAAGGATCATCAGCATTTACATGTATAATAACATAATATGCCTATTATATCTACAATAAAGTCTCTATATATATATATATATATACATATATATATATATATGTATATATATATATATACATATATATATATATATATATATATATATATATATATATATATATATATATATATATATATATATATATATATATATATAGCTTGATGTGGATTTCTTAGCAAATGTGAAAAAAGGTTTTCATATTTGATTGCATATTTGGCCAGTAGGTGGCCTAAGTGACTACTGAAAGTTACCTCTAAACAGCCTTGGCCAAAAGTTAAGGCACTGACACACATTGTATTTTGCAAAGTTTGCTGCTTCAGTTGTTGTGTTTTTGATTTACATTGTTTCTAGATGTGCCCAAAAAGGCACAACATCACTTTCATAGACCTTTAACTTGACTCTTCCAAGCTGTCTTAAACCATTTTCAAGAAACTGCTTACTAATAGCCTACTTATTTTTCTATGTATCAACATAGAAAACAATAATAAAATAAATGTAATAATAAAAACCTGCTATATGTGTTTGTTGCCCTATTCTTGTTTTGATTGTTTCTATTAATCTCCTCATTTGTAAGTCGCTTTGGATAAAAGAATCTGCTAAACGATTAAATGTAGATTCATTCTAATCTGAATGAATGTAGTGGTTTGGGCCCTGGTATAATATTACCTGCTAACATCAATTCACTAATCATTTCATTCGGCCCATAGGAAGTGTGAACAAGTTAGTCACGTAAAATCACTCTATCATTCTGATTGGATTATAAGAGCAGACTCGTTGCTATAAAAAGAGGGAAGAAGTGCATCCTGTCAGTGTGTTTTTGTGTTAGCAATGGTTAACTCCAAAGAAACACATGCAGCCATCATCACTTTGCATCAAAATGGCCTCACATGCAAAGAATATTGCGTTTGAAGGTGTCTAAGGCCTGCGAGTGCAGAAATTATTTTCTCAGATGAAGCTCTCTTCCGACTGTTTGGGACATCTGGAAAATGCATTTCCCGAAGAAGAAAAGGTGAACGCTACAATGAGTCCTGTGTTGTGCCAACAGTGAAGACCATCCATGTGTGGGGTTGCTTTTCAAGGGAGTGGACTCTCTAACAATTCTGCCCAAAATCAATGTCGGGAATAAACATTGGTTTCAAAACATCCTGCAAGAGCAACTTCTCCCAATGATCCAGCAACAACTTGGTGATGATTTGTACATTTTCCAGCATGATGGAGCACCACGTCACAAGGTGATAGTGATAGTGACGTGGCTTGGAGATCATTACATTATAATTTTGGATCTGTGGCAACCCAGATCTCAAGGCGAGTGGACAAGAAGCTCACAAATTGTGATTAACACAAGTACTAATGAGCCAAAAATAGATCTCCATCAGTCAGGTTTTGTCCCAGAATCTGAAGGCTATGAAGAAGAAAGATCAACATTGCAAATATTGAATTTTGTATATATTGAATGGCAATAAAAGCCTATAACTTCAAAATGTTGATCATTGTCCTGTACACCATGAATATACAAATACTGAACCAGCAAGCTTTGTGAAACACAAAATTTATGTCACTGCCAATAGCTTACTTTTGGCCATGGCCGTAGAAGTAAATACTTAGACTATGTAAGAAATTAATGTGTTCATATTTTTATATATTACTTAATTATAATATTAATACTAGAAAATTAGATGGATGTATATCTAAAAAAACTCTAATAACTGATGCATAGATGTTTTACCTGCCTGTTTTTCTTTCTTCCTGTTAGTACCCAAAAATGGAACAACTTGAGGGATTCAAATGATTAAATGATGACAGATTTTTCATTTTTGGATGAACTATCCCTTTAAATAACTTTTTAAATAGTGTCACTGAACATTGAAAGGCAATGCTGCAAGAGGAGACACTGCTATGAAATCATTTAAAGCCCTGCAGGGAATCCAAGAAATGCTCCTGTTAAGAGTGTGTTTTCGCTGTCCATTATTAGAATGGTTCGCCATCTCAGGCACTTACCCTGTATTTAACTTAAAAGGTTGCACTCCAGCTAAGCCCATTCGATTTTTACAGACAGACCGTAGAAAGTCCGGGTATCAGTGATGAAAAATTAACAAGGAAGTCCGGATTCCATTACATTCCGAGCCGTCTGACTCTGTGATCTAGCACAAATGGAAACCCAGTTCAGTGTACAACATCATTTGACTTACATGTGATTAATTATTGATGTGTTCACAGTGTGCTTATTCTGCATGATCTCCTGGTGAGAGAGAGAGGAGAGAGGCACAACTATAGCTAAACAGCTATAGCTGAACACATTAAACAACTTAACTGCAACAACACCAACAAAGAGACGTTTTTACCATGTTTGAACCCTATGGTTTGAACTCAAACTTCAATTCAAATAACTGATTTGAAATTCAAATATTTTTGGATTACACTTTATTTTAAGATGTATTTGTTACAGTAGATTATACTGTAGAACATTGAAGTATTAGTACACGGCTCTGTGAATACTTGATTCTGATTGGTCAATCGTGCCATCAAGAAAACAGCTGAAAACAGATATGACAATGACTAATTAATACCTAGGTAATGTTTTTTATTTATTAGAACAAAACTGTGTGGTCCAATATATGTAAAATACAAAGTGATTTTCAGGCTCAGTGCCACACCATCTAGGCTATTTTAGGCACTGTGGGCATTGCAGAGGTTTTTTAAATCGTACTTAATATTTTTTTCTAAACAAGTATTTATTTTCAGTTGAATTTTCTGATTTCCCACGCCCTCATATGCCCCCATATTTCAACTCAATATGTTAATATGTCATGTCTAATTACTTACTTATGTGGCAAGTAGCATGTAATAAGCGGGATAATGTGTTAACGCTACATATCACATAACATTGTAGGGTTATTATTATTATTAGGGTTCGGCGTATGACGTTCATACGGAGGAAAGGTAACTTCCCCTTTCTCTGCTTTGCCGCCCAGAGAATTTTGTCTCGCCCATGAGAAAACGAGCTAGGAAGGACAAACGCACGAGCGCGATTTGAGTTTTTCCTCGATCGATATCATGGCTTGCAAATGAGCGAAGCTTGGCAGTTGATCAGTGTTCGGATGTACAAATGAACACAACAAGTATTTTAAGTTTCTTCATTCGAGCCTCTTGGGTTCATTTTATTTTCTCTGGAAATGCGCCGGCACAACTTCCCAAAGTCTTGTATGGTTCAAACATTTTACAGACCACTGTTTCCTCAACTTTTGCCAATACAGAGCTAGCTTCGATGAACATCTGAAAATAAATTGATCAAGCGTCCAAGCAACAATTTTCTGATGTGTAGCCTAGCCTAATTGTTCAAGTTCAGAGAGGTGATCTTTCTCTCAAAATCGTTCAATACTGTCTATGCGAAAGTATTAATAGTCTTATTTAAATATGTGAACAAATGATATACTTCATCAAAGAACAGTCTTTCCACACAGTGCAAGTTTATCTGGACAATCAGCCCGTTCTCATCCCAAGGTGACAATGTGTATTCATCCAGCGCACATGGCACCATTTAGCGTCCAACCTCCTGGTCTAACCCTAACCCTACCCCAGACCTAAACCTACCCATAACCGGAGCATGTTATATTGATGCTAAAGGGTGCCATGTGCGTTGGATGCATACGGTATGCATTGTCAAAAGCGTCACTATGATGCCCTAGGATGAGAATGCATTGATACAACTCGTTATGAAATCAATGACGCATGCAACAACGCTCTTGCTGTATGTACATCAATGTGTTTGCATTGGTGAAAGCATTAAAGAGTGTGCAAAAACTGCATGACAAGTTCTTCATTCTTCAAGTTCTGTTCAATCAACAGACTGTCATCTGCTTCCTCAATGCTCATCACGGCAACATTTTATGTGATAGGAATATATCTAAATACTTTAAAAACTTCTCACGTTTCAGTTAATCTCGATGGCTGTAGTAGTAAAAATGTATAATAGCTGTAGTAAACGTATTCAAGTGAGTTTCACATGCAATACGTATCTATTTCATATGTCAGCCAATCACAGCAGTGGCCGGTTCCACTGAATTTCACAGCAGACACGCCCCTTCAAACACAGCGTTCAAATCAGAGGCTAAAATCAGGCTAGGAAAATGCCTTTTATTTCTAAATTATGACTATTTTTGATCTATAAAACATACTAACATTATAAGGGCAACCCAGGAAACATAAAATAATAAAATAACCCCCTGTTATGTGACCTTTAAAAGAGGGACTATAACACATGCAACAACAAATTGGCTAACAAGAATTGAATAAAATGAACATTTATAATGGTAACCATTAGAACTTTTTCTGTCTCTAAAAGTGAAATTTTATCCATATTTTAAAGCTTTATATTATGCTTCTACATTTTGCTCCTCTCATCCTTTTTTGACTCCACAGATTAAACTTAATGTCTCATCTTATTTTCTACTATCTTTCCTCATTTGTATTTACTAAAAAAGTAGATTATACATGTCAACTATAAATGTCAATTTATTCATTTGAGTGTAATTAGTACTGAAGGTTAAAGATCATCCACTGCACTTGAATCCCACTTTATAACACATTCAGCCCTCAAAAAGGAACCCTCACAATTATAATATTTGTTTACGTTTAGTGAACAACCTTATAATTTAGAAAATAAAATCTTATATCGGAGGATTTTCTATCTTTAACTACGAGGGAGTCCTCCTTTGAGCTGTGGCCGCACCCACCAATGTCATATTACATCAACCAAAACTATTTTATAATTTAAAGAAATAGTGTCCCTTAATTAAAAACATTTGCCATGATCTGAAAGTGTAAACACATTGAGCACAGTACAATATAACTAAAACTGCCCACTTTACCTGATGGTCCACTTTGCTTGAACTCACCTTGTTAGTCGCAATTTTATGTTCGTGTGGACTGGACACCTGCAATGTATCCTTTTCCATTAATGTGTGTTTTCTATCACAGCTTCACATTTCTCCACAAGATGGCGTAACACGCATACGAGATCGACAAATATGCTGTGCTAGACGCGCTTGAAAGTTCTGTCCTCTTGAACACAGTTGAGATTAGATTTGGTTGGTGACTGCATGCACACCTTTATCGTGTAGATAATTCTCCATTCAACCGTTTCTGTAATTCAGACAACATTTAACTAAACTATGCAACACTTAGGCCTACATTTTACACGTTTTATAGCAATTATAGAAAATAAGCTCTGTAAGTAGCAAGATAAATTATTAAATATTAAAGTAGGCCTATTCAACTATATTCGGATGTAGGCCTACTAAAATCTACAAGGGTATGTAAAATGAGTCCTTGCTCTCTTTCTCAAATTGCCTAATTTGAGTCTTGCATCTTCTCTAGCTTTTGCACTAAAGAGAAAGATTTGAATTAGGCCTGTCTATTTTTTTCTCTGTCTGGAGCATGAATGTGAGTAAAAACGCCAGTTGTAGTTCATCTAAATGATTTGCAAGCAAGACACAAGGAGCTAACGTGACATCTGTTTAAATGCTTTCATGCTAATACACTCCTCTAGAATAGCGTCTTTGTTCAGTGCGTCAAAGATTATTTACAGAATGAGTCAATTGCTAAATGGTTTGATGATTGTTGCAGCGGAATCGCCGTAGGAGGCAGTTTAGTACTCTTGGAGGCTGTGGGGTCGAGCTCTGGCGCGCAGCGGGGCTCCAGTAGGAGCGCGTTAATTGAGGAGGCAGAGCCGAGGCGGGCCAGTGGAGCACGAGAGCGCGAAGAGATGGGGCAGGGCAAGGTTCTTTGTTAGAATAAATGTAGGCCTAGCCTAAAATATTTAGACCGAAAATCTTTCTCTCTCTCTTCCTATTCCCTTTCTCTCTCTCGAAAATATATTTCAAAGTCTCTTGGCCTCAGCTAAATTTACACTCACATTTTTACTACTCTACCATTGTTGTTATTGTGGATAGCCAATCTATTTTTATCTGGTAGGCTATAGGGCCTATCTGATCGATTTTGTTTTTATATGCACCTATTTGTAAATTGCCCATGCTTCATCAAATCACAGAATGCTTTGCCTGTTATTATTGTGGTTAAGGTCGCATTAATTATTATTATTATTATTATTATTATTATAAGCGTATGTTGTTGTTTTAGTGCAATGGGATGACTACTGATGGCACAACGCAAAGTGAAGGCTACTGTCTTAAGAGAATAGTTTATGGTAGGCTATATTTGAACTTATAAAACGGTTCGTTCCAAACCTTGATTCTGATTGGTCAATAGCTGTGCTTTATTCATGATAAAACACTGCTATGATTGCTTCACCTTACGGTTCCAATTATCACTGAGCTTTCATGAATATTACACATTGGAACGCTGTTGGTTGTTCACGGTAAGGGGACTATTTTTATAGCGGAAGGAAGGCATTTAGTGATTTTACTTCATGAAAGTTGCACTAATAAGATTTTTTTTACTTTAATATTTTTATTATGTGGTAACCGTTTTATAAAAGCAATAAGGTACTTCAGTCAAGTGCTGTATTGTGAATAAGTAACGGTACTTATTCACGATACAGCACAGCCTTATCATAGCCTACCTTATTGCTTACATAACATTAAAAATGAATAGTTTTTTTAGCCTACTGCATTCAGCTGCAGCCATGTGTACCATGATACCAATTTGAAGAAGAAAAAAAAACACATGCATAAAATGTGTATTTTGTTTGATTTTTTTTACATTCAATGTACTGATATGCCTATCAGTTGAGCTACTTAGTAGTTTGAATGCTCTCAGTAGCATATGTTGTCTCCGTTCAATTTACGACGCATGTCTGCTTGCTTAACACCCAACCACCCACATGTGAGAATGGTGATTGATTCGAGAAATACTCTAGTTTTTATACTTCTGTAACCTTACAAGTGGTTGTGGTGAAACAAAATCTGAATAGTTCTACTTTTTCCATAGTTCGTAAGATCTCATCCGAATTAACCTTCAAACGGGCTCTTACACTCTGATCTTACTGCTGATCCTGTATCATAGCCTCTTGTGACCTCTAAATTACTCTGTAATAGAATTACAGTTTTAATCCTGCTTGCCAAAACGCCTCATCACAGGCTGCTGGGACGAGAACAACACTCGCAGAATTCCTTTAAATGATTTATGACTTTTTATTTATTAATTGACTTTAGCCTACTGAATGAAAGTCATATAGGGCTAATTCGTTTACTTTGTCTTATCAAAAAAAAAAAATATAATAATAATAATAAAATCTGTGGCTGTCTCTGCAAAGCCAAGTAGCTTAGTTCTGCCACGTGAAGTAGCCGCTAAATGGCATTTAGTTCTTGCCCTTATTTCAGTTTTCTGGACCGGAAAAGGAAAGACGCGAGCAGCTGACCTAAATAAAATAAATAAATAAATAAAAAAACCTATAGAATTGATCCAAAGGACCCAACAATATATTGGGTAAAATATAATAATGAAATGATGTAACATTACCCTTGAGATCAAGGAGTTCTATTGACGAATAATTTAAAATATGTCAGTCCTCCAACGTGTCACATATTTATCTAGGCCTATGTATGATCTGAAAATAGGCTATGAATAGACCTACTTTTTGGATTGAATTATATCCCAAAAATTTGATAAAATAAACAATATGTCAGACCAGAAACTGTGTATAAAATGAAATGTTTATGTTTTTTAGACATTTATCGGTTCGGTCATTGTCCTTTACTCTTCCGCCTAATGCACATCTTGCCACAGTCGCGATCGCCTCACAGTGCGGATTCTAGCTCCACATACCTTGTCCTGTGCTTATTTGTGAGAAGGGGACTGTTTGGGAGGGGAAAGGCCCAGTCTTGCCAAGAGTGGTTGCACCTGACAGGCTATGCCGAGGTTCCACGCTTTCAATCCGGGTTAGAGGGAACTGACGCTCATTCAGAACTGCATGAATACACACGAATAGAAAAGTTGTGTTCAGTTAGCCGATGAAATCAGAGAAAAAACAGGGCTGTACAATCTTTTCTTATTGCCGTCTGCGGTCCAATTGCATTCATTTGTCTCTGTGCGTCTAAGGTTATGGGAACAGGACAAAAAAAATCTATTCTGCCTTTTTGACACCCTCGCCATAGGGATAATACACATAGGCACTGGATGTGTATGAAAATGTTATGTAGCCTATTGTTGCTCCAGTTATCACACACACACACGCATATGTATATGTGTGTGTGTTAATTATTCATCTTATGGTTAACAAGAGTTTAAGGGCCCGTGAACTCTTTGCAACTCTGCGAAAAGCATCGTTTGTAACAAAAGAATTGGGGCGACAAGTAGCCTAGTTTGTTCAAAGATATTTTAGTGTCAAAATATCAATTTTTTAGCGATGTCTTTATGATAGCTAAAAAGTCAATATAAGCGATTCTCGTAATTAATTTCTTCCTTCACACTCAAATTATTAGTTTACCACCAAGTTTTTACCTGTTTATCAAATAGCAGTCTCTTGTATTGATAGCCAGTTTAAAAGAAAACTGCTCGTCTCTTAACCAATTTTTCAGTCCTTAACATGTTGAAGACTTCGGCCAATAAATTAATGTAGTCTGAGAGGATGATAAAGATCAGTGTAAAGTAAGTAGAGTGCTCCATCGGCCATTGATTGTCCATATCTGTTTTCTGCAAATGAAAAGAAGTAAAACGTATCCAAGTCTCTCGCGATCAACTACCAATGAATACAAATCAAATGCTTATTTATTTTAGCGCATTTATGTCATCAAGTGTCGTTAGGAGATATGAGTAGGATATTTCCTAATAGCATCGTTCATATTTAGACTTGAGAGGACTTACAATACATAGGCAAATACTACATAATTACGAACGTGAGTGAAATAATAAACATAATGCCTTATTTAGCATTGTGGGAGATAATATCTGCCGTAAAACGGACAGAAGGGAATCAGAGAAGGAGGGATAGATGATACGGGACAAAATAGTAAAGACAATGATAAATCCGTTTATGGTTAAGAAGCGAGTCATTAAAATAATTAGTTCGTGATACAAATGGCTCCTGCTCAGTAACGTTTGTTTTTGTCTTCGGTGCATTGACGAATTCGACAAAGTAATGCGTTCATGAAGTAGGCCTAGGTATATATTTTTTCACATGTACAAGCACTTTCTTATGGTTTAGTAAAGTTATTCTCTATTTGGAATAATATTTATTAGGGCTATATAATATAGTAACGGCAATAAACTGGTTGTGTTTGTTAAATTGCGCTGTAAAAATTCTGGAGCAAACTAACTAAACTTCTAAATTGAGTGCTCTGTGTGGTTTTCCCTGTGTTAGCTCGCCCAAAGGTAGCTTTTTCCTTGCTCAATTTGGAATGAAAAGCCGTTTCGTTGACAATGGGACGCTGGTCCATGGGAGGAGTCCTCCATGATTAGTCAATGTAATGGTGTACACTTAATTTTTACATTGTTTACATTAGCCACTGTCTTTTAACAAAAAGAAAGACGAATGTTCAACGTGTCACAGTGAATTGTTTGTTTTAAAAAGTTCCTATACTACAATTTATGTAAGGTTGAAGAATTGTTTTGCACACTACACAAGTGATAAACTTATTTCATGCTCTCCGTAAACTGGAGAGATATTAGTTTTTTTGTTGCTGTTGTAGGCTATAGAAAATGACTTGTGGAAATGACACACATAATGCAGTTTTATAACAAAATGGAATACTGTATTTTCAGTTTAGAAACGTATACATTAACAGAAGCACGCAAGAAAGTAACATTGAATTATAAGCGCTGGACTGGAAACATGAAATAGACTTGGTCAGTCGAGGATGATATCCAATATTTTGTCTTTTGCATTAATCTCGACTGATAATTCATGGTCACTTAGAGTTCTTTTCATGGCATAAAACAGAGAACAAAACGCCTAGAGCACTTACGTTTTGACGAATAGTTTATGTAGGGACACCAAGCCAAGAAAAGTGAACAGGGATAGAAAAGAGAATGGGTAGTATAGCAATATCATTTACAGACTTATTTCTACACATATATTACAGACTGGAGAATGATCGCATTATTTAAGATATACATAATTCAATATAAAATCTCCAAATAAAAATAAAAATCTGATACAGTCATAAGCGATTCAGTTCCACATTTGACCAGTACCCCACATAGGCAGTGACAGAAAGTGTAGTAAAAAGGTGCTTACGACTCAAATGATTGTCTGATGAACATAAAGGAAAAGAGGATTGCATCCTGGCTGCTCGTCGTCGCTCGGACTAAAAACAGATAAAAAGGCGATGGACACCGGTTTCTGGTAATTCCCTCTTCACGGTGGTCCTGGTAGACATAATAAACGTGGGGCATTTCCCCATATACAAAAAAAAAAATCAAAGAAAAAATATATATTTAGTTATATATATATCAGTGCAAGTGATGGGGTGGGGGAAAGGTGTGGGGTCCATTGAAAGCGCTTGAAAAACACGTGCTTTTATGTTTTTTTCTTTTTATAATAGTAATATCAATTGGTCCTTTCTCATCTTCCCCGATAATTAATAGAGTTTATTCAGGTCCATTCTCCCTGTATATATTTCTCTGCTTGCGCATCATACGTCGCATTCCGAGTCACTTGATGTTACTGAAAATCGAGCGTGCCCATGGATCAGCTCGCTATGCTCATACTGGAGACACTGGTCGTTGGATTGCGCTGCAGTCGATGGCGACTCCGCAGAACTGCGTGGAGTGCAGCCGGATTCCGAAGGGACCGCATGCCATTCTGCCCTATTCCCTTGATGCTGGAGCCTATAGCAGAAAAGTGAAAGAATGGAATGCCATTAGAATAGAAAAGTTGTAGGCCATTTGTTTCACTGAAAATGCGCCTCAATTTGCATTTAATTATTATGCTATATAGGCCTATTAAACATTTGAAAAACGAATAAAAAAATATAACTCAACTCTAAACATTTTGCTTGATCAAGTGGATGCTATAGCTATACCAATTACATAAAGCCCTGCTACAATGATTAAGTCTACATACCAAAAGCATATTTGATAATCTTTCCTCGAGATTTGATTGACTTCTCAGGATATTTGAATCTTGTAATGATACAATTAAGTATTGTTTTCATTTGCATGTTTATACGTTAAAATTAGCTGATGTCAGTTAAAGATGTGTCATAGTTCTTGCTTGTCGAGATGTGTGGCTCACCCAGTCAAGTGCAATTTGTAGATGTATATCTAAATAATATAAATCAGTTACACCAGTCAAAGTGTGGGACTTAGTTTCTGCTGCTTTTTTCATTCTGAAGACTCATAGTATCTTATTATTTAGCTTTTAGGAAAAAAAATAATTCTACTTAGTGTGAATCATTTGAAATAAACTCACTTTAACTAATTTACACCATGTTGGGTGTAACAGTAATTACGAAGTACATTGGCGAGTCGAGTTGTAGCCTGAATTATTTGCACAGTAATGTTTTATTTATCAATGTTGTGTTTACGCAGGGTTACAAATGTTTGTATTTACAATCACATGTTGTAAAACGTGCTTGTGTTTAAATAATATTTGATAAACCTACTCTTTATAGTATTTGCATTACTTTGGGCATTTACTTTTCCATATTTTGATATTGCAATATTGTTTTTGTTTTCTCCAATTAAGCTTTATTATCCATATGTGTATTGTTAACTTTATATTGTTAGCATCTAAAATTTTAAATTATTATCAATGTTTTTATTTAACAAGATTTAAATATTTGAATGTGTTAAACGACAAAAAAATACCATTTTGTAACAGTGTAAGCACTGCACAACACACTAGCTTTGATGTGGGAGCACATACACATTTAATTATGATATGTTATTTTAACTATTTCAGTTTTCATTGATGAATCAAAGAGGAGAAAAATTCTATTGCCTTTTCACACTTTAATAAACATGATCACATGTCATTTGATCTATTTGCTATTATGCTCTGGTTAAAATTTAACATTTTGCACATGGCACAAATAAAATGTCGTCTCTCGCTGTCTTATTTTTTTGTATGTCTCTAAATTTATTTGATTCTGTTTTTATACTTAGACAATACATTGTGTTCACATATTTCACAAACAGTTAATTTATGAAAATATAATACGAATATTACAAAAGAACATTTCCATTGAAAGGTAAACACATATAACGTGACTGACCTGTTTTTTGCTGCCGCTGCCCTGTCTCGTTGTCTCCTGGTTTTTAAACCAATTTCCGACCTGTGTAGGAGCTGAGTCCAGTGGCTTGAGCCAGTTCCCTTTTCTTGCTTGGGTTTGGGTAGGGGTCCTGAAGGTACCACTCCCGCAACAGACTCCGCGTTCGCTCTTTGAAACAATGCGTCTTCTGCTCGCCGTCCCAGATGGTTCTAGGCAAGGGAAACTTCTTTCGCACCCTGTACTTATCAACCGGTCCTAGGGGACGCCCGCGTAGTTTCTCGGCCTCCTGATAGTGAGCCTCTAGCCACATTGCTTGTAATTTACCATGCGAGTCCTTGGTAAACTTGTGGTTCTCCAAAATGTGGTAGAGATCACGAGAATTGCCCGTGCTGGAAGGCAACCACAGCCCGGGCACGAAGGATGGATTCATGCTTGTTGATCGCCTCGCAAGCACCCGGCGCCACTGGAAGCGACCATAGGAAGCGACCCAGCCGCTCGATGTCCCCGGTCTCCTCCAGCGTCTCGCAGACGCTCGCCACTTGCTCTGGAGAAGAAGTTTAAGGTTGGTAGCTGAAACATTGACAAGTCTTCGGGAGACCTGGAGCTGGGCGCACTGCTCGCCAACAGCAAAGGGCGATCAGCAAAGTTTGGCAGGAAGAAATGAGAGGGATAAAGCTCTAAAGGCGATCTGAAAACCATGGAAATGACCTGGGAGAGAATGAAATTTGCGAAGGAAAAAAAGACCGACGAATTCGGATTGAATGATTCAATAGCTATCGCCTAATGACACCAGCCTCATAATATCTCCCCCTAAATCCACCGTGAGTGTAGCATTGAAATATTTTGTTTCGCTTTTCTATCTGGTCTTCTTGGTGTCGTTGTAGCGTTGTCATGGCAGCCCTGCCAATCACTGTGCAAGCGTGCCAATCATTAGCCAGTACGTAGAGGCTTTCACCACTTCGGCTGCACGCACGGGGGGTTATCAGGAACTCCAATCTCAACAGCACCCTCCCTTCCCTTGACTCGTGTGAAGTCGAAGCAGAGTCTCGCCTATTTGTTGAATGGAATGAGCAATTAGAGGGTGGAATATTATTGTGATCTTAACGAGGCTCGTTAAAGTTAAGAAGATATGTAGGGAGAGAAGGCAGGGGTGGGGTTTTGGGATGACAGTCACGGACACGGGAATTTAAATGAAGCGCTAAAAACGGAACCCACGACAGGGTGCAGATAGGCTATTTCATTCTTTAGCGCATCGTATGAAGCTGGAGAGGATACGATGTTACGGCGGCTCGCTTAACCCATAGCCTAGTAGTAGCATATTAGCCTTAAAAACATGCAATCTAAAAGGATGGACATATTTGTTCGCTGTGCCTATATGCTATCACACGCCGAAAACTCCTGGATCGTTGTTGTATTTTGATCGCGTTTCGATGCTGATTCTCACACAATGACCGCCGTTTAATAGTGGACGCACATCCCTGTGGCTCCAATGATGCTTTGCACTGCTCAGAGACCAAACACTGGCCCGTTGCCCATGCATGTTGGAAAAAAGCACGTGATCATGGATAACTTATTTTTATTTTATTCAACACGTTTTTTTTAGCAGTTAGGCTATACTTATATGTTGTGTGCTAGGTTGTAAAAGCTAGAAAGACTTTTTACAAGAATGAAGGATATAATCTATAACTATGCCACGAGATTCGGCTTCCAAAGGCGTGTTGTTTTGGGTTTCATAGCTTGTGTTAAAGAGTCTGTGCTCTATAGCCTATACAGCCTATTAGTTATGCGTAGTTCGTATAAAAATGTACGTGTACAGTTGATAAAGAACAATTACCATATTGCGAGAACATAAGCCGCAGTATCCAGATTTTCTTTAATTTAGCTAATGTTGACATAATTTAATCCAATTTCCTGAATTGTTCAGGTGTTCATAACTTTCAGATACTAGCCTAAATTACATCTTATCAAAGTATACAGGTAAATTGGATATGTTTTTAAGTCCTATTCCGTTAACTTTATTAGCCACTGTCACATATTCACAATGCTCGCGTGTGTGTGAGTGTAGCAGAATGATGGGCGGGGAAGAGATCTTAATAGAAGTATTGGGTCACCTTCTGTCTCCAGGATCAAATCTGTTTGTTCTTCTGTCACAGGAAACTTAAGTGAAGTAACTCCAAGTGGCACTTGAAGTGGTCCCTCGGAAGGCTTTTTGGACTGGAAATAACCTGTGTTATTTCATTGTAGACCGTATTTTTTAAAAACCACTTGGTCAAGCATGTTTTACATTTAGAAAGGCTCTTAATTATGCCATGTGATACAGGTCCGTCTCGGCGAAAACAGTGTTTGCATAGTAGCCTACGGTTCAAATGTGATTTGGAAAGAGTACTCGCATTTAATGGAAATTGCATAAAAACAAAAAGAACGTGCCAAGTTGCCGTAAAATCACTTTGTTTAACATAGCCTTTGTTTTCATTAAGCAGGTCATTAGCATCCCAAATAACTTCATTCACCTTGTTTAATCGTCTGTTTATCCCTATAGCTTTCATTGCTCTGTACTATGCCAAAATCAGCGGGGAGCAAGGTCCTCAATACCGATGAACGTTCAGCTCTGTCTTTTTAATGCTGACAAAGACCATAAAACAAGAATGTAACAGACAGTGTATTATTTCGCAGCTGAACATTAATTATTTTAACATGTTTCTAGTTTCAGTATTTTTAAGTGAAGGGACATCGGTTGTTTGAAACTTAACACGTAATTTCGGCGTCCACATGTCTCCCTGAAAGAGCCATAGCTTTAATAAAGCTACGTGTCGTCACAGCATGCCAGAGATCACTGAGAAGAGCTCGGTCGCATGAGAAGGTAAGCAACCCATTTTTATAGCTCTCGATTCAAACTTGCTCTCACTTCTTATCACACGAAAACGTGTCCTCCCATCCTCTCACCAATGTTGGCAACTACGCGGTTAAAATGCATGAGTAATTTTGAGCATTGTGTGGTGAGTCGGGGACTTGCATGCGAGTGTTTGAGGAGGAAAGGGCACGGGACACTGCCTTCTCCGATTAAAGGTTTTATTTCATTTTAAACATTTATTCTATTTTTACATCCACTCAGGTCATCATTAAACCTTGCCAAACGGGAAATCGATCTCCATGCGACGGCTGCAGAAAGAGAATCTTCTCAGGAGCGGTGGTTTGAGTCTTTCTGTTTTTATTTTTAATCATTTTTTCTTGTCTTAAACTAACTTATGGGTTGTAAAACTTGATGTAACTTCATCGTTTTTTTAAATCCATTGCTCAATCTTCAATTATGTCACGTCTCTTTCGTCTATTATTTTCTTTCTGAGTTCTTCATTTCATTCATTTATACATTTTCTATTGCTGTTTTCTGGTGCTATACCGCAACATGCAGCTACTATCCAAAATTGACTTGATTTGAATGTGGCTATGATGTCTGTGTTGCTTGCACAAGTGCGTAGCCTACATACGTTTTAATATGACCTTTTTTAAATCTAGCTAATTGTTCTGAGACTCACCAGAGAGTTGGCCAAATTCATAAGTGTTAAGGGCTTCGTAAAAGACACCAACAGATTACCAAGCGAAGGCAATAGATTAATCAAAAAGCATCGTTCAGTAGGCTACCGCTTATATTCCAGTTTATCGCTCTTGTAGTTGTCATCCTCTGCCGGGACGTTGCTCTCCACTCCCTGAATTATGCAAGACAAGTGCAGCTTGCAGCGTTGTGGGGCCGTCGTAACGGGGCGCAAATGCCCCTTTATATTCTCAGCTCAGGGTCTTAACCTCAGCTGTATTTTGAATCCGCTTGGCTTGTTAAATGTAAGTTGTAGTACAATGGAAGCGTTTTATTACCTCTGGCAACGATGTCACACCTTGCTAGGCAAGATGCAAATTCAGGGAAAATGTTTCAGTGTGACGAATGTTTGACATTTGGAAACGGAAATTGGGTAATTTGTAATGTTATGCTGATCATAGAACTTATTTTATGAAATTATTATTAATTGATATGTTTTATCATAGTTGCATTAGCAAGTATAAATTATGTGTTGCTAGTTTGTTTAGGTAGACTATGAGTTCCTGAAACCTCGATATGTTTGATTTCATTCTTTTATTTTTATTTTTTTTTTTGCCGGGGAGAGGGAGGCGAAATGCGAGCAGCATTTTCAACAGAGATGCCCCCTCCCCTCTTTTTTTTGTGTGGTCTCATTAAGTGGGCATCCTGCTAGGTCTGCGGAGTTATACGGGAGCTGTCCAATCACTGCATTTGCACGGCTTGTTAGCGACATTTAATGAGGGTTCTCTGCACACCAAGTGAATGGCGCTTCAATGTTAGATTTACCTTGTGTCAACTCGTTACTTCTAATGAAGCCATTGGAGGTTTCGCTGGTGAATGAGAGCCGGACGCCTGGAACTGCAGGCCCTCTTTCTTCCGGTTTCTCTTAGAGCTTTGGCTTGGCCCAAATCCATTGGCTATGTGTGGTGTGGGTGGTGAGGACGAGCACTGTATTTTGGGGGGTCGAGGGGGAGTAACGGAGATATTCATATAAAATAGCTACGTTGTATCCATTCTATTGTGCTTGATAATGTTAATTTCCGGACCTTAGGATTTCATCATATCCAGTACCTGTGAGTGATAAATTATTCTAGCCCCCACCTCGCGATAAATGTATAAACCATTAGGATTATCCACTATAATCTACACATTTTTCCACAATGTTTTGATATTTAGGGATATTTTTTTGTCCAGTTGTTGCATGTGCAACAAGGCGTTTAGAGCTAATCTTGATGCAAATTCTTAATATAGTGTCTAAAACGGAATGCATTTAGTTATTTAAAATACAAGGTTACCAATAATATAGCCTAAACAATAGTGATGATGTTTATACAATGTAGGCTAGTATGATGAAGACTGGACGGAATTTTTTATTAAAATATATTCTAAATGTGCTATTTGAGTTTGAGGCATGAAAGTTAGATGCATCATGTTAATGATTTTACGAAACTTTACATTCACTGACATTAACATAATACATTAACAGAGCAAGTAAAAAAACGTTGAACTATTTTAAAACAGCGTGCAGCTAATTACACAAATTAAATGCTGGGACTGCATATTGCCTTCTGGTTCTATTAGACTCATACAATTTCTCGAATTAACGAAATAATTGTTTTAAAACATGAGAGAAACTTGATGAGATATAGATTTAATGTTGACATAAAAATTGTTTTAAGAAGTAGTCTATACGTATTCTGTGGTCATAGCCTATCAGCCTACATTTTCAAACATCCTGTTGTCTTTCACTCGGGCGGGTCTTATGGTCTTCCTTTGCGTTTTGTATTGGTAGCCCTATCAGTTGTTTTGTCAATCTTGATCAGGTGCAAAATGACACGATATAACCATTGAAGCCGCTGTCATAACGACCCGGGGCAACCCGACAATAATTCATAAACGCTGGCAATCTGTCACTTTGCGTCCACGGGGAGTTTTCTATTAGAGCTTTTAAATGGACAGAAAGTGAAACACAGGTCTGTGCCTAGTAAAACAATCCAATCTGGAGCAAATCGTCAACATGGGCAAATTATTAGCGCCTCAGTTGAGCTTCTGCTGAAAGGGCAGACCCATTCATGAATTGTGCTCAATCTCTTCGTCCATTCTCCCTCAGTCATTCATGCTATAATGATTCAATTTGGGCATGTTGGAAAAATGAGACCCAAATTTAGGTGGGAACATTTGAAGATTTTTCACTTTAACTAATTCTTAATGAGTAATTCAAGTATTTAATTTGTCGTTAAAATTAAATTTGTGTCTTTTTTCCCTCTCAACAATTTTTTTTTGGATTGGAAATGGCATCAACATCTGAAGTAGAGTGATGGATGAAAAAAAAAAAAAAAAATATATATATATATATATATATATATATATATATATATATATATATATATATATATATATATATATATATATATATATATATATATATATATATATATATAATTTATCTGGATGTAGGCCTATATGACTAATAATGTACTAAAGTGCAACTTTTGATGGAAAAGTGCAAAATGCAACCTGCCTTTCTCTGCTCCGCCTATAAACTGCTGTGTTTAACTATAAGCCTTTTCTTCGTCCTTCATTTGACAGGGAAGTCAAGAGACTGAAAAATTACACGAGTGAAACCAGCATATTTAAATAGCACAAGCCCTGCTATTGTGTCTTGACGTGTTGTTGTACCTGTTATCAGAGAATGACAGGGATTGTTGCTGGAGAATGATAAATAATAATTGCATTTCGTTTTCAACACATCAGGTGTTTTTTTCTTCTGGATTTTGACTTGAGACACATTTGAATGTTTTATGTTGAATGATATGTTTAATAAGGGTGCTCGTTCTTAATTTTTTTGTATTGGAATCATGTAATGTGTGTTCATGTATCTTACAATTAAAACATCAGTGATTAATGCTGGCTGTTAAACAATAAAAGCTAAAAACATTGGCTTATGTGTCTGCGTGACCTGTGCTAACAAACAAAATGTATCATTTGTAAAGGCTAGTGAGTTCTTTGGGAAACATTAAACTCTGCTTATGATGTCAACTGTAATTCAACTCGCTCACTCATTCACCCATTCACCCATTAAACAAACAAAAAAAATATTATTGATTGGTCAGGTTTTGGGCTGTTCTGGGACAATTCCATATAAAATGTTTCCCTTTCATTTATTTGAGCAATTTAAATATACCTTGTCAGAAGTTTTAAGTCAAGGGGAGAACGGAGTCATCATTTGTAGGCCTATGATTACTTGGCAGTGACTGAAAGTGTAGCATCTAGGACTTGTTATTCATGGGTGAAAAGCATCTGTCGAATAGAATTTCAGTCTAAAGAAGGGTTTGACCACAGAGATCAATAGAGGACGTCTGGATTGCTACAGGAGATGCAATGCGCTACATCGCTGTGACAGGTACATGGCGCTACTTTGAGGAGACGCGCGAAATATCAACAGATATCTAGTATCTAGGGGGTAATTTTGAGATTTGAGATTGAAGTAACACACAAAATAACTCTCTTAAGTTTTGGTCTGTTCCTCGCGAAAGGCGGAGTTTTTTTATTTTATGTTTTACGCAGGCTTGCAGGATAGCCTATTGAGGGAAAATACAGGATGCTATCTTTGTTATTAAACTGTTTCTCACCTATTAATGAACCTTTATATATAGCCTACATAAATGGGCCTACTTTTATTAACGTAACAAATGTCTTTCTTCATTATTTGTAGATTTTATGTGAATGTACAAAGCTTTATCCAGGGGGTTATAGTCAAACCGGACTAATTTACGACTTTTCAATTCACAATTAAATTTGATTTCCTTTGGAAAGCTGTCCATTGTACCCACTGACAATATTTACCTCGTGTTTGCAGCATCCACTTCCAGAGTTGATCGATATTAAGAGTTGACTGGGAAAAAACTCAATGTTTGCACAACATGTTGTTCTGGCGAAACACAAATGCAATTAGATGCCAGTCTAACTGTAACGTATACCACCCTTTAAGATATAGGCCTACTTGAACACAATTGTTTTTGCAGATTAACGCATATGTATTTTTAATTAGATCACTTAAATGAAATTATTAGGAGATACTCAAGCAGATGTCAAAACGTCTTAAAAATGTTTATGATTGAATGAGTCCAGTGCGCGACGCATTATCCTGTGGACAGATGAAATATTAATGACTGACAGCTGTAACCTGTAGCCATGCCTGCTCGGTCTTTCAATTGCGGAGATGGTCATCCCATCCACCGCTGAAGAATCACCTCAGACTATTTGCTCAATAACGTCTATATTGATTTATGACCTGATACCTATACAAATAGGCATACAAAGGGAGAACGAAACCCCAAATCATCTAAATAATTCTCTACATTTTTTGATTTCATGGGTTGTAGCCTAGTCTCATTTGTCAGAATAATAACAGCGTGTAAGTGATTATCGTTTAGCTTAGGCTAAAGGGTTTCTCATACTGTTATGCTCGAGACAAATATGCATGCTCGTGCATCCAGACAAGGTGAATCTGAAGGCAAAATGTCGCGCGGAGGTAATGGGAAGTTATTGGGAGGTTGTCCTACCATATTGTCCTGCAGGTCTGTGGTTCATGGCGGGGTTAAAGAAACTGTTGATATCTTTGTTTGCTCTCTCCGCCAAATCCCTTTCCTTCCTAAAAAAGGATGTGTCCTGCCCAGCAGCGCTGCGCTCACCGGCTCGCACCCCTGTTTGTTTTTATAGGTTTACAACATTGACCAAAACAGGAACACAAATAATATTGCGACGTCATAAACTGCACGGTATGGACTTGTCTTTTGTGAAAGCAAACACACGTCCTCGAACTAAAGTGAATTCTTTGTCTGGCTATTTTTGTCTGCAATAACCCAGAAAATCCTTGTACTTCTGCCTATTTCCGACTAACTTTTGTGCGAAAAATAGGCAGCCTACATTTGCTCAGTCTTCCTGCAATAGGCTATTAACCAATGAATGTACCTTTCGATAGTGAAAGTACCTTTCAAATGAAAGTATATGTGCTATTAAACGTTGATTGGGTTGTTGATAATAGGCCACACAAAACATAAATTAGCTACAGGAATAAATATCTTATCTTTTTTTAAGTATTCTGACAAATAAGTAAAAAGAGTGCTGTGAGGTTATGAATGACTGTGCACGGCTGTATAAACAAACCAAATATATATTTAAATTTACTAATTGTAGGCCTACTGCACGGTGTTTGACATATGTTAATGTAAAAATGGACTTTGAATTTCATGAATCTCTTTTAAATCATGGCAAATTATCAGTTGTAGGCTACATGTAGCTACTCCTTTTTAATTGCAGTTATCTATGTTTTCTTTGAAAGCTATATGGTTCATAACTGAGGAGCTTGCAGTGTCTTGACCCATCAGAACAATAACATTGTTTGTCAGCCTGTCACTACTCGGATGACTGAGCTGCTAGCTGTGTGTGAGTGTGAGAGTGTATGTGTGTGAGTGTTAGAGTGTATGTGAGAGGGACTGTGAGTGTATGAGATAAAGAGACAGAAGGGGAGGGAAATATTGTTATGTCCTCTGTATTCTACAACATGACTTGAGGCTCCTAGCACTTTTTAGTTCTCTCTCTCTCTCTCTCTCTCTCTCTCTCTCTCTCTCTCTCTCTCTCTCTCTCTCTCTCTCTCTCTCTCTCTCTCTCTCTCTCTCTCTCTGTGTTTGGGTTTGCATGTGTTGATATTGCCTCTATTAGCCTCATTAGATCTGTCTGCAGAGACATCACAAACAAGCTGAACATCATTGGAGCTCACATCTCTCCCCTCTCTCTCTAAGTACTGCTATCAGGTGTAACATAACAAAACCTAAAAATCCTAAATGTTGTACTGTTGTTTGTATTATTATACTGTTGTGCACTGTTTTTTGTAGAAATCTTCAGAATAATAATATGTTTACGCTGCTGGATTCCATATTTTACTAGTATTATAATATATTTATTATTCAGCAAGGACACATTTCAATTGATCAAAATGACATTAAAGACATTTCTAATGATAAAAACGTGTCCGCCAAAGAATCCTGAAAAGAAAACCCATCCACACTTTATGCATGCTAAACAGCACAACCATTTTCAATAAGAAAAAGAAGAATTGAGTGCCAAATCAGCATATTAGAATGATTTCTGAAGGATCGTGTGACACTAAAGACTGAAAAAATTATGCTGAAAAAAAAGTGCAGTGGAAGGTAACTTTTCACACTTAATAGATCCTTAAATAAAACATAGTGAGCTATTCAACCAACGGACTCAATCAAATAAATGAGGCAGGAATGTGCTACATGACTCCACTGGACGATGTGAACAATAACAAAATGTAGTGCTGTGTAATCCTGTATCTAAAGTATAAATCCTAAATGAAATTCCATAAAAGGATTAGTGGAGTGTCACAGAGGAGCCGGTTAAGAGTACCAAAGGTAATTTGTAACCTTAGCAACTACTGGAAATGGGGATTATCACAGCCATGTGGGCCGCCTTTGTGGATTGGGCCAGAGTAAGGTTGCCCAGGCTACAACCCGATATCCAAAATCATCAGCGTCAGATTTATACATTCGAATTTATATAGAGGGAATTCATTTTAATTTGTACTTATTGAGTATTGATACATGTTGTTCATTTTGTTTCATTTTTGGCACATTTGCCACATTTTTAAAAATAAAAATAAAACAGAAGAGATTTTTTTGTGTTGCTGAACGAAAAAACCCAAAGCTGATCTATGATGTGATTTTGTAAGTGGATTTAAGCTTCAGCTCAAAGCAAGAAACTCACAGTCTAACACTTAATTGTGGAGGCATTATCCAGCAAGTTTAACCACTTTCTTGTTGGGACTTCTCAAATGTCTTATTGCTTAATCATGTGGAAGTGACAACAGCCAAACCCTCTCTACTCTCTCTCTCTCTCTCTCTTCTCCCACTCTCTCTGTCATTCTATTTTCATTTCTTTGTAAGTTTGGGGAAGCTATTAAAGCAACAGTAAAAGGCTTCACAAATGACATTTGCTGACATTCAAGGAAGTGCATTTATCAGCCAAGTACAGTTCACCTTGGTGAATGAAATCCATTTGTGCCAGTGTCTGCCTGGTGGCCTCTCTTTCTCTCGTTTGCTCTTTCTTTCTCTCCCTCTTTCTCTCTCTAAATTGATGCCCAGCGAATGGGGAAATGGCGATGTGGCGCACGTTGCGGCAGCTGCTCTCAAATGTCACGCTGGAAAATCTTTAATGGGCTAAGTGTAGCCTTTCCGGCCCCAACTTGTCAGGTAATCAGAAATCTCTGTGACTCTTCTCCCTCCTCTCTCCTCTTCCCACATTTTCAAGCTCCCCAGGGCCACATCCCAACATTAATTACACGTTATTCTGTTCGGAACTCCACCGCCGTGAAACAGATAGACTGCTTTTAAAAGTCAAGACACTGGAGGAGAAATCTTCTCTGTGCTTGGTTATACATTTATTGTCTACAGGGAAGCTAATTCGTATTCGTCACTTGTCTCAAAGACTCATGCCATAACTTTTAAGGGACTCTACATAATGGTCGCACAGAAAGGACAAGAGGCCAGTGTTTCTTAAACTCGCCGACATGTGACTCGTGCGTGTTTACTGCCAACACTGTGCACATTACATCACTGTAAAAATTATGAGTTATGACAACATTTATTTTTACGTTGCTTTAACTCATCAAAATAAGTTACGCAATTTGCTATTTTTTTGTTACACAAGACTCAACTAATTTGTTTTATGTCAGTTAATATAATTTAGTTGAAATGACAAAACCATCCAAGTTGATTGTACTTTAAAAAAATAAGGCAGCAATGTATATATATATATGTATTTTTAATTGCAGCTTGTCTGTACTACCTTGTCAAATTTGATCTGTTGTTTGATTCATGTAAACACTGTATACAAGCAATAAACAAATGTATTTTCTTCATTATTATTGTTGATGGGGTCTATATGAGAATATTTATCACCAAATCAACCAAAAAAAAAAAAAGAGAGAGAGAGAGAGAAATGTTGTCACAATTTGTATTTTTTGCATATTTACAATCAAAATTGTTGGCCTTATCAAAGTATTATTGTGTTACATTTCATGTGAAATTCAACAAGTATAGTATACAATCTCACGTATGTCATTTTATGAAGACATTTCAGTATGTTAGCTTACACATAATTAAAAGATGTTTTTCTCATAGGTCCAATAAAATTCCTCTACTTTAAATCATGGAGCTAGTCATTGTGTAAATAAAGTGAGCCAAGCGAGATATTAGCATATGCTACTGTTGTATGAAGGTGATTAGCATTCTACCGCAGGAGAAGCCACCACTCTTCAGAACGCTTTGTCCTGAACAATAGCCAGGTCAGGCCAGGCGCTGTACAGACACGCAAAGTCATTGTTGAAAGCGCTGAAAGCGAGGTGACGTGCCATTGCTTAGCCACCAGAACACAAGCTCCCTTTAGCATGGGTTAATAACGTGTTGCCTTGGTCTATGATAACATTTATTCACAATGTATAGGTGAGATTTAGATGACAATTTAAAATCATGTATTCACATATTCACATGATCCTACCAATTGTGAACTCCATTTAACTTTTTGGCTTGTCAGGTCATACCTTAAGTATATGCAAACTGTGCTGTGTATTTTCTTTTGATAGTCTCCATTGAAGATCAGAACATATATTCGTGAGGACATAGCTTGGACACAGAGGCTTCTGAATGGAGATGACCTTTAGTCTCAGAAAGCTTTCCACAGTAATAACTCTTTTTCTCCACATTCAAGTACAAGATTGCTGATTAATTTTCTCCTAAAGGCTGTCTGGGTCTAGGTCCTGGAGTTGTGAATCTTATTCTCAACCTCAAGGTGGTGCTGATGGGGAGAGTGGTGGTACTGTAGTGCGAAAACTGTAAATATGCCCATTAGAAGGGTGAGTGCAAGTATCTGACAGTATCCTTTATAGAGAAAATTAGAGAATTTTATTGTGATTGGATGTGGAAAATGCACAGCACAACATAGATGCCCTTATGTTGAGGGATCAAAGTCGTGAAGAGGTTGTTGTCGGTGTCACAAGGGCTGTGTAACACACACACACTACTGTCACTGAGAGAGTGGACAGGCTATTTGGATATGTGCAAGCTACTCTCAGCAGTGCTTGTCCACTGGCAGCCTGACTGAAAAGTGCTTTTCCATGTTAGAAAAAAAAAGATTTTTTTTCTCCTTTCAGTAAATTCCCTTGACACTGAGTTACTGCTGACAGAGCACTGTGTCTAAAAATCTCTCACCGTTATGATATCATGCCATGAAAATAAACTGCCATGGAGTCACTGCCTTATCAGTGCACACCTCTGAATAAACCATGTGCCTGGGACAAAGCACCATTACATTACAGAACAGTGTAGCCTAATCATTGTGCATTATCATTGCAGCTAACTATGCTCCTTTTAAATGTTTTATTTTTTATCATACCTAATTAATTTAATACCACACAAAAGCACCAGGTCTGCAAAGAGGGTGGAGAACAGCAGTGAGATAAGATTTCTATGAAATAATTTGTGCTAATAGTGTCAGTGACTGTAGCACTTCACCGCCATCAAGGATGCCTTGCTTTAAACAAGAGGACATGCAGTAATCATTATTCTTTAATTTTACTTCAAGGAGCACATAATTAATTCTTCATCTTGAACTTGGAGGGAAAAGCAGAATTCATTTAGAGCCATGCAAGATAATATGAAATCCCCTATGGTCTGACGATGATGTAGGGCAGCAGGGCTGTGCTGTTGGCGTCCTGCTGTTCTAAAGCAGATGCTGCAATAGCAACATTACGGAATTATCATTTCTATTTAACTTCAGGAGTACTTCATTACAACAGGGTCAAACAAATGAGATGTTAATGCATTGGCTGGGGCACAAAAAAAATGTGGAAAATTGAATGGCAGAGAAGACAATGTGAAATAGAAGACATTTAATGTATTGTTTATTATATTTATGGTTAGTATGATTTTTTTTAAATGTTTTTGACAAATTTCTTCCACGGCTGCACACTGTAAAAATGATCGTGATTTTAACAGTAAAAGACTGTAAAAATGCTACAGTGAAAAACTGTTAATTGGTTAACAGAAAGTTTCCTTACTATATACGGTAAATAACTGTGATATAAATAATGGTATGTTTAATGTAATTTTACTGTAAAATACTGTTAAATTTACAGTTTTTGGAAGTGAAAAAGAAGAAGTCATTGTATGATTTACAGTGAAAAATGTATATTGACATTCCCACAATTCCCTGCGTGACACTTCATATTTAATGTATTTTAACTGTATCTTTGTAATTTTCTTAGTTATTTTTCTAATCAGTTATGTACATTAGGGTTTTATGTTACATTTAATGTTGTTAAATTAATACTTATTGCATTTTTTAAATTTCAACATGTTACTATGATGGCGTTTAATGTTTGTGTGAATGACACTGTGCAGCTTCTATATATATATATATATATATATATATATATATATATATATATATATATATATATATATATATTATCTGATTACAGTATTATGAGCTTGATATCATTTGACTCTCATTACGGCTGTGATTGTTGGCAGTCAGTGTATTACAAATGAACAAAACAGATACTAATACTTCAAAAGATCAGTAAATTAACATTATATCAGATAATGAGACACGGTTTATTGCTGTAAATTAAATACGGTCAAAGTCTGTAAAACCTAAAATGTTGCTACCGTATTTTTAACAGGAAAACTCTGGTAACCACAGCTGCCAGGGTTTTCCTGTAAATTTAACAGATTTTTTTTACAGTTGGATAAAAAAATACAGTAAAAACAGTAATATTGTGAAATGTTTTTACAATTTAAAATGACTGTTTTCTATTTTAATATATTTTAAAATGTAATTTATTTCTGTGATGACAAAGCTATTTTTCACTCCAGTCTTCAGTGTCACATGATCCTTCAGAAATCATTGCTGCTTTTGGAAAAAAAGAGAATGCAAGTGTCAGAAACTACAACATTAGAAAGTCCCGAACTGGGATATCCTGTCTTCTCACGCACAACTGATAGGCTGCAGATAAATTATAGTGTAGAGATGGTGACACCAGAATGAATGCTGTCAGTTGTAATACAACACCAAGATCAAAGGATTATCAGGTTAATAGTCAGTACAAATCTTCATTAATGCCTTTAAAGATAACCATGATGAGACGTTTAAAAAAAAAAAACTTTAAGATCTTCATTGTCTCCAACTTATTATTTTGGAGATTTTGTTATACGGGCAGATAACTTCCAGAGAATCTGTCCCGAACAACAGCTTATCGACCCAGACAATGTTTAGTGTGTAAAAATACATTTTAATTATGAGCATAAATAGCATTTGAAAATCTTATTTATGACACAGAAGAATGCTTTGTGCTTAATCCGACTTGGAATGTGAGGTGTTAAAAATTATAACACACACACACAGACACACACAATCACACATAGGTTCCCAGGGCATATTAACTGCATGTTTCCTGCAAGAGCTGTCAATCTGAAATCACAAACCAAGTCCGGACAGGGTCGTGTGCATGTGTGTGTGTTTACAAAAGTTGATCTGAGCCTGTGCACTGTGCACAAGTTCAAGTGCCAAGTTTCACTGATATTTTGACATTCATAGGTGCCCTGAATTGAGAAAATTAAAGAAGTCTTGTGTTCGTGTGTGCATCCTGAATAAGAAGCTGACATGCCTGGGCAAAGAAAGGTGTTCTGCTTTTAGCATTTCTTAATGCACAAAGGCCAAGGATTGAGTTTCATCTGTCTCCAGTTTACACAGACTCTAATGAGAAGGCATGAAATTGGCTATTGCGAATTACCTTCTAAACCCAGCCTGTTGGAGCAAGGCCTTAGGGCCTGCCTGGAGCCTGACTGACATCATGCTTCAGACACAGGGAGACATTAGCCATATGAATGATAATCTGACAAAATGACACTTTAGCTGAGATCAACAAGAAGAGTAAAGAATCAGCTTTAAAGCCCTCTGTAACATGATCAGGTTTTTTTTATCAGCATGTAACCAGCGCATAACATCATTGCTATCATTTTCTCCACTAATGACGGTAATGTCGGTTAAAGCTCGACATTGATGTCCGCGGGCCGATTGTGTAAATGAAACAGAAAACGTACAAATTACATTGTCAATTCAAATTTAAGCAGGTAATGCCGCCATTCATTTCACCAGCCAGCGGTGTGTTCCCTCTAGTTATCTGTGACAGAACGACATGTCGACGGCATTCTGGAGGGAAAGAGCGACAGGCAACAGCAGTGCCTCGAGTAACACCAGAGAAGAGACATGAAAAATTCATCGTTCCTGGTAAATCACTGGGCTGTTTTAATTTACGCGGGGAAGAGGCAGTGTCGAAGGCCAGTTGCTGTTCTAATTAAACCGATACAACTCCCAGAATCGGCAGCGCTCGTCACCGGCGGCCTCCGTAGCGTCTGTCAGTCGCCCGCCTCAGCGCATCTTTCAGACTATTTGAAAATCAATTATCTCAACAAACCAGCTGTAAGGACTGCGTGCCAGCCACTTATTCCTGAAGTGAATAACGTATTTGAAATTCATTACGAGCACAGAGGGACGGAAGTCTCGAGGTGTTTTTTTATTTGATTTATTTCCATTATATTGCAAGCCTTAAACAATACACAATCTCATTTTCATGTTGTATTTACCTCCATGACTATTACATGATTTCACCCGTCTCACCTCCGTCATCGCCTCTCTCTGCAGACTGTGGTGGAGTGAAACTCGTCGCTTCGATTTCATTTATTTATTACATGCAAATCAAAGCACTCCTGGAGGTGCTCTCCCGTTTTGCATAAATATTGCAGGCTGTGTGTTTGTTTGTGCCGGGGGGAGGAGGGCGCTAAGGGGAGGGGGGGCTGCTCAAAACATTATCTTTGGACCGTCAGATTGACCTGACGTAAGAACCCGCTGCACATTTTGATGACATCCTTTTTTGTCACCTCTTTTGCAGGGTAGATGACAGGCCAGGGATGAGCTTCAAACAGCGGCGTGTATACGTGTCCTGCGTAACAGGCCTGTGGAGTGTTTGTGTGTCAAGGACGTTCGCGGGGTGGACAGCTGATGGACACCAGCGTGAAAGGAGATGTGATAGTGAGTTGATGCAATGTCACTCGCACTCAGATCTAACCCGAACGCTCCCTCCCTCTCTTTCCCGGTCCGTCCCGATGCCTCGGTTCCTCCCTCTACAACTGCTTTCTCCCTATCACACTCCATTCAGTACACCCCCCTTGCTATATCTCTCTCTCACGATGTTCGTTCCTAGCCTAGCTTTCCTTAAGCCCTTCGCGCAGGGATCAGGTCGCAGGCGTGAAGGGGGGGCTGAGAGAGAGAGAGCCAGAGAGTGCTTTATCAGCAGGTCTGCTGGATGGGGTTGTCAGGCGTGAGTCAAGCAGGGTCACCGTGGTGACAGGAGGTGTCACTTCCCTGCATCGCCGCCTTTTGTGCCACCAGCTGCAGTCTTGAGCACGCTTTTCACAGACCTGACTGGAGCTGTGCGCACAACATGTGTGTGTGTGTCTGTGCAGCGTGTGATCAAGATACTACTGCTTTTTCCATTTATTCCTCTGCCAGTGAAGTCTGCTGTAAAGGTGGTGTGGATAGAAATGGTGTCCTGTGTTTTGAGATTGATGAAGCTTGCAGAAACGACATGACCTAAGACCAAGCATAAACACTCATTTGTAGAAAGCATTTGTTGTGTATATTGATCTTCAACACTAGATCCTATGCACTTCTTCAGGCAAAATGCCAGATATATTGCAGAATGAAGCACAAGGCAGATCTAGTTTTGAGTTTATAGTTTTATTCTCAAAATGTCAGTTTAGTTTTATTAGTTTCTATTTCCTGGTTACACTTTATTTTGGTGTCCTCGTTACATATGTTACATGCACTTACCATAGTAATAATAACAGTAAATTATGCATAATTACACGCAACTAACCCTAAACCAAATCCTTTAGTTAGTGCAGTTGCTTAGTATTACTCAGTACTTAAATACATAATTACACTGTAACAATAATACCTTAAAATAAAGTGTAACCCTTTATTTAATTACTGTACTGTACAGTGAAATTATACATTTATGTAATGAATAATACTAATTTACAAACATCTAGGGTCAGGGTAGGATTAGGTGTGATTATGCCTGATTATGCCAGTTATTAGCCAACTATACATGTAACGTGTGGACACATTAAAATAAAGTGTTACCATTTTTCCCTGTACTATTTTAGGGCTGCCAAATTATATGATATACTATGAAATATATTATATACTGAAAATATATTTGTATCAAAAAATGAGTGTATGTCACTGCGGTATCCATAGCGCATTTGCAGTACAGTAATGTAAGATTAAGTAAAGGTGTTTCTTTGCTCTCATTCTGCCTCAGGCTAGGGGCTTACAGCAAATCAAAAAGCAGAGCAGAAGGAAAATGGGGTCAAATTTTCTTTCAGCCGCCGTAATATTAAAATCGTTGAGAAATTACCTCAGGAGTGAGCGCCAGCAATTTGTTTTCTATTCTGAGTAGTGGGATGAGAAGGCCACTTGAATTACTTAATTTCAGAATTTGAGGACCACACAGACATGCTATGCACCATGTGTGCTCAGCACCACTGAAAGGGAGTTGTTTACATGCAAAAGGAGAATGGGAGCTGCAATCGATGGCCAGGCCATTACAGGATATGCTTAAATGTGGCAGAAACGTTTTAGCAATTTGGCAGTGTCCAGATTCTGCAGAAGGAATTATTTGATCAATATCATTGCTGCCTAATAGACAAGAGTAAATTATATGATCAATGCCGCTGCCCTGTGTATGCAGGACAGTGATATACACACACTTTGTCCTTGTGCATGCTTCTACATGTAGTGCTTGCATTTAGTATTTCTTAATGTCCTTCCCTTGTGGCCTAAATGTACATGCTCATAATGTGAGCTTATATTTAAACATTTGAAGCCATTTACTGTACAGGTCATGTTGTACTGGATTTGTACACATTAGCTAATCTTTGATACCGCAATTTCCTAATTTGCATGAACCAGGAAATCATTTTATAGGGATAGTTCACTTTGAAATTAATTTTTGATATGTTTTAGCTTACCTCAAGGGCATCCAAGATGTAGGTGTCTTTGTTTCCACAGTATTTTCAATTTTGATATTTTTAGGTCAAACCGTTCTTGTCTGTCAGTCATATAATGGAGGTATATGGGGTCCACCTCAAAAAGCATGCACAGAGAAGTCCAAATTAAACATGATTTAATGACTCATAAATGTAAGTACACATTGATGGCCTAAGACATGAAACAAGCGGTTTGTGTTAGAAAACGAACAGTATTTATATCGTTTTTACCTATTGTAATCACAGTCACGTCCAAGTACTCTGAGGGCGAGGGCGCTTCTGTCTGCACAAGTGTCGGAAAGCCCCGGAAGTGAATCTCTTATGCGTGTTCATCACTCATTGTTTACACAGATTTCAGAAGTGTTACCCTTCACTGTGAAGATCTAAACATATTTAGATATACAGGAAATTGCAATGGAAGACGATATATCAGACAGCATTGATTTATTTTTTTTTTGCAACCGCGCAAGGGATCACTTCTGGCACTTTCCGGCGCTTGCGCAGACCGAAGCACCCGTGCCTTCAGATCACTTGGACGTGGCTGTGGTTACAAGAGGTAAAAACGATAAATACTGTTCGTTTTCTCACACAAATCGCTCGTTTTGTGTCTTAGGCCATCAGTGTGTACTTACATTTACGAGTTTACCTAGAAATATCAAAATTGAAAATACTGTGGAAAGAAAGACACCTACATCTTGGATGCCCTTGAGGTAAGCTAAAACATATCAAACATTAATTTCAAAGTGAACTATACCTTTAACTCTGAATATTACGCTCTAAACAAACATTCGAAATGTTATGATGGCGTGGTTACTTTCCTCTGATCTAAAATGATATGTGTTTACGTGTCTCGCCGTGGTTAGAAACACAGGAGTATGTTTAATGATCTGAGATGACATGTTAGGGACCCAAATTTGCCAAAACAAACGTGGTGATGCAACTCTGTCTGAAGTGTGCGCGGCGCTTCGAGACATCGCTCTCCGGCAATGAGTGATCCTGTTTTGCTCTGTCTTCAGGACAGAGGGGAACGCTGAAGTCTTTTCATTAGACGGTGTCATTTCTTTCTTTCTTTTGTTTTGAGTTGCATTTATTTTTCTGATTTTTCACTCCTCGTATTCATCACATGACAAATCATGGTGTGCTTGCTAATGCTAAGCAAGTGAGACGAGAGAGGAGGGAGAGAGGTTGCAGGAGGGAGAGTGACACAAAGAGAGCTTGTCATACTTGTTTAAGGATGAAATATTAAGTGTGCAGTCAGGTTGTAATTTTCTCTAGCAAGTGCAGAAAGGGTGTGGGGGAGGAATCACACCATGACTTTCCCTTTCATTCCCCAACATTATTTTAAACAGCATTATTTTAATTACAGGTGCAATAAAAAGCACAGCTGTTTAATATCCAGTCCTCTACTTCTAATACACAGAATTATTAATCAGTAAACACTGTGCCACTCTGTCTAAACAAAGGATGTTTCCCAATAAAAAAAATATTTAACAGCAAATGCATTGCACAGAAATCTTTGTCATAATGCACATTGTATTTGTGGTCAACTTGCATTCATGTTTTGTGGAATGTGCTTTATTGCTTACTAGTGGACTCTGTATTTGTGTGTGCTTGCAAGTGAGTGTGTGTGTGCATGATATTCTACCTTTCCTGGCAGGACTGTGTGTGGAAATCTTTCCTGATGTGATACAGAGGGACAGGTGAGGGTTTCATCTCGCTTTCACTTTGAGTCAGGTCGCTGGCTCATCTCACTGTCTCTCACTGTCCAGAGAATATACACTTTCGTCACCTTCAAAACACAAATGCGCAGACGCATACATTTGTTTTTTTTTCTATCATATTACGGACTTTTATTGTTTTATAGTGAGACAATAATATTATATGTCCTCATGTTTGCAAGCCTGTTTTCATCAGAACATGAGCACACACACACACACACACACACACACACACACACACACACACACACACACACACACACACACACACACACACACACACACACACACACACACACATATACTTCTTTATTTGAATCCGCCAATCAAATTTCTTACAGATAGGGTTCAAATATTCTCAGAGATAACACAGCTTTGACACTCAAGGGTACATAAAACATCGCTTACGCCACACTGCACGGCTGCCTATCACAGCAGATATCGAACAAAACTTTGCCAGCTGTTTGGACTTTCTTTTTGGTAGCCCTGCCAGTCTCAGTCCGCTAACAGCCAGCTTGTGTACATGTCCCAGGCTGCCAAATATCAATGCCACAAACTTACATGCGTATCCCAGACCACTTATCTTTGCAAGGAGGGGTTGGTATTTAGTCATTTTTTCCAAAAAGGCTATGTCCATATACAAATCATACACACAACCTATTTCAAGGACTAGCACCTCCTTTTTATCTGTATCCATGAACACAATGTCAGGGGTGTTAGGGATGTTACAAAATACATCGTCAGAGCTGTTAAACCAGTCCGGTATTACTCGTGAGTGTTTATACCTAGGCATATTTTTTGGAAATATGTCTTGAACAGCACTTGCAATGAGGTCTACAATACGGTCATGGCGTGCTGTGTATAACCCTTTGTACACATTGCAGCCATTTACAATATGGGCAATTGACTCAAGGTGATCAGAGTTAGAGTGCATTATGCAGTGTGGGTGGTAGTTCTCAGGGTACCATAAAGCTAGGTTGTATCTGGTTGGTAACACCTGTAGTCTGAGCCTTGACAGTGAAGTGAAGAATATCTTCCCCTATTGCAGCGTTTCTGTACATGGAGTGAGAGGTGGAATGATCAGCAAAATCAAGACATGCCAGTTTTCCCTGCATTTTTAGTCCAGTCCAGTGTTGTTTTGTGTCCATCTGTTTGATATTCATTAAAGATCTTCTTGCTGTTGTGCTCTGTAGTGTGTGTTGTGTTTCATTGTGACAGACTGTGGTCTTTACAGTAACAGATGGGTCTGTGACCACAGCGTCAGATACCTCTGGGGCAGTTTGTGAGTTACTTTGTGTCCACTGTAGTCCCACACACACACACACACACACACACACACACACACACACACACACACACACACACACACACACACACACACACACACACACACACACACACACACACACACACACACACACACACACACACACACACACACACACAAAAACATGCCTTTCAGCGGAAATCATTTCAAGGAATAATACAGGAACAGGAAGTATTAAATATTTAATATATTTATATATATAAAAATATTTATATATTTCATAAAAAAGTTTTATGATAAAAATATATCATAAAAGACAACAATAAATTATAAAGGCATGATAAAAGTTTCCAAGACCGTTTTAATATGCCCTTCATATAACAAAAAAGAAAACAGCTATAATTTAAAAAGATTTTTTTTGTTTTATAGTTTCAGTATTACTTATTGTCCTGCTAAGTTACAATTCATATAAAACAATTAAAACAACCCCTTTACACCTGATTTTTTTCCAATTAGCAATTTTTTTTACCAACTAGATAAATACTCTTCTTTAAAAACATTTTTATTAGTATAATAGTATATCAGTAGCCAACCGGCCAAAAGTTTGGACACTAAACTTTTAAGGAATTATTTGATCTAAAATTCAGAAGAAGAATTATTATTGTTTTCTATTTTTATATTATTTTCATGATTCTTTGTTAAAAAAAGAACAGCATCTATTTAAAATATAAATATTTTGTACCTATATAGGCCTACCATTAAAAAGCTTGGGGTCAGTAATTGTCTTTCTTTCTTTTAAAAGAATTAATACTTTTATTTAGCAAGGATGTGCTAAATTGATATATAAATAAAAAAAGATTTAATGTAATTCTATTTAACTTTTTATTCATCAATGAATCCTGAAAAAAAGTATTTAAAAAAAACATTAAAATAGAAGTGTCCAAGTACTGACAGTACTGATTATACTATTGCTGCATAATTATCTATTCTATCATAATTGTTTACTGCATAATAAACGGTGTATCAATTTACATAGACAAAATACAATAGGCTGCTAGTAACTACATTAACGTTACCTTTTAACATTGAAAAAAATAATGTTTAAAAATACCGTTGTGTCATAATGCCTGGTTAAGATTACGCGATTTTGACTTCTAAAATATTGTCCTGACCAGTCATCGCATGCGTCTTTAACGCGCGCGTGACGTCATCGGATGGGCGAAACTAGTAGCGAGTAACTTCCGGAAACGAATGTAAACAAACAGGATGAAGCGGTTCAAAAAAAAAAAAAAAGAAGTTAAAAAAAGAAAGAAAACCAGACAATGGACAGGTTCCTGGATTGCTCGGACAGTATGGGCTGTCAGAACTTGAGGTACAATATTGTTTTCTTATATATTTTAATTGTAGTTTTAACGTTAGCACCATCGTCTCTCTTTCGTTTCGCCATTTTTGAAAGTTGTTTACGGAAAAGCTTCTGTGCTCCTATTGGTCAACCTCATACATGTGACGGAACCGGACGACCGTTTAAAAAATTAGTCTTTTTGTCGTGTTTTCGTGAAGCATCGCTGACGCGACGTAGGTTGTCGCCCACTATTACACACTATACGAGATGAGCCAGGCATAACGTTACTCACTGAAAAAAATTAGATCGAGAGCAACGATACTGAACAGACTGTGGAATCCCTAACTTTAATTAATAGGGGGCTTTCGTCCTTGGTTAATTTTATGTGATGCCTGAAGCTCAATAACATTACTGTAAATTAGGGGTCATAACTTCATTGTGATTGGTTGACCAGTGACCAATAAGTGACCAGTTATATTATAAAAACATAAATATTTAGTGGTTTAAACAAAACATAAACATATGAAGTCTATTCCAATTATGGCCAGGGTTTGTTTACTATTTCTTGCATGAAATATAATACACAATGACATATATTGTAGTGATTAGTCTAAAGTTGTTTAATAAAAGAGTACTGGGAGTGTGGAAACAAATTGTTTAAACAATCTAAAACAAAAGTGTTATCAATGTCAGGCACCCAATGCTATTATAATATAAAACAGTGTGTTTCAGACTTGTTTTGTAAAGGGTGATTCGTGAGATTATGCATTGGCCTGATTTCTGTGTATGCCATGCAAATGATCCCTGGCTGTAGAGATTTTTTTCATGATGATGATTATTTTAAGACAATCAAACATGATCCTTTCTTTGTAATCTTGTTTTAAGGTAAATTAATCAAAATGATTTTGTGTCTTATTCAATCCCCAGGAGCAATGCTGTCGTAAGCTCATGACACATTATATATCGTACCTCTAAAGCTCCATTATGTCTCTAGATGGAGATACATTGTAGTAAAATATTGCAGTCCATTTCCCTGGTCAAGCTATGATGCATGTTCTTTAAAGGGGACTATGGGTGAGTGAGCCGGGGTGAAGGAAGAGTTCATAAGATGAGTAGGGTTAAGAAGGTGTGTGTGTGTGTGCCCCCTCCAGCCCCTCCCCCTTCAGCTTAGCACCACTGATTAAATCAACTTTATTTCCCATTCAGTGAAGAGCTATAGGTTATCCTCATCCATCATCAGTGAGGCTGATAATCATAGCAAATGATGGAGGTTAAAGACAGGACATTTGTACATGAAAATTAAACTATTCACTCATAAGAGCGGTTTTAAGTGTGGAATCATGAGAATACATAATTCAGGCATTATAATAACAAGATTTCCCCAACACAGCTCATCTACCTTGAATCAAAACTGATGAGCATTGGTTTAAATTCATCTCAAAGCGATTTCGATCTGAAAGATGTTTAGAAAGCTGTGATACAAAAGAGAACTTAAATGCATTATACAGACTTTACGTGTGAATATGGAAAGTGTTATAAAAAGAGGTGCGAGTAAAAGGAGTGATCTTATCGTGCCTCAATCTATTTTCTCTCTTCTTCTGTCTTCAGTGATGATGAAACATCGCTATTGTTTATGCTGAAGATTAGAATGAAATTGGGCTGAAACTGGTTGTTCTGTAGAGATGGAGATAAGGCTGAGGATTTGTATGGGGCCGTGTGCGGGGCCCTCTTATGGGGCCCCTGCCACAGGCACCATATGAAGTTGTTCAAGCTAATTAGCCCTGGCAGGAGCTCAGCCGCGCCATTCAGCGAGGCCCCAACACAAACACTCATAGATACACATCCCGTTCATTATCATGACTTTTATCCTTTTTCCTTTCCATGACATGATAAGAAATTTAATTACAAAAATTTACATTTCACAGCAATAAGTCTGGATAAACAAATGTTTTTCATCAATGCTATGAATGCCTGACACTTATTTCACCTAGACATTCCACAGCTTGATTCACATGCACCCAAAACTGAGTGTGAAATCATGTTTGCTTGGGTCTTTGACAAAGAATTATTCGTTTGATGACACAGTATTTGTAACCCATGCATTGATCTACCCTCTTTACCCTCTTTGTGGCTCTGTAGAACACAGGTGTTGTTTCTTAGTCCCAGAGAAACAGTGCAGTCTAGTTTATTAACACTCTCACCTTGACAAATCCTGCCTTATGTGAGCACCCACTAGAGGCATCTGACCTTTCAGCATGACATCATGACTTTTGCGTAAACATACACGCCACTTTCAAGTCAAGTGGGGTGAAACAAAGCAAAATGTACATCTACATCTGGGGAGCGATATTTTTATCCTAGGATGGTAGGGGAAGACTCATAAATGGTATTAACTCCAGTGACGGGTAGGTTTAGGGACGGGGTTGTGGTAGGTCATATATTTATAGAGACAGTAATGTAACGTTAAGTCAACGGCGTTCATAAACACGCTGAAAAGCGATTATGCGTGTTGATAGCACGCAAAAAATACGAATTGGCGTGTCATACATACGCCATTTCATGAGATCAGTCTGGACCTTTGCAGAAAAATGTTTTTAATAAATTGGTTCAAAAATTGATTTTCAATATGCGCAGACTCCAAATACTCCTATTTGTGCTCACATCGTTCACATCGTAAAATCACATCGTTTAGGCATTTTACACATCTATGAGCATTTGTGTGTGCGTGTGTTTTATCATGAGTGCTTAGACTGAAGACCACTCATTACAGGTAACTGCAAGAAGTGGATGTGAAGCCTCTAGTACTTTTGTCATTACATTTTATATTTTAAAATTAATGATGCATATTAGAATCTATTGGAATGGTTGTACAGAGTGTGACATTTGGAAAATCTGTCAGATATGAAAAAAGGCTTCTCCTATCCTTAAAGCTTCTTTGTATACCTGGCGTTGGCAAGTCAGCCCACAGTGCAGTAAATCAGATGTATACCAATAAGCTCCTCTTCTGATATGACAATGCTGCTGTGAATATAATGTGTCATAATTTGTTTTAACATCCATTTACGCACATAAATATTGATTTATTTATTTTTTAATTTAGCTTATATTTTAAACATGTAATCATTTATATTTTACAATGGATTTCCATATCTTAAAGGGATAGTTTACCCAAAAATGAAAATGATGTAATTTGACATCATGAGTTTCTTTCTTCTGTTGAACATATTTTGAAGAATGTTGGAAACAGACAGTTGACAGTAGCTATTGACTGCCATATATGGCAGTCAATAGTTATGAAAAAATTATACTTTTTTCATAACTCAAATATTTTTAGAGTTGATGGTTTTACCTTATAAGGTAAAACCATCAACTCTATAAATATTTGAGTTATGAAAAAAGTATAATTTATTAAAAAAATAATTTGAAAGATGCATGTAGGCTACATATGGTTCAAAAGTTTGGGGTCAGTAAAACTTCTTTTAAAAAAGTATCTTATGCTCACAAAGGCTATTTAAAATACAGTAAACTGTAATATTGTAAAATGTCAGTCACATGATCCTTCAGAAATGATTTTAAAATGCTGAAGAAACATTTCTTATTATTACTGAAAATTGTTTTACTGCTTAATAGTTTTGTGAAAACTATGATACATTTTTGCAGGATTCTTTGATGAATAGAACATTTATTTGAGATAGGAATCTTTTGTAACAATCTAAGTCTACTGTCACTTTTGATCAATTTAAGGCACCCTTGATGAACAAAAGTATTTGTTTCTTACTGACAACCCCAATCTTTTGAATGGTATATTGCAAGACATACTGAGTTAGGAGAACAGAGTGTATATTTGGTAAATCTGACAAGAGAAAAGGCTTTTTTCTTCTTTCTTTACTGGGTCTTATCTACCGTATGCTCTTTATCTACCTGGTGTTAACAGGTCAGCGCACAGTGCATTACAGCAAGTTAAACATTAATTAATACACCAATTACCACACTATTAGCTCCTCTTCTGATATGCAACCGTCTTGGCTAACAGATCCCAGATCGAAGCATGCTCAATTGCTCAGCTTGTGAAACCACACTTGAGTGTGTATTTGCTGTGTAGTTTGTCTGAGACCTTTTTAGAGGACTTGCTTTGAAACTTCTTCCACTATTGACCACATGGTAGCATGAATGGCATTACCACACAAACAACTTCATTTAGGTTGTAGGTAATTAAATAAGTGCACTTAGCTGAAGGTTAGTGCTGACACAAAAAGAGTTTATTCCACACTGTACAAAGATTCTGTCTTTTAAGAAGGCTAAAATACATTTATATATACTTATACATGTATCTCCTAATGTCTGAAAAAGGCAAGTCACCTTGAATCGCAGCAAGTAATGCTAATTCATTCGGATAATAGAACACACTGCATTCTGAAGCGGATTGTGCCTGCTTGTACGGCCTTTTGAAAACAGTGGACACCAAGCGAATGAGTTTTTGTGTTATCGAGAGAGAGAAAGAGAATTGAAGGTTGTGAGAGAGCTTTTTCACAGGCTTGATTTGAACAATGGTTTTCTAGAAAGTGACCCTGTGCTTGAGCGTTTTCAATATCTCAAGGTAAAACCAACAGGAAATCAAACAGAAGAGACTAATTCTTTGTTCGTTTTTCTTTATCGAAGGAAACTTCCTTCGTGTTTTCCACTCCCAATACAAATGCAGAAAAAATCCTAGCAAAATACATGGGGCAAAAAATAATTAAAGCTTTTTTCTTTAAGAGTGCAAACCTTAGTTTTTGGCTCTCATTATATCTTCACATTAACATCTGACACAGGATAAGTGTATATGTGTGGGTGTTTGTGTTCACAACATAACGTTGATTTCCTTTCAAGAAGGACATTCTGTGTGCAGCAGGATGTGTGTGTAAATGTGTTGAATTGATTATCCTGCAATTCTTTGACCGGCACTCTAAAAAATGCTGGGTTGTTTTAACCCAATTTTGGGTAAAATATGGACAAACCCAGCCATTGGGTTAAAAATGTGATTTAAAAATGTAACCCAATGGCTGGGTTTGTCCATATTTGACCCAAAATTGGGTTAAAACAACCCAGCATTTTTTAGAGTGTGCTTTTTAATTCCCTCACGCCAAACCAAATATCTGCCCTGAACAGGATCTATGATATGTGCAGGGCTTTCTATGATCAACAAGCCACCATTTTTTCATACACATGGTGTCAGAATGTCATTGTGTCTGCTCAGACATGCACATACACAGATCCTCTGATCATCCGAAGATTAGAAAATGCCGCACCAAGCCAGAGACACGTTTTAAAAGGACTGGAGTGAGTTTTTAATGATAGGCTACTGATGCTCTACATCACGGGTCCACAGAGACGAGCTGAATCAAACTGAATCTGAGTTTCAAAATTGGCCTCCAGGTTTATATGGAGGATGTCAACATTTAAGTGCCCTGGCTGCTATCTACAATATTCAAAGCAAATTCCCTCAGGCGAAATCCTGCTGCTTAATGGACGAAGCCGCTCAATGCATTTACATGAATGATGGAGTAATTTGACGTTCATTAAGTGAATGTACAGGTGAACCTGACTATGAGTCCCTTGGTGGTTCCTGGTTCGCCGGAGACTATAGGCAGATAAAAATGTAACTGGGCCTCTGCTGGGTATCGATTTATCAGATGCATTACACGCTACATCAATATTCTGCTCAATATGCAAAATATCTGCAATATTTATTCTGCATGTACATCTGGGAGAAGGCATATATGCGTCAACCAATCTCGCTGATTTCCCCTTCACCTGAGCTCTAATGGAAGTTTCATGTACTGAGAGAGACTGATCAAAGTGGCCAATGGATTGAGATGTTGAATAAGTGGGTGAGACCAGAGGGGAAAGGGCTGAAAATGTGATGTGGTTATGTCAACTGCACATTACAAAGGAATGGCTTAGAAAAAACAATTAGAATTACAATTGTAGATTAATTCGCCTCACAAAGTTGTTCTGTGACATTATCAAAACATTGAGTTTGTTTAATTAGACCAACCAATGAGGTGAGTTTGAGGGCGGGGCTATGAGAGCGTGTTTGGGAGACTTGTTTGAAAACAATCACTGGCTGCATCTAAAATCACATACTTGGTTATTATTTAGTAGGGAAAAGTACAGTTTGTGAAAGGAGTTGTATGTCCAAATTTATAGTATTTTTAAAAAGTAGGCAAATACTCGGATGACATGCTATTATAGTTTCTGAAGTGCACATCTTATGGACACTTTAACTTTGGAACTCTCTAACGATTGAGATCTTTTGGAACCTTTAAATCTCAGCTTAAAACTCATTTTTTTAGGTTAGCTTTTAATTGATTTATTGTCTTTTATGTTTATTTTATTTTACTGTGTATTATGTATCTTTGTGTGTTGAATCTTTGCAATTTTAATAGTTTTTTTGTACAGCGGTTTGAGATGCACATTTAAAGGCGGTATAGAAATTAAAGGTTATTATTATTATTTACTATCATGAGGCCATAGGATTTGCAAATGACAGTGAAGCAGCGGAATTGGTAGGTCACATGACAATAACAACATAAGGAATGTAGATTATATTGATGCACCACACAAATTTCATCCTATATAGAGCATACTTTTAAAGGTCACAAAGTAATTACATATTCAAAAGAGGTATTTTATGCTTCAAAGGTATTTCATATTTTATGCTTAAAATTTAAAATCACTCAAAAAACTCCTTTAGACAAACTGTTTACATCTAGGTGTTCCAAGTTAAAATATTTCCAAAGCAAGGTTATTGAAGGAGGACATGCTAACATCACTGAAGAACTGCTACACTACAAACCTTTAATAAATTCTTCTCCCCACAAGAAGTCTGCTTAAACAAAAATCGAGAAATCGAGTAAAATCAATAAAATCGAGAAATCGATTTTATTGGCGAGCCACCCATCCGACCACTTCGGCCAAATACAGCAACATCTAAAATTTTTTTTTTTTAACAATTTCAATAACCGAATTGTGTTGTTTAAACCTTTTAACTTTGTATTCTAAGATTTAAGGTTCCTTTTACATCATTTAAATAAAATGTATCAAATCTGAATACATCATTCAGTTCTCTCAATTGATGAAAATCAACTCTCTGTCTCTCTCTCTCTTCTCTCTCTCTCTCTCTCTATATATATATAGATGTTGCCTGATGTGGCCTGGCCTGGATCAGACCAAGATGTACTTGGGTGGTGCACCACTGAGTGACAATCACATGGTTTTGACACCTACCTGCTGATTCAGGTAAGGCATTGTGCTGGAGCATGGGTACGATCTCCATCATGTCTCTGTGTCAGTTCAGCTTTAGGCTTCTCTGTACTGATCTCTTCCTCAGTTTAACCACAAAAATGTCACACTGGCATATCTGCAAGTAAATCCTGGCCATGACCTGTCTTGGTTTGCCTCTATAAACAAAATGTATCTTGGGTGAGCACAAATGAGAGTGAACGTCAGTGCCCTAAGAAGACTTTTTTCATTAGTAATCAAATAAGTCTGTTATTCATTGTTGTTGCAGTGATGAAATTAATGACATGAAACATGAAAAAAGCAGTGTTCAGTAAATGTCTTCTCTAGTAAAGCTACAGTACAGTTCGATTCCCAGGTTATAAACAATTGTTACAGATGCGAATAGGAAGTGACATATCACTCAGTTGCCCAAAGGCAAGTTCAGATTTTATTTGACTGGTGTTGACTAATTGATACAACGATGGACTGTCTAACCACAGTCTCAGGACGTTATTTTTTGTAGGCATGTTAGGACACTGCAATACTTCATATTTGACTTGGAAGACCAAACAAACTAACATAACTTAAACGTGTCATATAGCAACTAAATACTATAGGTGATCCAACATTAGTCAGACATTATCAAACAACTCCAACTGCATTTCCAGATTCACTTATTACTAACCAGATTTACTTTATTTAATTTCCATTTAAAATACAACTATATAAATCAATAGTTGTATTTTAAAGTCACCATGATGGTGGTTAGCATTTAGTTTAGTTTAACTCTGGAACCTTAACCTTTTAGTATAACATTTTCTCTGGCTGCTATAATTGTGTTTATAAAGAGAGAAATGAGATCAGGTTATGTTGGCTGTTTATTGATGATGTTTATTAATCATGTAATTGCCTGAATCTCTGATCTTATTCAGTGTCTAATGTTTTGATTATATAGGACTTTTTATGTTGTTTAAAAAAAACAGAAGCCATTTAATTTTACAGCATGAGAGCAATGTTGTTTATCAAATAATATAAAGGATTGTAAAAACATTTAGTGCATTTAACTTTCTCTTTTATGACTCTCAACAATGGTGACAATAAATGAAATGCTTCTGCAGTGCATGCTGGGTACCACCAATCAAAACTTACCCATATCTCTCAGCATGCATTGCAGCATTAATAAATTATGCAGCTGGATTTTTTGTAGCTTGTTTTATGCTCAGAGTTGATCTGATTATCAGGATATTTAGTTTGATTGTCACCATTGTTGAGATTCATATGTGGTTTCTTGATTTCTGCGTGTATCTAAGTAATACCATAGATGAAAGGTTTTTCTGCACTAAACAGTTTTTAAAAAACAAGTATATTATTTTATAAACAACACTGCTAGATATTCTGCAGAGTCAAATGACTTCTATTATGAAGCATCAGACACTGAATAAGGTCAGGAATTCAGGCAATTACATGATAATATCATCATCAATAAACAGCCAACATCACCTGATTTCATTTTCTCATAGCTTTTTTAGTTACAACAGTTGTGCTTTATAAACAGAACTATAGCCAGAGAAAATTGTATATTAAAGAGTCAAGGGCCAGGAGCACAAATACAGCACACGCTAAACACAGCACACGCTAACCACCATCATGGTGACCTTAAAATACAAAACACGATTTCATTAAAATGGAAATTAAATAAAGTCAATCTGGTTAGTTTTAAGCGAAGCTGTAATAAGTGTTCGGCCATGATTTTCACCTTTTTTGTTTGGTTTATTCCAACCAAAAGTCAACGACTGCCCAACATTGTAGCTTGACGTCAAACAAACAGACGTTATAGTCTATATCCTGTGCCTGCTGGGATAACTTTGTATTACAGAAAATAATGAAACACAAGACTATGAAAACATGTTGAATTTAGAATGAATTCCTATGATTTATTAATTTGCTTGTTTGAATTAATTATTTATAAATTATTTTAGTTAAACCGTGGCCACTTTGAACTAATTCATTTCCTCGTTGTAATGTAGTTAATTTGTGGCCCCAATTTATCTAAAATGGGGAAACAAATGAATTAGTCATGGAAACAAATTCTTAATTCATGGCCATCTTATCACGTTTTTTCTAATAATCGCGATTCTCCACAAATGTCTCGTTGTGACTTCCGACTCAGCGTGATAGAGCAGTTCGCAATATGCAAAATGTGCCTGTGTGTACAACATGTCAAAACACAACATGCACCAATGTGTTCAAACAAGCGTGTGTTGTAACATGCTTGTGTACGAAATGTAAATGGTATAGCAGATGCACCCAGCACTGCTAACAATCCCTGCACAATGTGGCGTTGTGCACTGCATGCTTTGGCAGCATTTGAATGACGTCTCGAAAGCCCCCAGCCACCCCTCCCCTCACACCCGCCCTACCCACAGCTAGGCTGCCAGTCTTTATCTTACTTGGTTGGGTACAGAAAAAAGCAGCATGTGTGTGTATTAGTGTGCATGTATTATATTGGAGGTCTTGAGAGTGGCGTATGGACCTCAAAACATGCTTGTGTCCAGTGGGGGCTGTTTACATGAATGGAAGGGTTTGTTTCTTTTTTGGTGGTGAAGGCGATGAAGGAGACAAGGCCCTACCCGGCTCATCACTGCTGAATGGAACGCCCTTTTACCGGACACTCCCTGCCAGCCTGCAGGGTTAATGGAACCGTCATGCGGGGGTCAAGCGCAGACACCTGGGTCTCCGTTAATATGCTCACAGCGATTACTGTGCCAAATGGGCTGACCTCCACTCTCTTGCCTGCTTTTTTCTGTCTTTCTCCTTTTCTCACTCTCCTACGCTCTCTCTCCATCTCCCTCGCACCTGCCATCTTGCTCTGGCATTGTGTGGCTGTGAAAACGTTTAACCGACGTTGAATGAGGAACCCCTGTGTTAAAAGGGAAGGGGCAGGACACACAGAGAGAGAAAAAGAGGCCAGAAAGGGCACGTCCCTCCTCCCGCTCTCTCTCCGCACTCGTCCCTGCCGCACGAAGGGCACGTCTTTGTTTGTTTTTGAATAAGAGATGTTTGGGATGCCTCCTATGTTCGAAATGAGCAGCACCGTCAGGAATATGAACACCGCAACACGGATAGACACACCACTCGCTCTTTGCCCGGCTTAGGAATAACAGATGCACATCGAACAGTGGCTGGATATAGCTTGGGGGTGTGTGGCTGGAAGGAATGTTTCATCCCCCCTCCCTTTAATTCTTCTTTGTAGCTTTTAAGCAGTTGCATTCCTGCTGGCTTTTGTTTTGGGGGTGGAGATGAAGCTGCTAATTGGTAATTGTTGTCCCTCTTGCGGCCACTCAAACGCTCTCAGAGCTGTTAAAGGATCACCTGGGTGACAGGTCACTGTTGGCACTTCCGCCGCACATGCTTAACCCTTGTTCCCTGTGTCTTCAGCCCACCTCTGGCCTTGCAGATCATGACCTTTGACCTCACCTGTCCCAGCATGGGGTCAAATTGAAGGCTAGCCTGGGGTCAGATCTACAGGACCTAAGTTGTCTACAATAAGTTCTTACGTGCTATTTGAGCTGAGCACTAATTAACATGTTGCACTTATCAGGGTTGTGCACAATTCAGAACTAAAGAATTGGCTCCCTTACAATTCATGAGTGTGAATTTAAATTGAATTGACGACACCCCTCAGGAAGTTGGATTGGAATGTTAGGCCCTATGAAATCTGTTTTATCCCCTCCCCCTCCATTTTAATAGTTTAATGAAATCTTAATTATTGAAAATGATGTCTAATCAATTGAATTCATATAACAATTCAATCATTTATTAAAATGGAAAAATAACAGTGCCCTATAAAATATTTAATTTTTTTCAGATATTCTGTTTCAAGATTTAATACACATTTCTTTTTTACCAAAACCAATGGTAATCATATTAATAAGTACAACTTTAACAATTTAGTTAATCATTTAAAATGTAATCAAATTTGAACAATTCTTTTAATGTCTTGGAACTGTACAAAATATGATTACTGTATAAAATAAATATTGGCCAAAACTTTCATTAAATATATATATATTTTTTTGAAGTGCATTCTGCTGTACTAAAGTAATATTTTTCTCTCATAATTTCTTCAATTTATACATTTATTTGGCCAGGTTGTAGTGAAGAGTTTCTTTGCATATCTGACAATACATATTTAAATAGCAGTCTTTTTGCGGTTTATTATAGTCACAGACAGTATTACATATGTACAGCCTTTTTCGTTTGATTTAGTGATCCAAATTTTGCCAAATCACATGACGCATTCACAAATCACTTTATATGATAATTTTGATAAATTCGTACACAGTTTTCCACAAACGCTTTTTCACAAAATGTTTTTTTTTAAGATTAAGTGAGAGATTTATAGTGTGATATGTTTTTGTATGCTAATTTAGAAGAGTTACTGTTAAATGTTAAAATACATTTTAAATATTCTATATTGCTGTACTCATTCAGCATTTGCTATGCTACGCTAACGTTGTGTTAACAATTAACAAGGTAGCATTTATTGAATTAGCTAGTTAAAAGTTTCCACTACTAAGTTAAATGGTGCAATTAGTTTACTCATACATTTTAATTACTCTTAACTCAAAATTTTTGAGTACAAAATAAAGAAAACCCTTCTGTTCTGTTTACTTAAACTTTGGATTGCGTAACTTAAAATTTTTGATGTTGCTGATTACCTTGATTTTTTTGTTTTTGTTTTGTTTTACCAACTTGTTTGGGTTTACAGTGAGGTGTTTTATATTCAATTCTATGTGATGCACAACCTGGGCATTTATATCAGTGTAGTAAGTGATTGTTCAAGTGAACTGGAAATTTTGACATTACTTCTGACCATAATTGTTTTATAATCAAAAGAGTTAAAGAAAAACAAATGAGAAACACATTCACTCATTGGATAAGAACAACTCTCGCACACTCTCGGACATGGCGCATATCCGTGGAGCGCACATGCGCACACAAAGAAACAATTACAATTTTTCATTAAAACACACTTAATCTGTTTATTTGAAACATAGTTACACAAGTCTACACAATGAGGGGCGAAGAAGAAGGTGAAGTCGTGGGGAATAATTACACATATCATGAAGCCAGGCTTTTATTTGGGGTGTCACTTGTGATGTCACAGGCTGCCGGCACTAATTTGAATTCAGACCTTTATCTCTGGCCCGCAGCAGATTTGACTGACGGGCCACCAAACACTCGCGCCACTGTCCTATTGATTTCTCTAAATCCCCAACAATGGCATTTGCATGCTTGTTTCTGTAATAATACAGATATGCCATTTGGAATGAAAGGCTGCGCAGACCAGAGGTAACTAATTGTGTGGCGTGTAATGAGTGCAGTTTCAATTTGATATAACCCACAGCTCCACTCGCCGCAGCCCCACGCTAAGTACTTTCAAGTCTTTGTGGAGAAATAATTGATTTTTTGTGCTTTGGGCGCGAGGAAAACTATTATGATCTTTTTGAATAATGGCAGCGGAAGGCCTGTGAACGATTTAAATTGGTATTAGAGGAGGAAGCCGTGGTGGGAAGATAGCAAAGCTGCTTGACTGACAGCTTGCAAATGGAGCCCAGGCTGCTTGATTAGTCATTCTCTTAAGGTGGAGACAAGGTTTCGTGTCTAGAGCTGGTGGTGGACCGGCTTATTGGTAAACAGCATCGCTGGCTTCTTGCTTCTATGAGTGCACACTTTCATTAAGGGAAGAGGGGCTGCTCTTTATGACTCTGGCAGGCCTTTGGGGTGTTTTGTGGGCTGAAAGGGTCCACGTTTCGAGGGCGGACGGTGGAGAACACTTTTCCACACCTCCTTTTCCGAGTAGCCAGTGGACGGTCTTAAATGAAGCTCTACCTGTGCCAGCTACAGGGATTTGAAGCAGAATGTGATTATTCTGGGTATCAGTGAGCCTTGGCGCTGCTCTCTCAAGGTTGAAAAACTCTTTTTTTCCCCCAAGCTTTTGTTTCCTCAGGAACAAAAGCGCTTTCTTAGTTAACGCAGCATGTTCAAATTTCATGCTTTTAATTGTGCCCATAGATAAATGTGTCTGCGGCGCTGACGGGAATGTTGGCTGCATGTGTGCATGCGACATCATTGTCGAGACAAAGTGTGTGTGCGCTTGCATTCAGAAGTCGTTCTTTCAAAGGCACTTGCTTATTGCAAGAAATCCAGGAGCTTGCTTCCAGTGCGGTAATCCAATTCCACCGTTGCTTTCAACAAGAAGACTTAATCTGGTTGAAAATGTGACCAGCTTGGATACAGCTATAACCATGTGCTAGTGTGTGCACAAGTGTCATCCCATGTCATGTCTGTGAAGTTATCTTGCAGAAACACAGTGCTCGCTGACGGACTGTACGTGATAGCTTTCAAATTGATGGTCGTGCAGATGTGTATATTTAGTCTGCAATACATAAAGATTGAGTATTTTCAATGCATGTGTATTGGCACATATCGTCAAGACTAATGGTCCAGTGGTTGAAATCCCATGCTCATCTCTTTCGATTTACTGATACGACAGAGAGGGCTATCGTATGCAAATTTCACACACTGCAATCGAGACAAATATATTGAGTCTTGATATCATACCACCAACCACTAAAGAGAAAGTGGGAAAGAGTGAATGAGAAAGAAATAGAGCCCGAGGCATGTGTTACAGGCAGATTTGAGTTTGTATAGATCACTTCATCACATCTCTTGTCAGTTTGGCCCTGATGTGATGGCTTAATATGTTTAGCTCTGGTGGTGACAGTGTATGTGCGTATGCTGAGGGAATCCGTACAGATAGAGAGGCAATGGGCTGTACAGCACTTTACCCCCCAGCCAGAGTGTGGTTATCTCATCTGGAAGCAAACACACACACACACACAGCCCTTTTTTTCTGGCTGGGACCTGCTCAACATATTGTCTCTATCACATTATTGCTTTGACCCCTGTCAAGAGCAGTGAGCTCAGACTGCAGGCAAATAGAGTCTCTACATCCACTGTCACACTGACACGCTCACAATCCCTTTTCCATACACATCTGCTGCAGGTTTCCTCACATTTTCCTAGTTAACACAGGCCTCTGACTTTTATAGAAATATGCAGAAAATACTCAGAATAATAAAAATCAGGATAAAAACATACTGTGTACTGTTTGCATATGCAATGCATACAATTATATATTATACACAGTATGAACAGTTAATATATATATACAATAAAAGAACGGGTATATTGTGCTCTTTTTATTATATTCATTATACTCTATTTATAATATTGAATGCATGTATTCATTGTATTTACCATGTTATGGTGTTTTATTTATTTATTCATTCAGTCACTGAAGGAGAGAATGAATCAGTAATACATCACTTTAATGAATAAGCTACACTACATATCTGTGTATATATAGGCAAAAAGTAATTTGTGTGTGCAATTTTTTTTCTTGTTTGTATTATGTCCTCACATTGCCACTGGCATTTTTTCTGTTTCAATATAAATGAATACATAAAACTAAGATAAAATTAATTGGAGGAAAATTAGTTGGTAATGCATATTTCTTAAAATGTTTAAAACAATTATGATTGGAAATATAATCTCAAACAATAATTGTTTTGTCCTATAATCATTAAGCAATATTTTAATGATTATTCTGAATCAATTTATTCAAGTACCACATAAATTACAATTCAATTCAACTGTTATTTTAATTATTTATTTATTTAAACACAGATCTATCTTTGTTGGCTTATAAAAAAAAGAAATGTAAAGTCTTTGTAATTTTTTTTAAAATTTGGTTCTTATTAATTTACTTGGAAGAAAACCCCGATCTCTATCGATAAAACGTGACTATTTTATGAGGCGCGGATTTGAATCGAAACAATAACTTATGATTTTTTTTAAAGGAGTGGTATAATGCCCCTTTTTACAATATTTTAACCTTCAAATGGTCTTCGCTTCCTGTTTACACTTCTGGGCTTCGGGGTCATACGACCCCAACAATTGATTGAGTAATTGTACAAAAAATATACATTTTTAATCATACAAATAATATATAATTTTTTTGTTTACCTTTCATTTATTCATTAATGCTGTATTTTTGGAGATATAAAGTACTTTTGTATCCATATACCACACAATTCCTCAACTACACCATTAGCTTGCATATGAAATTTTATTTTTTTATGATACATTGCATTTATGCTCTAGTAGGCCTTCATTTTTGTGTATAGATTTTCAGATTTATGACAGCGAATAACTTTACATCTGTCCAGGCATCCAAAGACTCCATTTGTCCATTATTTATTTCTTAAAGAAACAGGACAATTGATAAAAAGCTCCATTACTTTGTACCTTATAGCCGTTTTTGTAAAAATAGGCTACCAATTGCATCATAACTAAGGGATTCTCTGTTCGTGCATTAGAGAAATTACCGTATAGACAGAAGGAGAAGCTTGTAGGCAATCTTTTACTGTCTCTGAGGCAATCGGTTGGACATGGAGGCATAAAGTCAAGGGAGAAGCCCATAGATAGACACTTAATAAAAACAACGGGACAAAATATTTCAACGACAGATTTATTTAAGATTTCAATTCAGATTTGTCTCGGCATAGCTATTAGATGGTCAGAACGGTTGCTCACGTCACATCTATGTCATCAACTTTCTCCATTGAAATTTATGGGGTCACAGTGTCCATTTCTTTTACTATCTATGTGTGCAGTCCATATCAGCCGTTTTTTGCTTTGAACTTTGAGCATTGTAACTTTGCAGATGTTGTTTTTGCTCCAACAGCAACATTACACACTAACTAAAGTTAGAAATGTGAAATCATAATCAACCACCCCTTCAAAATAATCTCATTATAATGGACTACTCTTAATCCCGCCCCTAAACTTACCCGTTACTGGAGTTTAAATATATTCAAATAAAAACATACAAGTGAGATCATGCAAATTTGCCACCAAGTAAAATAGTTACGAATTGCTGTGAGGTTGTGTTGGCATTTCATTTATTGAAAGCCGAGCAGGGAATTGTGATTATCTATATGGACTTGGATATGCAAATTAAAATATATTTACATATTACTGAAAATGCATATGTAATATATTATTCTACAAATTTGTTTCCACTTAAAGCCACTCCTACATTCATACATATTCTGCTGTGCATGACCGGTCCTTTCTCTCTTTCCTGCTATCAGTCTTCCTCTCTCTTCTTGCTCTCTGTCTAGAGAGGCGAGAGCTGTTCATTTAGTTAGTCATAACTAATAGCGTCTAATCTGAGAAGAGGGAGTCTCCAGAGAATATTGGACAGTGTAAAGGTTAATCACCACTGCCTGGTTAGCCAAGGAAGACGGGCTAATTCCTCGGAAGGCAAATGGCATGCGCCCGTTATCTGGACCGGCGATAAGGAGTGTTAATGTACCGGGCAGAATGGATGCTCAAGGGCCCGGTTCGCTTATCAGCAAACTTTTACAACAGGAGCCCGGGAAAGCGCACAACCACCGCACCGCACAATAAGAGCCTCAGTTTACCTCTCAAGCAGAACTATCACAGATCCCCCCTCTCCACACACCCTCAGCGATGCGCACACACACACATCACATTGCCCCCAGATTCTAGGGTATTATGGACATGGGCTAATTGGAAGATCACTCTAATACATTAAGAGATAAAATACTTTGGCCGGTCGCCTGAAGCGTGGATCAGGACAACATTGGACAGCTATCTAGGCTTGTCACACACTCTGAGATTTACATACAAACACAGCATGAGCAATTACCCAAAACACATCTCTGTTTGTGCTACAACATACTCCCTGCCAGTGTGACAGCCCAAGGAAAATTAGATGGGTGTGTGTGTGTGTGTGTGTGTTTGTGTCTGTGAATTAGTAGGGCCGTGAAGGAGAAATTGGCTCAATGTTTGTCTGATTGTTTATGTATTTATTAGATGGGGAGGAGACTGCCTCCAAACCTTGTGTGTGTGCCAAAGCGTTCCAGTCTTCGGGGAGGTGAGAACTGTGACGTCTTCTTTGGAGAAATGCATCCTCAAAGACAATGAGGTAGAGAGGAATTGTTGCTGAGATGAAAGCGAACACACATGCTCAAATGTTGTAGTCTTTATAATTACTAAACGGTGTCTCCATCCACATTGATGTCTGCATTTTATCATTAGTATCATATTCTATGGCCTTTAGTTACAACAGCTGGGGGAAACATTTCTCAATGCAGACATTCGTTTTCCCAAAAAGGGGTGGAAAGCATTGGAGTGGATTGTTTTCAATTAATGAATTTTGTAGAAATCACTCCAGGCGAACTAAATTCTTCATGGATAGTCAAATCAAGTTTTGCCCAGCATGCAGTGGCATTGTGATAGTTATTATTTAGGCAAAGAATGTTGCGTTGAATAATTATGCACTTACACTGATTTTTGTAATGTATTTATATTTTAAGAGGTAATTTAGTCTAACCCTTTTAAAACCTAATTCTTAAATTTTTGCTCTTGCTTTTTGGATAAAAGAGGATAAAACTAATTATTTCTGAAGCCAGAGGTGCGAAAACTTTAGCTTTTAGAATATTTTGTGTACATATTTTCGCTGACTCCATTCTTTAGAAAGATCTCTTAAGAACCTTATCAAAAATGAGGTATTTTAGCAGCCATCTCAACTCTGGTTTTCATAAATACACATTGTACATGTGACTGAATATTGCAGAAGTTATTCTCTCTAAAAATATACATGAAAATTAAATCAGAACATTGTTTTGAAGAACCATCTGCACAGTATTGCAGTAATGATTTTAAGACACTTCACCTAAAAAGGAAAATTCTGTCATTTACTGATTTCACTCCTTTCTTTTTTTTCTGTGACTTTCTTTTTTGTTTAAAACTAAATGTGATCCAAACAACATTGTAGCCCAGTGACTTTCATTGTACAAATACAAAATCTAAATTCAGAATATCTTTATGTTCCACAGAAGAAATAGTCTTCATGGAATAGAACTTCATGGGTGAGTAACTGATGACCAAATATTTTTTTTTTTTTTGGGGTGAACTACCCTAGTAATGATGACCCCAAATTGCATGTACTTGATAATTTGGTCAAAGAAGCCCTCCAGCTAGAATCATGTTGTACATGAGGTTGTGCCCTGACTAAATAAAGGAACCATGGCTTTTAAAAGTCAGATCAATTTCATACTCTGCAATGATGAATCTGTTTGGGATATTGGGCCTTTTGTGTTGGCAAAACAACACGCCACAGTGTACTCAGCCATTGTTGTGGTGATGCGCCGTTAAATTTGATTTTCTGCCCGTATGGAAATTTCATGTCACCCCTGCTGAATAAGCCCCTTTTTACACCTCCTATCTTGTTCTTCATCCGGCAACGGTGCGGTTCTGGGAGTTGAAATCGCCCGGAGACACATTCTTTAAACAACGGATGTCTTCACTCAGTCTGTAGACCTTTTTCTTACCACCCACCACTTTTAATAATTAGCTGCGAGCAATGACTCAATTCACTGCTAACCCAAAGCAAACTTGTGAAGTATGATACTGTTAACACGACTTTGAAGGTGATCGTGTTTTTATTTTCTCCATGTAGTTTGGATAAATGTGACTTTTTTTTTTAAACAGATGAGTTCTGGATTCAGAGCTGTGCACAGCACCCCCTGCAGGAGCACAGCTGGATAGAGCAGTTGTCATACAGCATGGGTGTGTGTGTGTGTATATATATATATATATAGTGCTGGTCAGAATTATTTGCCCCTTGGGAAATATTATGGCTGGAAAAAGAATTAATTTGCATTGTTAATCCTTTTAATATTTTATTTAAAATTTTAGCAAAAATCTTTATTTGCAAAAAGCTTTTCTAAAGCTTGTCTAATTGCTTATTTGTCATAATAATATTTTATTTTATATTGTATTGTATTTGCAAAAATACTATTAAAGGATAGACCCTGTTAATTTGGCATTTATATTTATATTGCTAAGCAACACAGTTTGTGGAACCAGTGGGCTGCATGAACTGACTTAAGTCAGTAAATATCTATTCAAGTTCGGCTTTTCTAAAGAAGCCATATCTTCATTATTCCAGCTCAGCGCAGACCCTTGGAAACATGACTCTGACAACGGTTCCCGGAGCCAAGCTCAGGTTCATACCCTTCTGAAAACAAATGCACAGAATCCAGTACATTTGACAGGCCTTGATAGCGATGAGGAGGGATTTCAAAGAGCCGGAGGGAGTTTCTGCTTACCCTCACATAGACCACCCTCTCCTCTCACAGTCGCTTCCGCATCACTGTCCCACAGCCAAAGCTGTCCTCTTTACATTGTCAGAAGGGTGCCATATTCTTGCTCTCTCTCCCTGTCTCGTCTTCATCCTATTTTCATTCTCCCCTTCATTGTCTTCATGAAATTGGCAGATATAACATTTAACTAAATGCAGTATCTCCTCAGGGCTGTCTAGCTGTAGTTCACTTTGTGAAGGGGGTTGCATTACAATATGCTGAGTGTGATTCGAGAACGGCAGACTGAGAGAGCGGAGGGGGGTAGGCAGGAATGAAAAAGTAATATCTGGATCCTTGTTGAAAAAAGGTCAAATGCTTTTTAATGACTGTGTTTTCCGATAATGGCAAACGGGGACGGGCAATAATAAACTTGCAGATTGGTATCGTGCGTCGTGCACTTAAGCGGAGCGTGGCATTGAGGACTTAATTTACTGCCGTGGTGCTAGGCGACTGTCACCAGGTGTTATTCTCTATTCCAGATGCTAGCCCTGTTTGCCACAGGCCAGAGCCAATTTAGAGGGAGCAAATACAGAGGTGCGAGTGCCTGTGTGCAGATACTGCTATTGAATGATGAATTAGAATCTTAACACAGATATGAACAACGAGTGGACTGCATTCACAAAAAAAAGAGTGATTCTTGGAACCAAAACCTGTTCAATTAAAGAGAAACAAAGAGAAGGACACGGATAGGACAGCAAGAGAAATCACAACCATAGTGATTAGCTCTTCTGTCTTTGATTAATTAACAGTGAACTTTGATTCTGATATTTTCAGGGCTTTCACCTGTCGGAATATTTCAATATTATATATTGTGAATTGATTTGGTTGATGAGACAATGTAAAATCAAAATCAGAGGACGTGAAATATACTAACATATTATTGACATATCTTATTGATGAAGCAAAATGAATAATTTACTAAAATTTTTGAGAACTCATTTTAGGCCACACTAAATTGACACATTAGCATGCATTTGTTTAGCAGAGGCTTCTAACATAAAATTTCCCTTGTTGGAGCGACTAAATGCTGTAGTACTTGGGGATTTTTGACAGCTAGCGCTTCAGAGTATGCTGGGATTTTTCACTTCACTCAATACTTCAGTCTTCAAGGGAGTTTTTATTATACTAAACACTGCAATGTCTTGCAAATCTCCACTCTGACAGGCTAATTAAAGGGGAAAATCTGTAGTTAGTGTTCATTAAGCTACACCCATCACATCCTGCATAAACCTGACTTCATGTACAAATTCTGCTTTTGTGCATGTGTAAAACATTGTTTCTCTCATAATTATCAGTTAAATAATGTACAATGTTACAAGATTCAAATGTAAGTGTCATTTTTGATTCATAATTCCAAAACTGGCATAAAATAAGACCATAGCATGCTAAAATAGCTGACGTTTTGAAAGAAGCAACAGTAATTTATGTTGTCTAAAAGATCTGTAATACAATCTGTAATTGTTGATACATTTTTTTAAATAATTTTGTAAATATCTCATGTTTGTGTTGATATGCACATTTATTTCCATTATAGAATTCTGAACAGTATTTGAGGAGAAAGATACAAATGTTTAATTACTAATTTTATATTGAAATAATTTGAAATCGACACAGCAATACATATTTTGGAACAACTGATACTTTAAATATTTGTATAAAATTGTTAAAAGTGCACTTTTCTTCTGCTAAACATAACTCATTTGAACCATAGAATCGGAAAGATATTGAATTGCTCATGTATTTGCTTCTTTTTTTCTGTCAAGTAATTTCAGTGCAAATTTATTTTTATACAATCTCAATCCTCTAGGAGCACTTAAACTTTTAACAAGTGTAAAGACCCGTCAGAGGAAAAGGACCGAAATTCCGAAAACAGACAAAGCATAACGAAAGTCTGTCTCCCACGATTGTTCTATTACCTCCACCAAACAAGCACTACTGAATGTACCGCAGCATTTAAGAACTCTGCGAATTTTACATCTCTATAAAAGTCACCTCAACAAGTCATACACCAGCCCTAATGTAATGTTTTAAAAATATATATATGTAAAAGGCTTTTGCTCTTCAGACCAATAACGTTAGATGTCATCGGGAAGATGTGTGTTCAGCCAGAGATTAAAACCATATTTTCTTTCCAGTTTGAACATTTTGAATGTAAAGATGACTTAGGAATACAGTGAATGGATCTTTGTCTTTTGGATCATTCCTACGTGCATTATTGTGAATCATTGGCAAAACACAAACACATTCCTTTGTCTATTCAGACCTTGTTCCATTTGCGGTTGCCTTGTTCAGAATTTGCTTCTCGTCGCCATATGCCAAAACAAGCATTTGTTTAGCTGAGGAGGAGGAGGTTTAATTCAGCCAGTCATCTGAAAGCGCTGGGTTCCTCCTTGAGCTTTTGACGGCGTACTGCACTAACATTCTTGGCGGCCTTAGAGGTCTAGTGCATTCCACAGAGATTGAAATCTGAAGCCAACCTTACAGATCCGTCTATAGTGACGTACACGATTTTTTTTCCCCGCCTCTGTCATTATTTTTTTCTTACAAGCATTCGCCCCCACCTTTCCTTTAGTCAGTCCCATTTGTCTCCGCACTGTTGTTCCTGTCCTGAGAGAATTCTCAGGGATGGACAATGCATTCCAAGCAGACCCACTGCACATGAAGGGCATAACGGTTAGGATGCAAAAGGCCCATCGCCACCCCGCTTCAATCAAGAGAGCACTTCTGTGTCTCAAAGGTGCATTTTGGGGATTTCTGAGGGCTCCAGGAGTGGGGAGCTTTGGACAAGGTAAATAGATGCACTCAGGAGGGAGAAGAGCATCTTCGCTCTTAATTGGGGATCGGGGAGGGGGTGCTCACTTTGGCACTGTTGCAAGTTGCTAGCGAGCCTTTCAGGCGCATCCTCACAATGTGAGGTAATTGGGATTTCTACCTTTGCGAAAGCTGCTAATTTTCCATAGGAAGTGCTAACAGGACCTTTGTCCAATATGTTTTCCTTTTTCCTTCCTCAGAGAGTTACAGGACTGAAGAGCTGGGAATGGCTGGGCCCACTACCTGAGTGGAGGAGAGCCTCCGTAATGAACCACTTCACATAGTGGTTTACAGGGGAGAAAAGAGGGAGAGAAAGGCCACAGAAAAGGAAGCCTAATTCTGTGGCCTGAGAAAGGCTGGGGCCACAAAAGGTCTTGTTTAAGGACGTTATTAAGGGTATTCTTCAACCATGCTTAGTCTTCAGTACCAATGGGCCACTTAGGACAAGTGTACCAATCTCAGTCCCCAATGGAAACAAACTGACGCCATCTGTCAATGTTTACCATTATGGATTTCATGTATCAAATCCCATATGCACAGCTTCAATACCGCCGCGGTCTTCGGCATTGTCCGAGACCAAGATGTGTTGACCGACTCTGTCGCGGATCGTAAAGAAACCGAGCTGAATGTCTCTTCAGTCTTAAGGCAGGACGCTTTGTGTTTTGGATTTCTGGAACCTAGCATCACTCAATAGTTCAACAGCTTTGTTCTCAGAAATATGTGCTTATGCATTCAAATGGTGTCCAGAACTTACATAAACCGACAGACTGAGGGAATGAGAAATATATTTAGTTCTGGAGGCTAGAGAAAGAAGCAGCTTTTTTCTACTTCTTTCTCCCCTTAAACCACCCCTGTCTCTCTCTCTCTGTCAAACAATAGCCCCCTACCCCTTACCCTGAGTCAGTCTCCTGCCCTATAGGACATTTGGCATTCCAAAAAGTTAGCCCTTCTTCCGTTGTGCCTTTGTATCTTGATAGCCTGGCTCCAAACGAATGTGAACAGTATTGTGTAGGTTGGTGGCCTTTGGTTCCTGGCTGTATTATATTCTGGATGCTTTTTCATACCATCTAAAGCAGTTCTGATTGGGCGCCTCAGATTATAAAAGCCAAAACTTCAGAAACAAGGAACTCTAAGATAAAAAAAAAAAAAGAAAGAAAAAGTAATGATTAGTGCTCAGGCTGATGCCCTGATGTGAAGCATAAAGTACAATATTGAACGTACAATTGAATCAACTGCCAGTCTGGATATAAAAACAGAGAAGAGAGGTTATTTTAAATGATCACAGTCAAATTGAGTTATATTTCATGCTGCAAGGAATGTGATTTTGAGAACTTGTACATAAATATTCATGGCAGTCAGACATTATCTCACTGTTTAATATTAAAAATAAATGGCGTAGAAACTATTTTCACTCTGAAATTTCCCAATTAATTACAAAGAAATGACAAGTAATGCATTGAATAACATGTGAAACTTTGGAGTAGACAGAGATAGTATTTTCTTGTAACACTTTTTTTTTAAAACAAAAACAATTTTGACGGCGCTTATCTAAGATTCTCCATTAAAGGTGTAGCTGAGTCATCAGACCTTCCAAAAAAGGCATGATGCAATAGCATTGTGAAATAAGACGGCTGTATTTTTTGACAGTCAGGAGTTACATGGTGCTAGAGATGTTGCGGTAATGATTGTGTAGATCTTAGAAATGGCTGGTATGACTGCATGATTCCATTCAGCAGTGGAATATGATGATTGTAATTTCACACTGTGAGAGACACAGAGATTGACGGCCAGTGTCACGGTTCCATTAGAGTTACTTCACTGTGAACTGGCGAGATGCTCTGTTCTAGAAACCACTGTCACCACGCTGCTGCAGAAATGACAAGCGCTCCAAAGAGAACACGACTGTGAATGCGTGTCATCTTTTATTCTCCCCTTGCAATGTCTTCCTCAATAAAGCAGCAGCAGAGAGAACAAAAGGAACAATGAGAGGAGAGAGAGAGAGAGAACATACAGTATTATAGAGAGAAAATCCGCGCTGACATCTGAATTACATTTCAGACATGTGGAGAGAGAGAGAGAGAGAGAGAGAGAGAAGAGAAGAGAAGAGAGAAATAACCACATCTCAAATGTTTATTTAACTCTGGCTTTGTCTTGTCACTCACAACTCAGAGCCACAGCTGAAATGGGCATGTATACATTCACTGGCTCACTGATAACTGACAGACTATCTGTACATATTGCAGGTTTGGACGCAAAAGTGGCATAGTTGACATTTATATCATTTAACTTCACTGACATTTTACCCTATTGCTCGGTATATAAGGCACTATCTTTGTATGACACAATTCAGCTTTTACAAGATAGTGACGATGCGTCGAAAATGGCACGTTTATATGTACTGCATGGAGATGTTTCGTGTGTACACATATGGAAAGATGTTATCCACAATACCATGTGAAACGTGCTGTATAACTGGTCTGGAGTAAAACTGCAAAAAAAAAAAAAGATCATTTTCGTTTATCATGGGGGAAAACGTCTTTAAAACGAGACCAGCAAAATCAATTGTTTTCAGAAAATGTATTTTAAATGTCTTTTGACCTTCTATTCTTTTTAAGCTGAAACCTTTTTTTACTTATAGGCTATTGGTAAATGCTGAAAGAGAAAAGTATTCACAAATGTGGAATGAAAATTAAACATTCCTTATTTTGCTTTTCAATTAATCTTGTGTTAAGGATGTTTAAATATATGCAAAAAATACTATTTTGTTTGACTTATGCTGTCTTGATTTTAAGTTTTAAACTGAATTGCCCTTCGAATTCCTCCTCTACCTGTTAAGGAATGACATAGATTGAAATTAAATTTGTATTATTTTTGAAATTATGATCCTGTGTGTATGTATCTTTGGCAGTGTGAGGCACCCTGACTAAATTGGCAGGTTTGGTGACACTATATATCACAGCACAGCAGGGCCAAATTATCCTCTAAATGAATAGGGGTTATGAGTGTGATACGCTGACAGTCATTCCCTAATACACACACATGCATAGTCTGAATGCTAAAGGGAAACAGAGAGACCTAATGTCTGACACCTCATCCTTGTATAACCTCATTACAACCTTTCAACAGAGGTTAGAGCCCCTAAGCATACACTTAGTGTGCTTTGATGGTTCTAGATCTCAAAGTGACAGTCAAACACCCCTCGCCGTGCAACTCATGCTCTCTCCTCTCTCTCGCTTTCCCTCTACTCTTATTTGGGAGTAATTTTATGTGCCAGCATGGCACATAATACACTTTTAATGGACAACTAATTCTCTGCCATTAATTTGTCAACATGATTACTGGATCTGCCGTTTCAGCTTGGCAATGTCTCGGTTCCTTTTAAGTATATACGAGATGTTAATGTGTTTCTATTCAGGTTTACATCAAGGGACGTCAGAGATTTACATAATGCGACCATTGAGGTCCATGACAGCATGCTTTTCCCCCGAGTTCACTTTTCTCACTTGATTCCCACAAAAGACCCGAACGTTTTCAGGCTTCACCCGGCTGAATACTGTCGTTTTCTCAAGTTAAGATGTGAGCTGGGTTGAAAAGAATAAGGCTTAGGAGAATTACCTGTTTGTGAAAATATTTTTTTGGAGGTACAATAATTCTGATTCTGCTCATTTTTACTCCTGTGAAAATATGCCAATGAGTCCTGCTCTGCACAAACTGTCACCATGACTGGTGAATAAACTCTGCATAAACGTGTGATGCAAACAACAGCAAAGGACATGGAAGGTAAGGTGCATGTGTGAGTCTGACCCAAACTTCTGTGGACAGGTCATAGTTACACATATAGCCCCGAACTCTCCTTGTCACCCATCCCTGGAAACACAAGCTTCTTCTGGCAGGAAGTTGACAAGGCAACATGTGAGAGATCAAAACAATCCTGCGCTAAAGTTCTGGCGCTGTTCCATAGACGCATTCTGCATGTATACAGTAGTCTGTCATCAAAGGACAAGGGGATTGTTTTTGCCGGTTTGGTTGGACATTTCCTTATGAGCAATCTTTGATGCTGGAGCTGACAGATGGGTCAAACTGAGGGAAATCTCTCCCTCTTGTCTTTCAACTGCAGTGCGGAACAGGCTTGTGCAAAATTCAGAATTTCAGAATTGGTTTCCATTCAATTCATAAATTGGAATTTGAATTGAATTGATTCCGCCCCCAGGAAGTCGAAGTTGAAGTTTGAATTGGAATGACAGGAATTGGAATTAAATTCATGGCAATTCAAAGAAATTCCACACAGTCACACAACAGAAAGAATGTGTTGAATCTCACATAGTGGAGAGTGGGGCACAATATAACGCTTTTTGACTTTCTCAGTTTGTGCAAATCTATTTAGAGTGTTTATTTTTTCCCCACATGTCTAGTACAATTATGTGGTTTTGTTTTATTAATACAGTGTATACTTTTTTCTTGATTTACCCTGAAAGAAATGTGAAATGTGACAACATGCCCCATAGGTGGGGTGCATTGTAACATGTGAGGGGCACATTGTAACATCACCATATAACAGCTTAAAATGCTGATCTCATCTAATCAAGAAAAAATAAAAAATAAATACAAGTCAAACCAAAATATTTTCTTAATAAAATACAATTATTAACTTTTTCATATAAAATAATGGCATTTTTTAATAATTAAAAATAATTAATTTTTGATTTTGACAACAAACACATCGGAAAACACAGATATACAGCATAGTTCAAAAAATATATAATTAATCATTTCTGAACATTGACTTTCAGTCTTTATTTACATGTTTCTCATGTTTTCTCAATAGAATTCATAAAAGTATAGATTATAACAGCATATTTCTAATAGGGACACAATGTAACGCAGTGTGACAAACATGCCCCAACTGCACAACTGGGGTTTAAACCCTGCTAGTGTCTTCTGCTAGTTAGCGAAGCATTAAAGAACTATATCAACTGTTAAACAACAGATTAGAGATTAAAAAAATATCAGATTTGTCTAATTTTAATTAAACACAAAAAATAGAGATGAAAAATTAACTTAGGTAAGATATGTACTTTTGCTATGGTTAAATAAATGTTCAGTGATATCTTACAAAGATCTCTGAATTTTGGTGCATTTTTTTCTCTGTATAGTGTTGAAATGGCAACTAGTAAATACATCATGTTTCGTCATGCTAGCGTGTGGAAGTATTTAAAACAAGTGTGTTACAACTAGCCCCACGTTACATTGTGCCTCGCGCTCCCCTACAGGTTAGGAAGGTTACTTTGGAAATGTAATTGCTCACTGTTATAAGTTACCCATTAAAAATGTGGTTTAGATTAATTTATCTGGATTACTTTATCAATGTAAAGCAATTTCCTTTTAATTCTGGGAAATGGTGTTACAATTACAATAAATCAAACGTATTATTTGTTCTGTGACTAGAGCTTTTAACATTCATTGCTGGGGGAAAATATTGCTAGTAGTTCAAACTAATATAATTTATATAATATGCAATGCAATCATATCTGACATATACTGTAAAGCTACATTGTTAAACACTTCACTTAAAATATCTATATGAATTTCTTTGAATTTTTATTGAATTGTAATTCTGCTTCCTTTAATTCAAATTTGAATTGTAATTCTAGATCCTGTTTTTGACATCAAGTCAAATTCAATTCAATTCTGAATTGTGCACAAGCCTGGTGCGGAAAGCATAATGCAACTATAGTTCCCCGCTTATGATATTTAGCAATCAGTTGGATAAAGATGCAAAGGGAAAAATGTGTAATTTTCTATCTAGATATACTTCTAAACATGTTAAAAATAAAAATAAAGATTTAAGACTTTAATTTATAATTAACAGAACATAGCAGAAAAAATAATTTCATTAAGTAAGAGGAAATTTAAATAAAGGTTCTGTAAAAATTATTTGTGTACTTATTGTATTCCATGGTAACACTGGTCTAAAATTATATAGAAGTCATCTGCTGTAGAGATAAATTGTGCTACTTCTTATTTATTTTGATGTGCTGAATATAAAAATAGTGGGATAAATACTACGTGAGATTAAATATCTCACCCTCTGGAAGGGTCTATAGTCTCCATTTTTGCATTTCTCCTCTATCAGAATCCAGAGTTTCAAGAAGATCAGAGAAACTTTTTTTTTGCATCGAAAAAGTCAGACAGGGGTACCACTGTCGATATTTTCAGGCTTGAAATTTTGAGTTTCTCTGATCTTCTCGAAACTCTGGATACTGATAAAGGGCGACTAAGACTAAACCTGAGTGCAAAAATGGTGGCTCTATACCCTTCCAGTGCTGAGATATGGACATACCACGTAGCATTTATGCCATTATAAGAATAGTGGGATAAATACTATGATGAAGATCAGAACAACTAAAATTTCAACCAAAAAAACAAAAAAACTGGGAACTGTGGTACCCCTTTCGTTTTTTTTTTGTTTTTTTTTTGTGCGAAAATAAGTTTCTTCAATCTTCTTGAAACTCTGGATTCTGATAGAGGGCCATGGGACTTAGACCTGAGTGCAAAAATGGAGGCTCTGAGACCCTAGAAAATGGAGGCTCTAGATTCCAATACCCGAAAAAAACAACAACAGTGGTACCCCTTTCGTTTTTTTTTGTGTGAAAAAATAAGTTTCTCCAATCTTCTTGAAACTCTTGATTCTCATAGAGGGCCATGAGACTTAGACCCGAGTGCAAAAATAGAGGCTCGAGACCCTTCCAGAGCTGAGATGTTGAGATATTTATAATAGCATAAATGCTACGTGGATCTCAACATCTCAGCTCTGGAAGGGTCTAGAGACTACATTTTTGCACTCAGGTCTAAGTCCCATGGCCCTCTATCAGAATCCAGAGTTTCAAGAAGATCAGAACAACTCAAAATTTAGACCGGAAAAAAAAAAAAAAAAAACGACAGTGGTACCCCTTTGGGTTTTTTTGTGTGCAAAAAAATAAGTTTCTCCAATCTTCTTGAAACTCTGGATTCTGATAGAGGGCCATGGGACTTAGACCTGAGTGCTAAAATGGAGACTCTAGACCCTTCCAGAGGTAAGATATTTAGATCCCACATAACATTTATCCCTCTATTTTATAATGGCATAAATGCCACGTGGGATGTCCAAATCTCAGCTCTGGAAGGGTCTAGAGTCTCCATTCTAGCACTCAGGTCTAAGTCTCATGGCCTCTCTATCAGTATCCAGAGTTTCGAGAAGATTAGAGGAACTCAAAATTTCTAACCCGAAAAAAAAAATGACAGTGGTACCCTTTGGGTTTTTTTTTGTGCGAAAAAAATAAGTTTCTCCAATCTTATTGAAACTCTGGATTCCTGATAGAGGGACATGGGACTTAGACCTGAGTGCAAAAATGGAGGCTCTAGATCCTTCCAGAGCTGAGATATTGAGATATTTATAATGGCATAAATGCTACGTGGGATCTCAATATCTCACCTATGGAAGGGTCTAGAGTCTCATTTAGGCACTCAGGTCTAAGTCTCATGGCCCCCTATCAGGAATCCAGAGTTCAAGAAGATCAGAACAACTCAAAATTTCGACCCCCCCCCCCCAAAAAAAAAAAAACACAGTGGTACCCCTTTGGTTTTTTTTTGTGCAAAAAATAAGTTTTCTCCAATCTTCTTGAAACTCTGGATTCTGCATAGAGGGCCATGGGACTTAGACCTGAGTGCTAAAATGGAGACTTTCAGACCCTTCCAGAGGTAAGATATTTAGATCCCACATAGCATTTATCCCTCTATTTTTATAGTGGCATAAATGCCACGTGGGATGTCCAAATCTCAGCTCTGGAAGGGTCTAGAGTCTCCATTTTAGCACTCAGGTCTAAGTCTCATGGCCCTCTGATCAGTATCCAGAGTTTCGAGAATATTAGAGGAACTCAAAATTTCTAACCTCGAAAAAATGACAGTGGTACCCCTTTGTTTTTTTTGTTTTTTTTTGTGCGAAAAATAAGTTTCTCCAATCTTATTGAAACTCTGGATTCTGATAGAGGGCCATGGGACTTAGACCTGAGTGCAAAAATGAGGCTCTAGCACCTTCCAGAGCTGAGATATTGAGATATTTATAATGGTATAAATGCTACGTGGGATCTCAATATCTCACCTCTGGAAGGGTCTACTAGTTCTATTTTAGCGCTCAGGTCTAGTACATGGCCCCTCTATCAGTAATCCAGAGTTTCAAGAAAATCAAAGATTTGAACCTCGAAAAAAAAACGACAGTGGTACCCCTTACGTTTTTTTTTCGGGTCAAAATTTTCATTTTCTTGAAACTCTGGATTCTGATAGAGGGCCATGGGACTTAGATCTGAGTGCAAAAATGGAGGCTCTAGACCCTTCAGAGCTGAGATATTGAGATTTCACGTAGCATTTATGCCATTGTAAATATCTCAATATCTCAGCTCTGTATGCCATTATAAATATCTAAATATCTCAGCTCTGGAAGGGTCTAGAGCCTCCATTTTTGCACTCAGATCTAAGTCCCATGGCCCTCTATCAGAATCCAGAGTTTCAAGAAAATCAAAATTTTGACCCGAAAAAAAAACGTAAGGGGTACCACTGTCGTTTTTTTTTCGGGTCAAAATTTTGATTTTCTTGAAACTCTGGATTCTGATAGAGGGCCATGGGACTTAGATCTGAGTGCAAAAATGGAGGCTCTAGACCCTTCCAGAGCTGAGATATTGAGATTTCACGTAGCATTTATGCCATTGTAAATATCTCAATATCTCAGCTCCTGTATGCCATTATAAATATCTAAATATCTCAGCTCTGGAAGGGTCTAGAGCCTCCATTTTTGCACTCAGATCTAAGTCCCATGGCCCTTGATCAGAATCCAGAGTTTCAAGAAAATCAAAATTTTGACCCTGAAAAAAAACGTAAGGGGTACCACTGTCGTTTTTTTTTCGGGTCAAAATTTTGATTTTCTTGAAACTCTGGATTCTGATAGAGGGCCATGTGACTTAGATCTGAGTGCAAAAATGGAGGCTCTAGACCCTTCCAGAGCTGAGATATTGAGATATTCATAATAGCATTTATGCCATTGTAAATATCTCAGATATCTACAGCTGGCATGTATGCCATTATAAATATCTCAATATCTCAGCTCTGGAAGGGTCTAGAGCCTCCATTTTTGCACTCAGATCTAAGTCCCATGGCCCTCTATCAGAATCCAGAGTTTCAAGAAAATCAAAATTTTGACCCAAAAAAAAACGACAGGGGTACCACTGTACGTTTTTTTTTCGGGTCAAAATTTAGATTTTCTTGAAACTCTGGATTCTGATAGAGGGCCATGGGACTTAGATCTGAGTGCAAAAATGGAGGCTCTAGACCCTTCCAGAGCTGAGATATTTAGATATTTATAATGGCATACAGAGCTGAGATATTGAGATATTTACAATGGCATAAATGCTACGTGAAATCTCAATATCTCAGCTCTGGAAGGGTCTAGAGCCTCCATTTTTGCACTCAGATCTAAGTCCCATGGCCCTCTATCAGAATCCAGAGTTTCAAGAAAATCAAAATTTTGACCCGAAAAAAAAACGACAGTGGTACCCCTTACGTTTTTTTTGTGGATCAAAATTTCTCCAATTTTCTTGAAACTCTGGATTCCTAATAGAGGGCCATGGGACTTAGATCTGAGTGCAAAAATGGAGGCTCTAGACCCTTCCAGAGCTGAGATATTGAGATCACGTCATTTATGCCATTGTAACATATCTCAGATATCCATTAAAATGGCATATATCGCTAGCATGAAACCTCCAATATCTCAGCTACTGACAGGTCTAGAGTCCATTGATCCTCTGATTCAGAATCCAGAGTTTCAAGAATGATTGGAGAAACTCAAAATTTTGACCCAGAAAAAAAAAAACGTAAGGGGTACCACTGTCGTTTTTTTTTTCGGGTCAAAATTTTGATTTTCTTGAAACTCTGGATTCTGATAGAGGGCCATGGGACTTAGATCTGAGTGCAAAAATGGAGGCTCTAGACCCTTCCAGAGCTGAGATATTTAGATATTTATAATGGCATACAGAGCTGAGATATTGAGATATTTACAATGGCATAAATGCTATGTGAAATCTCAATATCTCAGCTCTGCAAGGGTCTAGAGCCTCCATTTTTGCACTCAGATCTAAGTCACATGGCCCTCTATCAGAATCCAGAGTTTCAAGAAAATCAAAATTTTGACCCGAAAAAAAAAATCAAGGGGTACCACTGTCGTTTTTTTTTCGGGTCAAAATTTTGATTTTCTTGAAACTCTGGATTCTGATAGAGGGCCATGTGACTTAGATCTGAGTGCAAAAATGGAGGCTCTAGACCCTTCCAGAGCTGAGATATTGAGATTTCACGTAGCATTTATGCCATTGTAAATATCTCAATACTCAGCTCTGTATGCCATTATAAATATCTAAATACTCAGCTCTGGAAGGGTCTAGAGCCTCCATTTTGCACTCAGATCTAAGTCCCATGGCCTCTATCAGAATCGCAGAGTTTCAAGAAAATCAAAATTCTCACTCGAACAAAAAACGGCAGTGGTACCCCTTACCGTTTTTTTTCCGGGTCAAAATTTTGATTTTCTTGAAACTCTGGATTCTGATAGAGGGCCATGTGACTTAGATCTGAGTGCAAAATTATCCAGAGAATCTGATAGTTTCAAGAAAATTTAAATTTTGACCCCCAAAAACGGTAAGGGGTACCACTGTCGTTTTTTTTTGGGTCAAAATTTTGATTTTCTTGAAACTCTGGATTCCGATAGAGGGCCATGGGACTTAGATCTGAGTGCAAAAATGGAGGCTCTAGACCCTTCCAGAGCTGAGATATTTAGATATTTATAATGGCATACAGAGCTGAGATATTGAGATATTTACAATGGCATAAATGCTACGTGAAATCTCAATATCTCAGCTCTGGAAGGGTCTAGAGCCTCCATTTTTGCACTCAGATCTAAGTCACATGGCCCTCTATCAGAATCCAGAGTTTCAAGAAAATCAAAATTTTGACTCCGAAAAACGACAGTGGTACCCCTTACGTTTTTTTTTCGGGTCAAAATTTTGATTTTCTTGAAACTCTGGATTCTGATAGAGGGCCATGGGACTTAGATCTGAGTGCAAAAATGGAGGCTCTAGACCCTTCCAGAGCTGAGATATTGTAGATATTTATAATGGCATACAGAGCTGAGATATTGAGATATTTACAATGGCATAAATGCTACGTGAAATCTCAATATCTCAGCTCTGGAAGGGTCTTAGAGCCTCCATTTTTGCACTCAGATCTAAGTCCCATGGCCCTCTATCAGAATCCAGAGTTTCAAGAAAATCAAAATTTCTACCCGAAAAAAAACGCGAAGTGGTACCACTGTCGTTTTTTTTTCGGGTCAAAATTTTTATTTCTTGAAACTCTGGATTCTGATAGAGGGCCATGGGACTTAGATCTGAGTGCAAAATGGAGGCTCTAGACCCTTCCAGAGCTGAGATATTTAGATATTCATAATGGCATACAGAGCTGAGATATTGAGATATTTACAATGGCATAAATGCTACGTGAAATCTCAATATCTCAGCTCTGGAAGGGTCTAGAGCCTCCATTTTTGCACTCAGATCTAAGTCTCATGGCCCTCTATCAGAATCCAGAGTTTCAAGAAAATCAAAATTTTGACCCGAAAAAAAACGTAAGGGGTACCACTGTCGTTTTTTTTCGGGTCAAAATTTTGATTTTCTTGAAACTCTGGATTCTGATAGAGGGCCATGGGACTTAGATCTGAGTGCAAAATGGAGGCTCTAGACCCTTCCAGAGCTGAGATATTGAGATATTTACAATGGCATACAGAGCTGAGATATTGAGATATTTACAATGGCATAAATGCTACGTGAGATTCTCAATATCTCAGCTCTGGAAGGGTCTAGAGCCTCCATTTTTGCACTCAGATCTAAGTCCCATGGCCCTCTATCAGAATCCAGAGTTTCAAGAAAATCAAAACTTCGACCTCGAAAAAAAAACGACAGTGGTACCCCTTACGTTTTTTTTTTCGGGTCAAAATTTTGATTTTCTTGAAACTCTGGATTCTGATAGAGGGCCATGGGACTTAGATCTGAGTGCAAAAATGGAGGCTCTAGACCCTTCCAGAGCTGAGATATTTAGATATTTATAATGGCATACAGAGCTGAGATATTGAGATATTTACAATGGCATAAATGCTACGTGAAAATCTCAATATCTCAGCTCTGGAAGGGTCTAGAGCCTCCATTTTTGCACTCAGATCTAAGTCCCATGGCCCTCTATCAGAATCCAGAGTTTCAAGAAAATCAAAATTTCTGACCCGAAAAAAAAACGACAGTGGTACCACTGTACGTTTTTTTTTTCGGGTCAAAATTTTGATTTTCTTGAAACTCTGGATTCTGATAGAGGGCCATGTGACTTAGATCTGAGTGCAAAAATGGAGGCTCTACACCTTCAGAGCTGAGATATTGAGATTTCACGTAGCATTTATGCCATTGTAAATATCTCAATATCTCAGCTTGTATGCCATTATAAATATCTAAATATCTCAGCTCTGGAAGGGTCTAGAGCCTCCATTTTTGCACTCAGATCTAAGTCCCATGGCCCTCTATCAGAATCCAGAATTTCAAGAAAATCAAAATTTTGACCCGAAAAAAAAAACGAAGGGGTACCACTGTACGTTTTTTTTTGGGTCAAAATTTTGATTTTCTTGAAACTCTGGATTCTGATAGAGGGCCATGGGACTTAGATCTGAGTGCAAAAATGGAGGCTCTAGACCCTTCCAGAGCTGAGATATTTAGATATTTATAATGGCATACAGAGCTGAGATATTGAGATATTTACAATGGCATAAATGCTACGTGAAATCTCAATATCTCAGCTCTGGAAGGGTCTAGAGCCTCCATTTTTGCACTCAGATCTAAGTCCCATGGCCCTCTATCAGAATCCAGAGTTTCAAGAAAATCAAAAATTTCTGACCCGAAAAAAAAACGACAGTGGTACCACTGTACGTTTTTTTTTTTGGGTCAAAATTTTGATTTTCTTGAAACTCTGGATTCTGATAGAGGGCCATGTGACTTAGATCTGAGTGCAAAAATGGAGGCTCAAGACCCTTCCAGAGCTGAGATATTGAGATTTCACGTAGCATTTATGCCATTGTAAATATCTCAATATCTCAGCTCTGTATGCCATTATAAATATCTAAATATCTCAGCTCTGGAAGGGTCTAGAGCCTCCATTTTTGCACTCAGATCTAAGTCCCATGGCCCTCTATCAGAATCCAGAGTTTCAAGAAAATCAAACTTTCCACCCTAAAAAAAAAATCGACAGTGGTACCCCTTACGTTTTTTTTTCGGGTCAAAATTTTGATTTTCTTGAAACTCTGGATTCTGATAGAGGGCCATGGGACTTAGATCTGAGTGCAAAAATGGAGGCTCTAGACCCTTCCAGAGCTGAGATATTGAGATATTTATAATGGCATACATGCCAGCTGTAGATATCTGAGATATTTACAACTGGCATGAATGCTACGTGAATATCTCAATATCTCAGCTCTGGAAGGGTCTAGAGCCTCCATTTTTGCACTCAGATCTAAGTCCCATGGCCCTCTATCAGAATCCAGAGTTTCAAGAAAATCAAAATTTTGACCCGAAAAAAAACGCAGTGGTACCACTGTACGTTTTTTTTTCGGGTCAAAATTTTGATTTTCTTGAAACTCTGGATTCTGATAGAGGGCCATGGGACTTAGATCTGAGTGCAAAAATGGAGGCTCTAGACCCTTCCAGAGCTGAGATATTTAGATATTTATAATGGCATACAGAGCTGAAATATCTAAGATATTTACAATGGCATAAATGCTACGTGAAATCTCAATATCTCAGCTCTGGAAGGGTCTAGAGCCTCCATTTTTGCACTCAGATCTAAGTCCCATGGCCCTCTATCAGAATCCAGAGTTTCAAGAAAATCAAAATTTTCACCCGAAAAAAAAACGAAGGGGTACCACTGTCGTTTTTTTTTTGGGTCAAAATTTTGATTTTCTTGAAACTCTGGATTCTGATAGAGGGCCATGGGACTTAGATCTGAGTGCAAAATGGAGGCTCTAGACCTTCCAGAGCTGAGATATTGAGATCTCACGTAGCATTTATGCCATTGTATATTCATATCTCAGCTCTGTATGCCATTATAAATATCTCAATATCTCAGCTCTGGAAGGGTCTAGAGCCTCCATTTTTGCACTCAGATCTAAGTCCCATGGCCCTCTATCAGAATCCAGAGTTTCAAGAAAATCAAAATTTTGACCCGAAAAAAAATCTAAGGGGTACCACTGTCGTTTTTTTTTTTCGGGTCAAAATTTTGATTTTCTTGAAACTCTGGATTCCTGATAGAGGGCCATGTGACTTAGATCTGAGTGCAAAAATGGAGGCTCTAGACCTTCCAGAGCTGAGATATTGAGATTTCACGTAGCATTTATGCCATTGTAAATATCTCAATATCTCAGCTCTGTATGCCATTATAAATATCTAAATATCTCAGCTCTGGAAGGGTCTAGAGCCTCCATTTTTGCACTCAGATCTAAGTCCCATGGCCCTCTATCAGAATCCAGAGTTTCAAGAAAATCAAAATTTTGACCCGAAAAAAAACGTAAGGGGTACCACTGTCGTTTTTTTTTTCGGGTCTAAATTTTGATTTCTTGAAACTCTGGATTCTGATAGAGGGCCATGGGACTTAGATCTGAGTGCAAAAATGGAGGCTCTAGACCCTTCCAGAGCTGAGATATTTAGATATTTATAATGGCATATAGCAGCTGAGATATTGAGATATTTACAATGGCATAAATGCTACGTGAAATCTCAATATCTCAGCTCTGGAAGGGTCTAGAGCCTCCATTTTTGCACTCAGATCTAAGTCCCATGGCCCTCTATCAGAATCCAGAGTTTCAAGAAAATCAAAATTTTGACCCGAAAAAAAATCGACAGTGGTACCCCTTACGTTTTTTTTTTGGGTCAAAATTTTGATTTTCTTGAAACTCTGGATTCTGATAGAGGGCCATGTGACTTAGATCTGAGTGCAAAAATGGAGGCTCTAGACCCTTCCAGAGCTAGATATTGAGATTTCACGTAGCATTTATGCCATTGTAAATATCTCAATATCTCAGCTCTGTATGCCATTATAAATATCTAAATATCTCAGCTCTGGAAGGGTCTAGAGCCTCCATTTTTGCACTCAGATCTAAGTCCCATGGCCCTCTATCAGAATCCAGAGTTTCAAGAAAATCAAAATTTTGACCCGAAAAAAAAACGTCAAGGGGTACCACTGTCGTTTTTTTTTCGGGTCAAAATTTTGATTAGCAATACGTAACTGAACCAAGTAGAT